>JAMDHS010000159.1:0-20752 GCA_029717555.1 Peribolospora baueri
TCGTAGGCCGCGTGGCCAAATGGAAAGGCGTTGGACTACGAATTCGCAGCAGCAGCAGCAGCTCGGAGACATCCAAAGATCGCAGGTTCGACCCCTGCCGTGGTCGCTTTTTTGTTTCAACTTTTTTCCTTCCCGGCACGCCTAACCCTAACTTTGTCGATTGGGACGCGTGTCCCTTTCTCTCTTTTGAGTCGCCTCTCTCTAATAGAAGCGACGTCTCCGTGTTTATGGCTAATGACTTTTTGTCTTTTTGTAATTATAGAATACATAGTGCTGGACCTGCTAGCAAGCAGTTCGGACTGTCACCAGTCAGTCACGTCTTGCTTGCTACGTTGCACCCACCGCCTGGCGACCTGAAGACTACGTCTGTAGTACAGACCCTGCCAGCGAAAAGTGCGGCTGCACTGATCGCCGAGACGTCCAAGGGCCGCTCAGAGAGACTCGGCTGTAGAGACGGGGCGAGGGCCGGGAGGAGGGGACGGCAGGGCGAGGAGGACGGAGAGGAGAAGCTGCGGGCGAACGCGCAGGCGAAAGCGACGGCGCCGACGACTCGGCGTCGTGGTCTTGCCCGCTACGAGACGCGGCCATGGTGGCCGCCTTCGTCAAGAGCGAGCGGACGGTCGAAAAGGACGACGCGATGAGCACGACAAAGACGCTCTGCGCAGCAAGGGAAACGAGGGTGAGCGCGTTGCCGCTTTACGAGGCGCTCAGGAATGACTGACCAGCACGACGCTAGCAAAGGCGGAGAGGAGCGACAAACACAAGCGCGCGACGAGCGAGACGGCGTGAATGGCTGCCTGTATGCGGAGAGGAAAGGCCGCGGCGTCGGCTGATGGAATGGTATCGGACCGGATGAGCGTGGCGACCAGAGCCCGGACGGCAGCGGACAGAGTCTTACCGGCTTCCGCAGGCAACAGCGGGAGCGCCATCTCTGGCCGCCACCTCCACGAACTCCCGAGGGCGGCAGAGAAAAGGTTGAATAAAATCGAAACGCCCCGGAACGACGGCTCGGCGCTCCCCGTGCGTCGTTCTCGGTGCATGGCCTCGAGGAGCGATTGCAGGCTTGCTGTCACATTGGCAGCCGCGTCCGTCTGCTCGGCGAGGACAGCCCAGGAGGCGTCCTGCAATGCCGTTTGGCCAGGCCCATCAGTCGACAGGCGACCGTCGAAGGCTTCCAGCTCCCCCGCCGGCTCACCATATGGTCTTGTGCGTTCGTCAGAACGTTCTCCACCGCGCCACCCAGCGAGTGCAGCCGCTCAAGCATAAAGGCCTGCTCGGAGAGACTTGATCAGCTGTCGGCTACTGGCAGGACCGCCTCCAATGTCAGGTGGAAAACAACTGACAAAACCACTTAGACTGCGCGACACGGATTCGTCCAACTGCTCTTGCGCGGCCTTGGCGGCGCTGACGATGCGGACCATCTGATCCATTGCAGCCGACGGGGCGATGAGGCCAAGGCATGCATCCGGACCTTCCACGGAAGCGTTCAACTGCTTACATCTCTGGCCATGTCCTTTGCAAGTTGCTCGGCGGCGCCAACGACGTCCACCGCCGTCTGACTCCGAGCTTCGGCCGCGTTCGCTACTGCCACGAGGCGGACGAGCTCTTCCACCAGAGCGCGGAGAGACTGTAAACATGGAAAAGAGGCTTAGTCTCATCACCGTGCGCTGGCTAGCCGTCTGTACTCACATCCTTTCCCTCACGAAGGCCGGATCCCACCTTGCGCATGTCTGCGAGAAGTGACTGTATGCGTGCTGTGACTTTGTCCCCTCGCACGTTCTGGTCGTTGAACAGTTGACGAAGATGCGAAAGGAGAGCGAGCTTTTCGAGTGTCGCATTGCGATACAGGGATTGGGCGGTATCTGTGCGTCGCCCAAAAGAAGACGCTCAGCGAGGCAGGCCTGGTCTTTTTTACTTGGATGATAAATCTCCCTACCACGTTCCCACCCTCGACGGAAGATGAAACATAGCTGTGCTAATTTCCCGCGGATATCGCTTCAGTACTGGAGCGTGTCAGCAAATAATCTGGAAAAGGGCCCACCGATCTCCCTGAGGTAGCCGGAATAACTTGCCCAGAACTGAGAAGATCTTGACAAGGCTCTAGGCGAGACCCGACACATAAAACCGAACGTAAGGCTCGTTTCGCGTAAGGCTGCGCTTAAAGCGCTGGGCAACGCACTCCACGCAACGCCCTGCGTCGAACCCGTCTTCGAGCTGCGACGGCGACGAGTAGCACTCAAGAGGGGCTGATTGGCGTGCCGTAGCGATCTCGCACTTGGTCATCGCGATGGCGGCTGTTGCGCAATGACGCATCGACAATCAGCTAAAAGCTCCTTCTGGCACGATGTCATGCGATGAACACCCACCTCGCACTCTCTCCGTCTCGTGCATGTCCATCTCCGCACAGTGCTCCTTGACATTGCCCGCGACGGCGCGGAAACAGTCTCCCTTCTGGTCATAAGCGGCTACGACTCCTTCCGACAGGGCCAGCTATCGACAGTGAGCAAGGCGCGATGCCAGTGTTGACCGGAACGGCATCGGCTCACCTGCGGCGCGGGAGATGGCGTACTGCTCGTCGACGGAAAGACCTGTCCAGGCATATACATGCCGGTAACAAAGTCACGGTCAGCCTATTGCTCACGGGAGGAGGAAATGTGGCCTCATCAAGCCAGAAGGTCGCCTCACCGTGACCAAAAGCTCGGTCCTCCAAGCCCACACGCAACGACCCAATGGTGCCTTTGCTCGTCCGTTGTGCATCATCAAGTGAGGGCAAACTGTTAGTGGAAGGCGCGAAGGAGACGACAAGGCAGAGGAGAGGGACGAAGAAGCTGCGCATGGTAAGAAGGTACGATGTTGATGGTCGGGAGCCAAGGCGACAGCGGGGCGAATTACGTTGCAGTGGAAGGTTTAGCAAACAGGAGAGAGGTCGCGTCAAGACGCCTACTATAGCCAGCCCCGCCCACAGAAGCTCACAACCACCGGCGCCTCGCCGCCGGGAAGGCCGCCAATACCGGACGATAGAAATACAAAAGAATTCGCTCGAGCTGCCTCCATCGCGTCTGACGAGACGCATTCATCCTATTACAAGCCTGCGTCGAAGCCTCCACATTACAGACGCTCATCATTCGTCCTCCAGTCGGTACGCTACCATTGCCTCCACCTTGTGGACGTTCGTGCTGAAGCTGCGAAGTCGCACCTGCTCCGCGTTGCCGGAGATGAGTCGAGCGTCGGAATCGGTCCAATCCATGGGGACATCGGTGTCGGACGTCGTGTATGCGAGAATGTTGAACGCGCCTATATCAAGGGAAAGATGCAACGACACGGCGACGGGAGTCCAGATCAGGTCCAGACGGCGTTCGGAAGAAGCAGCTATAGAATCCCCTGCACTCGGCGCCGCGCCATCCGACCTCCAATCCGACTAGCTCGCAATCCTCGGCTCACATTTGTTCTCCAGCACCGGCAGGAAGGTCACGCTAGCAGTGATTTGACGAATGATGGCGGCAATCTCTGCGTTAATCTCCTTTTCTGATTTGGTTGCGACCGCTGCTTGCTGATCCTTCGGGGATGGGCTGCAACGAGTGGCCGGCGCGTCCATTGTGAGTGAGGAGGCGACGGATTTCAAGTCGGAGTATACGTCTTTTTAGCATGGAACGGCACTCACTCGGCGTTCTCCTTTCCATCCCCACCGCTGGATGGTCCACCTTGGACGATGTCAACGTCGAATTGCCATCGTTCAACAGTCTCCTGCGACTCCTTGTCGATGATAGCCACGACCAGGCGAGATATCCGTCCGGACAACAGCCATTCTGAAACAGCCGGGTGTCAAGCCTAAAGGTAGGAAACGCGTGCCAATTAAGATAAATCGATAAAGCTCACCATTCAGCTGGGTCATGATCTTGGCCAGATATGCGGCCAGGCCGTCGTCGGTCGTGACGAGCATGTTGAGACCGTACTTTTTCACCATTTTAAAGTCCTCTGGCGGATAGATAGCGCGCTGAAACAGGATAGAGTTGACCTGGAGCAAGAATGAAAAAACCAGTTGGCCGTCTGCAACGTCGTCACAAGCAAAAGACGGGCGTTTCTCACTCACTGAATACTCGAAGAACTCAGTCACGATTTTCGTGGACCCCTTGAGGGTGATCTGATTGCGCACGGGCGCCTGCGTGGTCGCCATTTTCAATGGCTGGAGACAAGACGGAAGCTATCCAGAGAGACGGCCAGCCGAGGTGGTAATAATGTGAGGGCGTTCCGCGTCCCTGAGGGCGGAACAGGTGCTGACAAGGGCGGTGACGACGTTGACGACGACAACAACATCTTCCTAACCACCTCCTGGGGTATCGACTGCGGCTCGGTGGCTGCGGCCGATCCCGAAATTTCAGTGTAAAGTGTGTCGATCGGGCACAGGTCTTTCTCCTCCCACCTTCACCGTCTACACCCTCTTCGTCCTCCTTCCAACAGGCATGGACGCTGGACTCTTCGATTACTTCGGAGACGGCAAAGGCGTTGCGTCCGGAAGTGCAACCCCAGACAGCTCTGGCGGTGGCGCGCGAAAGAGGGATCGAAAGGGGAAGAAGCGCGCCACGCCTGTCGCTGCCTCTGAGGCGGACGGAGGAGATTCGGCGATGGAGGCAGATGGAAAGACGTCGGAGGACTTGAACGGTGCAGATGGTGCTACGGAGGGTGCGAAGGAGCAGCCAGGTGAGGTGGACCAGGACGAAGATGGTGACGGGGACACCGGCGCGAGCAAGAAGACCCGTGTGGATGCCCCGGCGCCCGTGGTGACCGACTCGTTCGACACCGTCGCCGAGAGAGAGGTGGCCGCCGCTGCAGGTTTACAGGCTGGGAAACCTGCGGAGGGTGAGCACATGGTGTTGAGCCATCAGGTGAGTTGGCCATGCACCTTTTAGGACGGGCCCGGAATGTACGTGGTGGGACGGGGCTCAACGACCTCCTTTTGTGTGTTACTGATTTTCTGTACCACTCTAGGTTCGCCATCAAGTTGCTCTTCCTCCGGCATACCCTTACAAGCCGATCCAGCAGCACGTCTCCCCTGCAGAGCCCGCCCGCACCTATCCCTTCACTCTGGACCCCTTCCAGAAAGTCTCCATTGCCTCCATCGAGCGACAGGAGTCCGTCCTCGTCTCCGCCCACACCTCCGCGGGAAAGACCGTCGTGGCAGAGTACGCCATCGCGCAATGCTTGAGAGATAAGGAGAGGGTCATCTACACCAGCCCCATCAAGGCGCTTTCTAACCAAAAATACCGCGAGCTGTCCGCTGATTTTGGTGACGTAGGACTGATGACCGGAGATGTGACCATCAATACGGATGCGTCTTGTCTGGTCATGACGACTGAGGTGGGTTCTTGGCCCGGGATAAGAACTCACATGGCTGCGTTTAACGACTTTTTTGTTCTTTCTGGCTGCTCGCTGCGTGTATTTGCCCCGCGTTAGATTTTGCGGTCGATGCTTTACCGCGGCTCAGAGATAATGCGCGAGGTCGCATGGGTCATTTTCGACGAGATTCACTACATGCGTGATAAAGGTTAGTGCCTTCGCTTCACCTTCTTCCTCGTGTCAGTCGGAAGTGCTGACGGACAGGCGGTGCGGCTTGTCATAGAGCGAGGTGTGGTATGGGAAGAGACCATCATTCTGCTCCCTCGAAAGGTTCACTATGTCTTTCTGTCCGCTACCATCCCCAACGCGATGGAGTTTGCCGAGTGGATATGCAAGACGAAAGAGCAACCCTGCCACGTTGTCTACACGGACTTCCGTCCCACGCCGCTACAGCACTACCTTTTCCCCGCCGGTGGCGACGGTATCCACCTTGTCGTGGATGAGAAGAGCAACTTCCGGGAGGATAATTTCCAGAAGGCAATGGGCGCGCTCGCGGATGGGCAGGGAGAGGACCCGGCGAGTGTCCTCGCAGGCAAGGGAAGGAAGGGGAAGACGAAGAAGGGCGGTCAAAAAGGTAAGTAAGTTCCGAGCCTCGCAGTCTGGTCGCTCGTTGACGTCTGACTTTCCAATTTCTCATCCATCCCTCTGTGTCAACAGGCCCTTCGGACATTTACAAAATCGTGAAGATGATCATGGTCAAGAACTACAACCCTGTCATCGTCTTCGCCTTTTCCAAGCGCGAATGCGAAGGACTCGCCCTTCAGATGTCCAAACTCGAGTTCAATACGGACGAGGAGAAGGAGATGGTCGGCGCCGTGTTCAATAATGCGATCAGTTCGCTGTCTGACTCCGACCGACAGCTTCCGCAGATCGAGCACATCTTGCCTCTGCTCAAGAGGGGCATTGGCATTCACCACGGCGGACTACTGCCTATTTTGAAAGAAGTCATCGAAATTCTGTTCCAGGAGGGACTGATCAAGGTGCTTTTCGCCACCGAGACCTTCTCGATCGGCTTGAACATGCCTGCAAAGACGGTCGTGTTCACGGCTGTGCGAAAGTGGGACGGCAAGGAGTTCAGGAACCTGTCTGGCGGCGAGTACATCCAGATGTCCGGTCGAGCGGGACGACGAGGTTTGGACGATCGGGGAATCGTAATCATGATGGTGGACGAAAAGCTCGAGCCGCAAGCTGCGAAGAGCATGGTCAAAGGACAGGCGGACCGTCTGGACTCTGCCTTCCACCTTGGCTACAACATGATCCTCAACCTCATGCGTGTGGAGGGCATCTCGCCCGAGTTTATGCTTCAGCGGTGCTTCTACCAGTTTCAGAATACGGCGAGCGTGCCCGGCTTGGAGGAGGGTGAGTGAATCATTTCTTCTGAGGCAAGGCTGTCAGATCGCTGATTGCAGCATCGCTCCCTCGAACAGAACTTCGGACTATCGAAGATGAGCGCGACAACATGGTGGTCCCGGAAGAGGAGAGTATCGCAGAGTATTATGACCTCCGACAGCAGCTTGACACGCTGGGCAGAGACCTCCGAGACGTGATCAACCATCCGACGTACTCCTTGCCCTTCCTACAGACTGGTCGACTCGTGCGGGTCAAGCATGAGGAGCTCGACTTTGGGTGGGGATGCGTAGTCAACTATCAGAAGAGGCTGCCGCCGAAGGTGAGGGAAAGACGTGTGAAGGGTGCCTCTCTCGCACCGCCCTACTTTATTCCTGACGGGCCTTGTTTTCGTTCTCCCTCTCGACCGCGCAGGGCCGACCTCCGCCGCAAGACGAGGCCCCACAAACCCAGTACATCGTCGACGTCCTCCTCAACTGCGCCCTTAGCACCCAAGTCCCTTCGCGAGACCGGACGGCGAACGGGGCGATGGCGATGGCAGCGGGCATGCGACCGCCAGCGCGGGGCGAGAAGGGCGAGATGGTGGTCTTGCCGGTGCTGCTGTCGACGCTCGATGGGATCAGCAGCATCCGGATTTTCTTACCCAAGGACCTCAAGCCTCCGGAGCCGAGGGCGACGGTGGCGAGGAACTTGCAGGAAGTCAACAGGAGGTTCCCGAATGGGATTCCGTTGGTAGATCCCGTCAAGGACATGAAGATTACAGACGACAACTTCAAGAAGCTGTTGGGCGTGAGTTGCGAGAAGGGATGAGTTTTCGTCGCTTGACGACTGCTGACACGTCCCAATTTTGTGGCTTTGATCAGAAAATTGAAATCCTTGAAGCACGCCTCACAGCATCACCTCTGCACGACTCTCCGCGGCTACCAGAGCTGTACGAGCTGTACGCGGCGAAACAAGATGCGGCGAAGCGGGCTCGTGCGGTTAAGAAAAAGATCCAAGCCGCTCACAGCGTGATGCAGTTGGACGAGCTCAAGTGCCGGAAGCGCGTGCTTCGTCGACTCGGGTTCACGAGCTCGTCGGACGTAGTAGAGATGAAGGGCCGGGTGGCCTGTGAGATCAGCTCGGGAGACGAGCTGTTGCTCACGGAGATGATCTTCCAGGGCGTGTTCAATGACCTGAGCCCTGAGCAGTGCGCCGCGCTGTTGAGCTGCTTCGTATTCCAGGAGAAGGTGAGCCGGGCGACAACCACGTTTTGATCTGTACGTCCTGACTCGATTCCGCCCCTCTTCTCCCCAGAGCGAGCAAACCGTCCGTCTGAAGGAAGAGCTCGCAGCGCCCCTGCGAGTCATGCAAGAGACGGCGCGAAGGATCGCCAAAGTGTCGAGGGAGTGCAAGCTACCACTGGTGGAGGACGAGTATGTGAGCAGCTTCAAGGTCGAGCTCATGGACGCCGTCATGCAATGGTGTCGCGGGGCCAAGTTTGCGGAGATTTGCAAGGTCAGTCCCGTCCGTCCGTCCGTATGGTTTTGTCGTTCTTCGTTTCCCGAGAGGAGGGCAAGGTCGGCTTTCCTTCATCCTTCTTCCTCACCGCCTCTGCTGACCATCTCCGCCCCACCGCTTTCGAAGATGACCGACGCCTTCGAAGGCTCGCTCATCCGTGCCTTCCGCCGCTTGCAAGAGCTGCTTCGACAGATGAGCAGCGCGGCCAAGGCGATCGGCAATGCCGAGCTGGAGGCCAAATTCGATTCCTGTGAGTGCTCGGCTCGCCTTTGTTCGTCGCGACGTTCTTCCTTGTCCCATTTCGCGATCATACGCATGAGATGGATACTCACTGAGCGTCGCCTTTTGGGCTTTAAAACGCTCCCCTTTCGCTCTCCGTTCGGCCCTCTCTCGTTTGCAACGCATGTCGCAGCGCTAGCCAAGCTGGAGAGGCCGTCGTCTGTGGTGTTCAACCCGAGCTTGTACCTGTAGTTGTGATTTCGTTCTCCTTTTTGAGGGCATTCGACCTGCCTGTTTGTTCTCAGGGTCAGTCTATCGTCGTCCTGCGATTGGCGCTTACGTCGGAATTTGCTGCCGAATGCGATCTCTGACGCTCCTGGGGTCCCGTGTGTCGTCTCAATCGCCTGGGGGGTTTTCGGTATGCACTCCCAACGTCGTTCGTCTAGGAGACGGAAGGATATTTCAAGCATTTTGGGAGATACATAGGGACGGCAGATTGAAGAAGGGCCGTCCCTTCTTCAATCTGCCGTCCCTTCTTCAATCCGTCGTCCTTGAGTGTTAGAGAGGGGCTGCGGTATGCGGTTCTCCCCTTCAAGATGGGCATTGCCGATGATATTCGCGCAAGTAACTCGGCGTCTGAGCCGGAGCCGAGCCTGCCGTCAAGAGATGCCTCCGTCGAACCTCGTGTCGATCGCTGTTCGTCCGGCGGCTCTTCGTTGATGACGTGGGGCAAAGTACGATACAGCATGCAAAGGAAGACACGTCGTACGCCAAGGGAGAGTCCTTCACACCCACACCCACACCCCACTCACATTCACACTTACCCTTACACCCCACTCTCACACCCCACTCTCACTCTCTCACACCTTGGCCTTGAAGCTGTTCTTCATCTGCCTCAGTCTGGCCATCACCTCCACGGGGTCATCAGCGCCGACGGCCTGCTGCACCTGAGGATCAGAAACGCGCATGAAGACGTTGTGCCTCTTCTCGTCGCCGATCGTGCTCTTGCCCGTCGTGATCGGGTCGGTCTTGGCTTGCGCGAGGAGACGGAGGATGGAAGGGTCGTCGGGGAGGACGGAGGCGCCGAAGAGGGCGTTCGAGGTGGTATACTCGTGCCCGTTTTCGACCTACCCAAAGGGCAGACGCAGACGAGTCGTCGGAGGAGGCGGGGAGAAGAAGGACGGGGTTTGCGTACAACGTTTGAGTGGGCGTGCTGACGTGCGACTGCTCCGACGGACGAGGGGACGCACCTTGGTGTCGTCGGGCAGACTGGCGAGCACCTTATTGAGGGCGCGGTGCATCTCGGCCGGCGTGCCTTCGAAGAAGCGGCCGCAGCCAGCGATGAAGAGGGTGTCGCTGTTGGGCGAGAGGGAGAGGGAGCGGCACAGGGAAACGGGATGAGCGACGGGAGGGAGAGGGCAGGAGAAGCAAAAAGACCGACCCGGTGAACACGGCCCTATCTTCCTTGCCCCCACTCTTGTCCTCGACGAAATAGCAGATCGAGTCCTGCGTGTGGCAGGGCGTAGCGAGAGCCTTGATGTGCACGTTCTCGCCGACGCGCAGCGTCTCGCCGTCCTTGACGATGTGCGTGGCGGCGAGGACTTGTTTGGAGCCGCCGTAGATCGGTCGGGAGGGGTACGCTCTCGCCTGCGGCGAAGGAGGAGCGGGCGACGGCCAGGCATCGTAACGTCAGAGGCGCCAGAGTGGCCGCTTTCTTTCCACTTGCATATGCGCGGACATGCACACATACGTAGCGAGACTCACGAAGTCCGCATTGCCCCCTGCGTGATCGTTATGATGGTGCGTCGTGAGAGACCCCACCACGTTGTCGTCCTTCACGCCGAGCGCCTTGGCCTTGGCTCGGACGGCGCCGACGTTCCACGGGTCGACGAAGGCGGCCTTGCCCGTGGCATCGTCGAGGAGGACGTAGGCGTAGTTGTCGGTGTGGGGTATGGGCACGGGGTGGATCTGCATTTTGGGACTACGGGGGCCGGGGAGCAAGAGAGGAAGGAGCGAGTCAGCCGGCTTGATCTCCCACGTGCGTTCGTCCGTCCACCCGCGCTCGGTCCCGTCCGTCTGTCTGCCCTCGGCTCGCTCACCTGGGCGAGGTATGAAAGCGTCTTTGTGCGTTGGGTGTGAACTCGGAGAGCAGAGGTTGGAAGAGAGAGCGAGCAAAGCGCATGGATCCCTTGGTCGGTGTCGGCGACGGCGAGGATCAGGCCACGTCTTGCGGTCGACACTCGTCGACGTCGGCCGAGCTCGAGCTGAGCGATCGCGCCGATCACGCCGACGTGCCGCAGCAGTCTGATCGGCGCGACGTCATCTCTTCCTTCTTGCATGTGTCCGGCGATGATCACCTGCGATGCGCAGCTGGAACCCGGAGCTGGGCTCGAAGCGGGGGACAGGCGGGCTCGGTCGCGCAGGGCGAAGCGGTCCTCTCCAGGTTCTAGTCACGCCGAGGTGAGGAGGAGCATGTCGGACCTGGCGGAAGAGCGCCGACGGCTGAAACGGGCTATGCTGGGCGACCTATCGCACCGTCCCGTACCGACGCTCGGGAGGAGAAGACAAGGGTGTGCTGAAAACTCGGCGGGCTCTCCCTCGCATGGCCGGTCGTGACGACATTCCTTGGCCATCTATCTGATCGGCTGGATCGGGCAGGCTCGGGGCTCGCTCGCTCGCCTTGCTTTTGTTCCGCGAGGGATACGTAAACTTCATATGTTCCAGGCGAGCGTGCGCGCGGTGCGATTGCTGACTAGCGGACCGAGTTGGCGAGAATTCGCATGGTCGTCAGCATCGTATGGACGGAGATGGAGAGAGATCAGACGTATATATACACACGTCTGCCCCCGTTTCGTTCCGCAATCCTTACCCCCCTTTCGTTGCCCACAACGTTACACCCATTCCCTTGACCGTAGTACATACCGCCTCGCACAACCTCGTCTGACCTCTTTCTCCCGTCAACGCCCTCGCCATGTCGCTTTCCAAGCACAGTGAGCCGTTTTTCCCAGCCGACTGACCCCTCGGCACGGTATCGTCTCACCGCGCTTTTTTTTTTCTCTCTGATCTCGCGCGCAGTCGACCCCGAGTCCCTCATCGAGGCCGCCAAGGACGACCCCAGCCTCTCGCTCTTTCACCACAGGAGGAAGTACCATTCCCACCCGCACGGGGGACGGTACAACATCGGCGACCTGCCCAAGTACAAGTGAGCGCCGGCGCAAGCCATCGTCTGGGGAGAGGATCGTGGGATGCGGTGCGGTGGGAGAGAGGAACGACGGAAAGAAGAGCGGAAGGAGGCGCTCATCTCTTCTCTTCGTTCGGTCGCGCCTAAAAGGCTCCCGCAGAGTGGCATCTCCGGCCAGCAGGCCTACCAGCTGATCAAAGACGAGATCGACCTCGACGGCAAGGGTGAGTGCACGCGATCGTCCGCAAGGCAGCGGAGCAGGCCTCCTTGACGGGAAGCTCACACACTCGTCGGCGATGGTCCCTCCTCGCTCGCCTCCCCCACACAGAGTCGCTCAACCTCGCCTCGTTCGTACACACCTGGATGCCGGAAGAAGCGGGAAGGCTCATGGCGGAGAACGTGGGAAAGAACCTGGTGGATCAGGACGAATACCCTGGTTTGTACCGCTCGGCGATCTGTTTTTTCCTTTCGAACATGGGAGACTGGACTCATTCGTCTTCGTCGTCGGCGCTCTTCCACGGACAGCTACGTTGGACATTCACGCTCGCTGGTGAGTCGGAGGAGAGTCCTCTCTCTCTCCTCTCCCGCATAGCATGTCGAACAGGAACGAACGGACGCTCATATGGGGAACCGCCCACCCAAAACAGCGTGTCTATCATCGCAGACCTGTGGAAAGCCGAGGGAAAGAAGGCGATCGGCACCGCATGCACGGGCTCGTCGGAGGGCATCATGCTCGGCGGCTTGGCGATGAAGCGGCGGTGGCAGGAAAAGATGAAGAAGGCGGGAAAGGACGAGCTTCGGCCGGGGCCTAACGTCATCTTTGGCGCCGAGGCGCAGGTTTGCATCGAGAAGTGAGCGACGCGGCGTTGGTCGGTCGGTCGGCGGGGAGGTGAGGAACTGACCGGTGTTTGTCATCGTCGTGCGTCCGCCCTAACAGGTTCGCCAGGTACTGGGACGTCGAGGCTCGGACGGTGCCGATCTCGAAGGAGAGCCGGTACGTGACGGATCCGAAAAAGGTCAAGGGGCTCGTAGACGAGAACACGATCGGCGTCTTTGTCATCCTCGGCTCGACGTACACCGGACACTTTGAGGACGTGGTGGGCGTGAACGCGGTGCTGGATGAATTGGAGGCCGAAAAGGGTTGGGACGTACCTATCCACGTCGACGGCGCTTCAGGCGCCTTCTTCGCGCCCTTCGCCTTTCCTAACCTCAAATGGTCCTTCGACGTCCCGCGCGTCGTGAGCATCAACGGCAGCGGGCACAAGTACGGCATGACGTACGTCGGCCTGGGTTGGGTGGTGTGGAAAAGCGAGGAGTTCCTACCCAAGGATTTGATCTTTGAGGTGAGCGCCCGGACGGACGGACGGCAGGCTGGACGTCTGACCTGACCTGACCTGACCTGACATGACCTGACATGACCTGACATGACCTGACATGACCTGACTTGGCCTTATGCCTCGCCGACGTGCTGTCGACTTGGGTCAGCTGCACTACCTCGGTAGCACCGAGTATAGCTTTAACCTCAACTTTTCTCGTCCCGCCGCGCCGGTCCTCGCTCGTGAGTTCGTGGTCGTCGTCCGTCCGCACCGAGCCCACCCCAGGCTGACACAGGCTGACATGTATGTCGGAACGGCGGCGTGTTTTTCTTTGATAGAGTACTTCAACTTTATCAACGTGAGAGGCGGCGTTCCCTCGCGACCCGTAGTCCGACGTGGCATGGCATTCACTCTGCGTCTTACGTCTCTCTTCCCGCTCGCTCCCCGTCCAGCTCGGCTTCGAGGGATACAGGAACGTCCAGACGGACGACCTGAAGAACGCACGGCTGCTGTCGCGCGCCCTCGAGCTGTCTGGCTATTACGAAGTGCTCTCCGACATCCACCGGCCAGCGCCCGGACGCAAGGCAAAGGCGAAGGGAAAAGAGGAAGAGGACGAGACGGAGGCGGAGGCGGAATACTACATGCCGGGCCTTCCGGTGGTGTCGTTCAAATGGACGGATGCGTTCGAGAAGGAGTACCCGCACCTGGAGCAGCGGTGGGTGCAGACACTCCTCCGCGTCAAGGGATGGATTGTGCCCAACTATGCCCTCGCGCCGAACCTCGGGCACATTGAGATCCTGCGCGTTGTCGTGCGGGAGAGCATCAGCGAGGAGTTGATCGGTGAGTCGTCTGTCTGTCTGTTTGTCTGTCTGTCTACCCGGCTCAATTTCGTTGGTTTCATCGCTGAATGTTTGCGTTGCCCCTTTGGTCCGATCTTTTTTTGATTTGGACGACGGATGGTAGACCGGTTGGTGTCGGACTTGATAGAGATCACCGAATCGCTCACGGACGACTCGAACGCGGCGCAGCACCTCGCCGCACTGTCGACCAAGGCTGATGAGGAGAAGGGCGAGGAGAAGGAGAAGGGCAAGGGCAGGGGTAGGAGGCACGCAGGCCACGGGGACAGGAAGCACGCTCACCCCGGCACTGGAAAGGGGACGAGGGCTACCGGGTTTGCGAGGCAGTGCTGAGTGCGTATGCGACCGTGTCGTGTGGGCGAGGGCGAGGGGACTCTATCGAGTCTCGGTCGCGTGAGAAGCGGCGCGAGCGAGCGTGTCTCTGTCTGTCTCTGTTCCTGTCTGTCTTTGCGTGAGGCTCCAACTTGGTTGGAGACGTTGCTCGTGGAAGAAATGTGGTGGTCGTCATCGTCGTCACTGAATCGGTCGTCGACGTCACTCGGGTTCATCTTGATCCGCTCTGCCAATCAGATCGTCGGCGTTGGTTGGATTTCTTCCCGTCGGCCTGACACCGTTCGTTCGCGTCACTTGCGGGGAGTTGCCGCAGCACGCGTGTAGGCGCGGGGTGATCGGGGAGGGGGATGGGCATGGAAGGCTGGGTGGAGTTGGGCGATGGAGGGGGCAGGAGGGGAGGAGGGGGATGGACGGATGGGGGCAAGGATGGAAGATGGAATGGAGGACGAGCGTCGACAAAGAAAGAGGAATGCAAGGCGAGCAGAATAAATGCCGCATAGCCGTCTGTTTACTTGTGCCTCACCCAGCGCCCGCACCCCACCACCCACCGACGACTACTTAAGCCGCGAGCCGGACGGACGGACCTCCACATGTCCGCCATCGTCATCGCCTCCACCACTCCTCGCCTCGCCGTTACCAGCGATTCACCCAACTCCACTTCTGCTTGCTCTTTTTTTGCTCCTCCGATAGTACGCCATGACCTCCGTCGTGAGTCCCTCCCTCCACATTCGTCGACGCGGCCTCCGTCGTCGTCGTCATCGTCAACGTCGCCGCACCCTCCACGCCGCTGTCTCTCGCTTTGTTGTCTTGCGTCTCCGCTGATATTCCAACCGATCCCTCTTGCCTTCGTTCACCCCTACCCCGCCCCCCAGTTCCCTCAGCCTGTCTCCGGTGCCGCCACTGAGGACGTCCTCTACACCACCTCTAACGGCGCCCGTGAGTCGTCTCGAGCGTTGTATGCGCACGCCGCCGTTGGCAGCGTGAATTTTCGCCGACGCCTGCTGACCCAATCCCTTCCTCACCCCCACACCTCCACATCGCCCTCGCCCCCACACCCGCAGCGCATGACCGCCCCTATGAGGCCCAGCGCGCCAACGTCGGCAACCCGAGCCAGGCCGGCGGCGCCCTCCTTCTTCAGGACTTCCACCACATTGACCTCCTGGCCCACTTCGACCGCGAGCGCATCCCTGAGCGCGTCGTCCACGCCAAGGGTGGCGGTGCCCATGGCTTCTTCGAGGCCACCCACGACATCTCCGACCTCTCCTGCGCCAGCCTTTTCCAACCCGGAAAGAAGAGCCCCGTGACGATCCGCTTCTCCACCGTCGGCGGCGAGAGCGGAAGCGCGGACACAGCCAGGGACCCGCGCGGCTTTGCCATCAAGATTCGCACCGACGAGGGCAACCTCGACTGGGTGTTCAACAACACCCCCGTCTTCTTCATCCGCGACCCCGCAAAGTTCCCCCACTTTATCCACACCCAGAAGCGCAACCCTCAGACGCACCTCAAGGACGCCGACATGTTTTGGGATTATCTCTCGCTCAACCCGGAGAGCATTCACCAGGTCATGATCCTCTTCTCCGACCGCGGCATCCCTTACTCGCACCAGTACCAGCACGGTTACTCCGGGCACACTTTCAAGGTTGGTACCCGAGCGCCAAAAAAGAGCGAGCATTTTGTCCTTCTCGCTTTACGCGCTCACGCTGACGCCTTGCTCCTCCCTTCTGCACCCTCCAGTTCGTCAACAAGAACGGTGACTGGAACTACGTCCAGATCCACGTCCGTTCCGACCAGGGCGTCAAGTACCACACCCAGGAGGAGGCTGGCAAGCTGGCAGGCGAGAACCCGGACTTCGCGAACGAGCACCTCTTCGAAGCCATCGAAAAGGGTGAATTCCCGTCATGGACCGTCAGCGTGCAGGTCATGAGCGCCGAACAGGCCGAGAAGTACAGGTACAACGTGTTCGACTTGACCAAGGTCTGGCCTCACGCCGACTTCCCGCTCCGCCCCGTCGGCAAGATTGTTCTCAACAAGAACGCGGAGAACTACTTTGCCGAGATCGAGCAGGGTGAGAGTTCCTTTTCAGCTTTGGCGTCCGCCCCGGATTGTCCGTCATCGAAAACAGTGTCCACTGATCATCCGGTCGTCTTGCCTATCTAGCCGCCTTTTCCCCTTCCCACCTCGTCCCTGGCATCGAGCCCTCCGCAGACCCGGTCCTCCAGTCCCGACTTTTCTCCTACCCCGACACCCACCGCCACCGCCTCGGCGTCAACTATCAGCAGATCCCCGTCAATGCGCCCGTCGTGCCCGTCGCCAACTTCCAGCGGGATGGCTTCATGGTGAGAGTCGGTCGGCTGCGATGACGTGAGAAGTTGCGCTGACCGTCCGATCTATCTATCCTCCCGCCCGCGTAGACCGTCAACGGTAACCAGGGCTCGCGCCCGAATTACCAGGCGTCGACGAAGCCTCTCAAGTTCCGCACACGCACCTACGCCTTGCCGGAGCATGAGGCCTGGGCGGCCAAGGGCATCGACGCCTTCCTCTCCGAAGTTTCCGACATTGACTTTGAGCAGCCGCGCGCGCTGTGGCAGAACGTGTTCGACGACGCGGCGCGGGACCGGCTGGTGTCCAACGTTGCCGGACACCTCGGCGGCGTCAAGCACAAGGAGATCAAGAAGAGGCAGGTCGACGTGTTCGCTCGCGTCGACCCGGAGCTGGGCGCACGGATCGCCAAAGCCATTGGCCTGTGAGCATCCGTCGGTCCGTCGGTCCGTCGGTCGCTCTGTAACCCCGACTGCCGTCCGCCTGGGTTTTTTTCGACTGGACCACACGCCATCCCCCTTGCCCATCCTCTCTCTTTCTCTCGCCTTTTTCCATTTCTGAGCTCTCGCCTTCCTTCCTCCCCTATTCCTACCCCGGAATTCCCGCATTGCAGGGCCCCTCCCTCGGGTCGCTTCAAGATGTGATGTGATGTGATATCCTTCGTCGGTCGTCCTACACAATTTCGATGTGATCTACATGAATTCCGATTCGATATCCTTCCCCCAAGTGACGAAAGAAATTCTCAACGTCTTTGCTGATCCCTTCCGTCGGGCTGGGAACGGAGCGAGCTGGAGAGGAGTCGTCGGCCGGTGTAACCACCATTGCGAGGGCAGCAGCAGTCCCCCGCGGAGGTCCGTGTTTCTCCGAGCTGAGGCTTCCTCGTGACTCCCTATCCCCTGGAACCACATTCCCGTTCTCCCCGGGTTCAAACCCTACTTCGTCAGGTTTTTTTAAGTGGGCCGTCGCCACGTTCGCGTGGCACCTAACTTCGATCGAGCGGGGGGGGGGAAAACACGGTCCCGAGGGATAAGAGAAGGGAAGGGAAGGGAAGGAGGAAGCGGGGTACTTGTTGGGCCTAGAATCTTCTTTCTTTTTTTCTTCTTTGGACTTGGTCGAGGCCCCGTCGTTTCCTTCCTTCCTTCCTTCCTTCTTTCTTTCTTTCTTTCTTTCTTTCTTTCTTTCTTTCTTGCTTGCCGGTCTGTGCGTTGTGGGGACTTGCCTGTCGTGCAGGGTACGCGTGGCTAAACGGACGCGCAGGTGGAGAAGTACACGAGACGAGGTGCCAGCAGGACGGGCCTTGCGTCCGATCCAATCCCGTCCATTCCAATCCAAATCCAAATCCAACCCACATCTAAATCCAACTCAACCTTGTCTGTCTTGCCTGTCCGTCTGTCTGTCCGTCTGACCAGTCTCGACCTCGACCTCGAACTCGACCTCGGTCCGGACACGCCGATGGCTTGCCTTGCACGACCCCCCGCACCGCCGCACAGAGAGAGCCACCTTCTACGGCCACAACGACAACGGACGAACGAGGAGGCGCGGGAAAACGTTCCCGCCTCGTGAAGTGAGATTGGATCGATTGAGTAACCTTAACACGGACGAGGAGGAGGACGAGAACAATGAGTGGCCGTATCGTGGGCACGGGCGTGGGTAGTTCCATCGGTAGACGGCGCCGATTCGTGCCGTGGCTCGGGTGGCTGCGAGCAAGCGCTGCGACCGAGGCGGACGTGGCGGCGGCATCTATCACAGGCTTGTTTTTTTCGTACTGGCCGTGGAGACGACGTGATGTGACGTGTGGGCCAGCGGTGGAGCAAGCAAGCTCGACGCTGACGACGTGAGCGAGGCCCTCGGCCCGGCCTGGCTTCCTATTTTCTCCTTGCAGCTTCCCGCTTTCTTGCCATACTATCTCCATCGCCATCGTTATCGCCGTCGCTATCGCCATCGCCATCGCCAGCTACGATCATTTATTATTTCATTAGCCCCACGTCGACGTCCACGTCGCTCGGACGCGTCACGTGGCCGTGCAGGCCTCGCCTTGCCATGTAGTCCGCCATGTCGCCGGCATTCTCACTCACTCCTTTTTTTTCGTCCACTCCGACGACCTGCAAGGCGATGAGAAGGAAACGAAGAGATGTGAAAATGACAGCGATGAAGACGAGAACGGCAACGCATGCAATCGTCCCGTCCTCATCTCCGTCCCTTCCCGGACCTTCTGCTCGCCCTCGCCTCGCCGCGTGCCCCTCCCATCTCTTCTCTCGTACACAGCCCGCCCCCGCCCGGCATCGCCCACTTAGCTCGTCGTCGTCCGTCGTCGTCAGCGATGGCAGAGCAGAGCAGAGCAGACGCCGGCGTTGGTCGCGCTACCCCTAACCCATGTTTGCCCATTCTCCTGCCACTCACCCGTCTTTCTTATCAACCCCCGGCCCCCCGTCGACCCTCGTCCGTCGCCTCCTCCTCCTCCTCCTCCTCCACCACCACCCCTCTATTCGCCACCGCCCCGCCATGTCGTCCTCGAGCACCTTCAAGCCTCAGACGTTCGTCTACCACACCATCCTCCCTCAGGGCCTCGCCCTCGAGGCAGACGTCTATCTCCCCGATGGCGAAGCCCCAGCAGACGGCTTCCCCGTCTGGTTTCTCATTCATGGCGGAGGGTGAGTCGAAAAAAAAAACCCGCCGACCAGCGAGCGATGATTTCCGAGTGAGCGATGGTGGCAACGCAAGGCCTGGCTTGGTCGTTTATCCTCTTTCGTCTCCCATCGTGTCCTCCTTCGCTGTTCTTCACCCCTCAAGAGTGAGTTCAAGTCGGCGCTTTTTCTCTGTATAGCCTCTATGTCCCCCAGCAGTCGCTCACCTACTCCTCGTCGCCCTTACACAGTTCGCTCTCGGCGACCGCGCAGGCCTCCCCGCGCACGAGCTCGACGAGGCCGTACACCGCCGTCGCTGGGCAGTCGTCAGCATGGACTACCCCCTCTGCCCCGCTGGTGAGCCCCATCCATCTCGCCCGCCGCGACCCCATCGCCGCGCGGTCGCTGATGCCCTTGCGCTTCCTCTCCGTCGACGATGCACGCAACAGCCAAGATTGCAGACCAGCTCGACAGCATAAAGGCCTGCCACCGCTGGGTGCACGAAAAGCTGCCGTCGCTGCTCAGCAAGAGGATCAACCCGAACGAGCTTGTCGTCTGCGGATGGTCAGTTCTATTCGATTCTGTCGATTTCAGTTGTCCCACTTGGGCTCACTGACCGACAACGACCCGACTTTCCATCATCCTGTTGCCAGGTCCGCTTCAGGCTACTACGCCCTCGCCTCCGGCTTTGCCTTTGAGCCCAAGCCCAAAGCCATCATGGCTTTTTACCCTTCGACGCGCTTCGATGACTGGATGGTCCGCAGGTTTACCTCCATGCAGCTTACCGGTGCGTCCCGTCTTGCGCATCCTCAGTTGTCATTGCGTCTGCATTCTGGCGAGCTTGGGTGCTTTTTTTTTGTTTCGCATTGACTTACCGTCCCTATCATCTCTCCGACACGTAGCCTTTGCGCCTTGGCCGAAGGTGAGCTGGCGTGCGCGAGAGACGACGACGACGACGACGACCATTTGGCTCTTTGCACTCACCCCGTTCATCCATGCCCCCCTCTCGCTCAGTGGGACGACAAAGTGGCAGACCAAGTGCTCCATTCAACCAAGGTGATCGCCTCGACGCCCTTCAGCGACCTCCTTCCCCGATCCCCCGCCGCGCCTCCTCGTCACCCACAGTGCGACTTTGTCTGGCGCCACTCCATCCAGGGTGACATCTTCATTCACTGCTTCGGCTTTGATCCTAGCCTGCCGGAGAATAGGGACAGGCACGCAGAGACGTGCGCCTTGTTCCACGTCGGGCCTGACTTTCCTCCCACGTACTTGGTCGGAGGTGAGCCCAGGCCTGTCCCAATCCCGAGCCCGAGGCGACTTGTCTTTCATACCCCTCCAATTTTGTCCTTCTCCTCCTCCTTCTCCCCGTCTTGTCCTGGCGCGCGATCAACGACACGACACAACCAGGCACGATGGACGATGTCTGCCCCATATTCCAGGCCACCGAGTTTGCAAGTCTGCTCAAAGAGAATGGCGTGCCGCACGAGCTCAACGTCCTCGAAGGCCAGGGCCACGTCTTTGAGTGAGTGTCGTCCCATCTCGAGCGACGGCCGGTCGGTACCGTGACGATGAGCTTTCCTCCTCACCTCTTTTGTCCGTCCCACGTGCTTCATCATGCAGTGCCTCACCGAGCTCCTCTCATCGTACACGACCAGCAAGTTG
>JAMDHS010000015.1:0-305405 GCA_029717555.1 Peribolospora baueri
TTTTTTTTTTTTTTTTTTTTTTTTTTTTTTTTTTTTTTTTTTTTCCTTTGGCTGCATTTGTTTTTATTTTCTCTCGCTCATCCTCCCTCGCCTTGCCGACGTTTTGCATCTTTTCCCTCATCGTCGAGGGAGCCTGTGTTACTAATGCTAGTTCCCACCCCGTCGCCGTCGCCATCGTCTTTCCCTCGGTTTTCCCTGTAGCGCTCCGCTCTTTCCACGGGCGGTCGTTTCGGTGTCGTGACGCACCTTTGCGCTTCCACTGGAGGCGAGGCAGAAGAAAAGGGTCGCCCGCGGAGTGGAGCGGTGGCTATGTGCACGTGCCGTGCCGGCTTGATGTGCCCGTGCACAGACGAAAGGAAAACCGGCGCCGAGACGAGAGCGGATAACGGACCGGGCCGGAGTGGGAAGGAAGCATTTGTCCTTTCTTTGCCGCACCGGTCGGCACTGACGACGTCGCGTATGGACGAGGACGAGGGAGAGGGACGCCCGGGAATGACAAGCGCATGCCAGTCCCTCCTTCCGTCAGTGTGTCCGTCTGTGCAGTCGAAAAGAATGTCAGCGCAATACAGTACAGCCCTTTCCCGTCACTGTATCCCCGCATATCTACGGACGCGCGGCGCTGCGGAGCGGTTGCGGCTGCGGTCGGTTGCGGATCGATCGGGGGGCGCGCTGGCTCGCGGACGCGTCGTCGCGTCGGCTTGCGTCGGCATCTTGTACGACTTTGAGTTCAGTCGGTCGTACGAGCCGAACTCACTCCAATATCCCCCGTCTGTTTTGGTTGTCCGCGCACGAGTCCCGTCGCCGGCCGCTGTCGTCCCACGCCCACACCCAGGACAGATCAGGTCATCCGGAGTGCTGAACCGCGGTGGCTGGTTTTCCGAGCGAGCGCGGGCGGGCGGTTCCGAGGGCGAGGCGAGGCGAGGCGAGGCGAGGAGGCGTGCAGATGGATGGTGGAGGCAAAGAGAGAGAGGACGGATGGATCTGTGTCGTGGTCGTCGTCGTCGTCGTGGCCGAGAGACACAGACGTCCCTCCTCCATCCATCCATCCATACATACGCGCACGCGCCACTGCTCTCTCTGTGCTTTCTGTTTGTCCGCCGGGTGAGGCCTTGCGAAATGAAGCGGGGAATATTACTTACGGCGGGGGCAGCGCTAGCCGCCGGCGTCGGCGTCGGGGGGTGCACTACGTCACTTATAATTAGCTGACGAGCGCGTCGGTCGTGTCCAGGCGGGGTGTGGTAGGGGGACATGGACGTGATCGTGTACGTGTATGTGTATGTGGAAACAGGACGCCCAAACGGGACGTCACCATTCCATGGACGAGACTACGGCGGAGATTGGGATGCGATGCGGTGTGATCCGATGCGATGCGAGGCTATTGCACTGGGATAACCCTTCTTCCATCAATCAATCAGTCAATCCTCACCTCACCTCGCCATTGCCCACGCTCCTTCCCGCTTCTTGGCCGCCGCTGACGACGACGACAACACCAACGACTCCGACTCCTCGCCGCTCCTTCACAGGGCCTTGCCTTGCACGTTGAGCTGCACCCGCACTCACACTCACACTCGCTCTCCCTTCCATCCCCTCGCCGGAAATCTGCGTGTCGACCCCCGTCTGTCCTCCCTGCGCGCCCTCCCACCACCGAACGAACGAACGAACGAAGGTGGTGGCCAGCTAGCTAGCTAGACCTGGCGCGCACATCCTCCTTCCTTCCTTCTTTCTCTTCCATCTGCCGTCCATCGACCATCGACTCTCCTTCATCTGGACACCGATCCACTCGACTCGACCGACCCCTTGCCGCTTCGCTCGCCCCCTTCCCTTCCTCCCTTTCAACATCCCCTCGCCCCCGCCGATCACCTCCGACAGCGCTCGCCTCGCCTCGCCTCGTGTCCCCCTCCCCTGCCGCCTTCACCGCCCTTCATAGCCCGCACGCCGTCGCCCGCCCGCCGGGCCCTGTCTCACCCTTTCATCATCTTCTCCCCCTTCGCTCCTTCCATCCCACGTCCATCGATCCCAGCACGCCAACATACATGGTCCGGTTTCTGAGTTCGGCGTCGCAAGGACAGGACAGGACAGGATAGGGTAGGACAGGACAGCTCAGGATAGGTTAGGATAGATCAGGACTGGTTAGGACACGTCAGGGAGGGTAAGGAGGGTAAGGTCGCACAGCAACGTCGCACAGCAACGTCGCACAGCAAGACTGCGAATATCATTTCATCTTGCTTGCGTCTGCTCTCCTTGGCAACCGCGACGGCGACGGCGTCCGCGCCTAGCACACATCGCACCTCGCTTCCAAGCTCAGCCCTGCTCCACTGCCACTGCTCCGCTTCATCTTATCGCTCCTTCTCCCTCGCCTCTCCTTCCCCCTCTCCTCCACCATGCTCGGCCTCGGCATACCACCCCAAGGCCAAAGACGAACCGACACCGCCTTTTCGCACTTCTCCCCCTCCTCCTCTTCCTCCATCTCCACCCCTTCGCCCCAGCAGGCGGCCGACCGGCAGCCAAAGCCGACAGGAACGACGGCCGGAGGCTTGCTCCGGCTGCCCCGCGGCGACGGCCGCTTGCTCGCCCCCTCCGCCGAGCTGGTCAACAAGGACAAGGCGGCGACGGTGAAGGAGAAAAAGTCGTTGCGAAGGATCTCTATCTATAACTCTACCTTTAGGAGGAGCGCGGTGGCAAGTACAGAAGAAGGCAACCGAGCGGCACCTCCTCTTTCTCCTCCGCCCTTACCCACCTCCCCTTCTCGTCCGAGTCTGCGCGGCGCTCGAAAGGAAGAGAACGGCGGCGACGACTTGGTCTTATCCTTCTCCTCTTCCGCCCCAAACCTCACTCTCCGCCCGTCCTCGTCGAAGAGCGCGAGCGCGAGCGCCGCCTCGCAGGCCATCGACGGCGACAGCGACGGAGGGCGATTGACGACGCTGTACGCTCAGTTTTCCACCTCTACACACCACCACCGCCGCCGCCCTTTTGCCCATGCCGGTCCCGTCGCCGTGCGCGCCAAGGACGACGCGCGGAGCATGGCCAGTAGCAGCGGTGGGAGTAGCAGCAGTGGCGGGCGCGAAGCCGAAGGCATCACCGGTACCAATAACAAGACGCACCTCAACGTCCCACCAGCGACCCCTCCGGACCGCGTCCGTCGCTCGCTGACCATCGGTATCCCTCCGCGCGACGTCGACGTGTCCATGCCCCCTCCTCCCCCGCCTGCTCACTCCAAAGACGCTCCTTCACCACTCGCCTCTTCCAAGTCGACTCTCAAGCTCGGAAAGCTGAGCCTCAAACGGGCCTTTGGCCTCGGCTCCAACGCCCATCCACCCGGAGGAGGAGGAGGAACAACGACGGCGGCGGCGATGAGCAAGCAGCGCTCCGGCAGCTCCTACTCCATCTCCACCGCCGAGTCTTCCCCGCCTCTCACCCCCGCCACCCCACACGACCCTCTGCTCGTCAGCCCCGTCGGCGGAGGTGGAGCGGGAGCGGGAATCGCAAAAGGAGCTGACGGCGCGCCGACGCTCTTCTTGTCCGGCTTGGACGACGTCGTCGGCGACGGCGGCGGAGGAGGAGGAAGAACGGCGTTGAGCGGCGGCTTCTCCCCCTCGCTCTCTCCATCGCCCTCGCCATCGCCATCGCCATCGCCCTTGTCCCCTTCTTTCCCTCTCCCCTCCCCAACTTCCCAGTCGCCTCGCTCGCCTGCGCAGAGCCCTGGCGTCGTAGCCGCCGGCGCTACAGGGAAACAGGGACAACCGTCGCAGCGCTCTGTCACGCAGCAGCCTGACGTCAGCCTCAAGTCGGCGTCGGCGGCGGTGGCGCCGGCGACCACGACGACGACCTCTCGCGGCTTGGCAGAAGACGACGACTCGGATTTTCTCCGTGCCGTTCTGGGCCTCAGTCTCGGAGAAGGAGAAGGGGACACTTTAGATTTGGACACTTCCGCTTCCGCTTCCGGCTCCGGCTCCGCCTCCGACCTTATAATTAACCCATGGTCCTCGCTCTCGTCTCCATCACGAGCCCCCTTCGGTTCCACGACTTCTTTCTCGCGCACCCAGACCCGACTGGGCCGGAATCGCACAGTGCGATCGACCAAGTCGGACTCTTCGCAGGACGACTACGGCGACGCATCGGACGACGACGACGATGACGATCCGGATGGGGAGAAGAGCAGGGCGAGGGCGAACATTTTTGCGGGGAAGAGGGGCGTCGCTGTCACGATTGGTCATTTGGCCCTCAAGGTTGGCGTCGACCCGCCGGTCGCCAAGGACGTGGGAGCATCGCTCGCTGACGACACGCCGTCCTCCACCACCGGACCCAACGCCTTTCCCATCACTCCCACTTCTCCTACCTCGGCGCCGTTCCCATCTTCGTTCTCCCGAAGAAACTCTGCCTTGTTCGGCACCAGGTCGCCCGCCCCCGCAGCCCTCGGTCTCACCACCCCGGCCAGGCGCGTCTTACACGCGCGCACGATCGATAAGATGACGCCCGTCCGCATCGGACCCAATGGTCTCTCCCAGCAGCAGCAGCAACAACAACAGCAACAAGGCGCGGGAGGGCCGAATTTGCCTCGCTCGCCATTCGGCGCCGGAACGCAGGAGGCGGCCAGGGGCTCTGGTGGCTCTCCGATGGCGAGCCCGCCGCTGCGCTTCCCTCGGTCCACCAACTCACCTTGCGTGCTCGCTTCGCATCCCTCCACGACCCAGGTCCAGCGCTCGCTCGCCATCGCCCTCGCCCGCGCCCGCATCGTCGGCCGTCTCCGTGGCGCCCCCATCCCCGTCGGCGGCGGCGGTGCCCCCGAAGGCAAGAGGAAGGTGATGGCCATCACGCCGGAGGAGGATCGGGAGATTGAGTGGTTTGAATGGAATTTTCGCGAGGCTGGCTCGGGTGAGAATAAGAGGCTTTCCAGATTGGGCGTGCCTGGCGCTACGGAGCAGGAACAGTCCCCTCTTGGCGACTTGGACTTGGACTTGGACGGCGTCGAGACGGACAGCGTCCGACCTGAGGATCACCCCACCGATGACGCCATGCCTGGCTCTGGCGGCGGTGGCGGCAGCGGCGGCGGCGGCGGCGGCGTATCCAGCGAGGTTCGCAAAACCGAGGTCGCGCTGGTCGGCATGGCCGCTTGGGCTCGCAGGCAGCCGTTCGCGGAGCGTTGTGCCATGTGGATTCCGGACGACAGGGCAGAGGAGAAGGAGGAGGATGGTACGGACGTCTCGAGAGAGTCGGCCGAGGGCGTCGCGTCGGACGCCGCTTCCGTCTCCACCTCGTCCTCCTACCAGCGAGGCCTCGCTCCTGGCGGCGTCTGCAACGTCGTCGTCCGTTGCTTCCCTCCGCGCTCTCGCCTCGACTCGTCCCCGCTCGAGTTGACGCCCCGCACGCGCGTGTTCGCCGGCCTTGCCCCGCGCGTGCCCGACTCTCTTCGCAGGCCGAGCAGGTTCATCCGCGTCCCTGAGAGTCTGTTGGCGGCCCACAAGGCCAGGCCGGGTAGCTCGCATCCTGACTTTCCCAAGTTGGACGACCCTGATCGACCTAGGAGGCGGGGCCCGCCCGGCGCAACGGAGGGGGGAGGGAGGCGGCGCAGGTCTGGCGTGGAGGGGGGAGAAGGAGGGAGAGGAGGAGAGAGACGGAGGTCGGGCGCGTACGGCGCCCATGCGATTCCCCTGTCGCGCGAGGATGTCGATTTGCTCTTGCGCAGCGGCAATGACGAAGCCCGCTCGTCTTTCGACAACGACGACGACGACGATGGCGTGCCTCTGGCCGTGCTCCGCGTTCGTAAGGAACAAGAGCGCGAGGTTGAGCGGGAGCGGGCTCGCATCGCTGCTGAGCGCGAGGCGGACCGTAAGAAGATGGCGGCACTGGAAGAGCAGGTGTTACGGTTGAGGGAGGAGGAACGTCGAAAGACGGAGGCGTTGAGTCGGGAAGTGGACCGGTTGAAGCGGATCGAGAAGGAGAGAGCGGCGGAGAAGGAGAGAGAGATGCACCTCCGCGCCGTCAGAGAGGCTAGAGAGCGACGAGAGGCCAACCAGAACCCCGCGGCGGGCTTCAGTGCGTGGAAGTCGTCCATCAAGGCCAGCGCGAGCGCGGGCAACCCGAGCTTGAACGCGAACTCGAACTCGAACTCGAAATCGAGGCGGACCAGCGTCGTCCTCAGTCCAAGCATGAGCGCCCCTTCGCTTGCCTCGCCCGCGTCGCCTCTCCTCGTACACCCGCACCCCTCGCTCGCCTCGCCCGCATCTCCTCCACTGGGCCTGCCCTACAGCCATTCCATGTACGCCATCCCGGCGGCGCTGACGATGCAGATGAGCTTGCCCCCGACGTCGTCATCGTCGCTTCAACTCACCACCTCGCCTAGCACCCCCGACCTCCGCCGATCTCCCCCGTCCAGTCGCCCTCAGACTGCCCTCGACGGCGCCACGTCGGTTCACGGCTCGCGACCTCCTTCGTCCCACCAGCGTCCGCGCCACTCGTCAGGCGGCCAGACGGCCGTGGACGACTTTCATCGCGGACGGTCGCATCGTACGTCGCGAGACTTGACACACGCCGCCAGAGGCGCTCAGGTCGTACAGGCAAGCCAGACGGCGGCCGCCGCCGCGGCGCCATCGAGACCCAACTCGGCGGCGGCGGCGCGGCGGAGCGCGAGCGCGTACGATAGCTCGACGTCCCGCCGCCATGGCTCGTCGTCCGCCGTCGGTGGCGGTCAAGGCGTACTACCTGCGCGGCGCGAGACGGCACCGAATGGCGGCCAAGTCCACCACCATGATCGCCGGAGGGCCTCTGTCATCGGCACCCCAGCCGCCGCCGCCGCCGCCAACGTCCGTCCGGCCATGGCGCCTGAGAGGCGGCGGCGGTGAAGCTTTTCTGGCCCACGTCCCGTCGCAGCTTTCATTCAGATATCTATTTATCTTTGCTCGACGCTTGTTTATAGCCCCCCGCTCCTCTTCGCCCGCCCGCGCTCTCATCGGACGCTTCGCTTCTTTCGCACTAATGGATGGTTTCTTTCTCCCTTTGGCCCCCGTGTCTCTTCGTAATTTTTTTTCCGCCTCTGCGCCTTTTTTTCTGCGCGCAAGCTCTTTGTCCGTAGATATCCGTCACACACTCTCTCTATTTTTTTCCCCTTTTTCTACCCTCACCCCGTCCTTCTTTTCTTAGCGTCCTGTCCGCCTCTCTCTCTCTCTCTCTCTCTTAGCCATTCACCTCGCCCCACTCAGCAACGCAAACAAACCCGCGACCGTCCCATCGATTCGTAGACGGTACGGTACGGTGTGCATCCATCCATCCCGTCACCGACGTGTATCCTATCTATCCCCGTCGTCTCCCCCATACCCGCTCGCTCTCCTTCCTCCACGGCCGTGCGTGGAAGTGAAAAAATGAGGAACGGAATTTACTACCCGACACGGCTGTTCGTTCGTTTGCTCGCTCGGACGGATCACAAAAGATGGCTTTGCTTTGCTTTTTTGTGCCCTTCCCATCCATCATGTCGTTCGTTTTCGTTACAAGGGCGTACGTACGTCGACCGTCCTCCTAATCCTTCTAAGAACGAGCCGAGCGTCCAACCCGCTCCCTTCTCCTTCCCTTCTCCATTCTTCCCCTCCGCCCTCCGCCCGTTCGCCCGCTCGCTCGCTCGCTCGCCAGCTCATAGCGATCCCTGACCCTGACCCTGACCCTGACCGCGCCAACTGGTAGCCCTCTCATACGACGGCGGACTCGGCAAGCCACCGACCGCCGGGCTTCCGGGGCTGGGGCCGGGAACGGGGGCAGAGCCTGGGACGTAAGGAGACAGAGACGGAGACGATGGAGACGCACCCGACGCGGTGGCGAATTGCGTCTGCCCACCGCCGCCCGGGCTCGGGCTGCCGGCCCACGCGACGGGGCTCGGAGCGCTGTCGTGGGCACCGTGTCCGTACGGACCGCTGCCCCATCCGCCGGGGGTGCCAAGTGCACCTGCACCCGCACCGCGCCAGTGGTTGTGCGAGGTGGAGGACGGGCTGAGGATGGGGGGGGAAGAAGGGACGGCGGAGGCGTGGGTGGGGATGGAGGTGCCGTAGCCGGACACGTGTACCTTTTCCTGTCCCGCCATTTGGAGGAGGCGGAGATATACCTGTGGAGAGGGCGGTGAGTGTGAACGTCGGTCGGTCGGAGACGACGAGCCGAGACAAAGGAGGGCCATGCGAAAAAAAAAAAAAAAAAAAAAAAAAAAAAAGCGACGCACCCTGTACGCGAACGAGGTACATACGAAAACGCCGCCAATGACGCCCGTCACGCGGGTCAAGAACTGGATCAGCGTCGTCGTCCGCTCGTGCACCGTCACCATCAGTGGCTCAAGGTCGTATTTGAAGAAGATGCCTGGGCGCGACGGCGGCGGCAGCGGCGGCGGATGAAAGAGGAGAGGACGAGACAAGACGAGACAAAAGAGATTAGCTTTCCCAAGGTCCAAGTGCCGGCAGCAGGGCGACGCCGCTCACCAGGCACGCCGCGTCCGTGAATAATATCCTTCTGATAGTCGGTGACGCTGTACTGGTTCGTGTACAAGACTCTGCCCCAAGGGTCGACGTATTTGGTGGGCACGACGGAGAGGAAGTACTGGGCGGCGTGGAAATGCTGGTCGGTGATCTCCACGCTGTCGTCTAGAGGTTGGATGATGTGAGGGAAGTAGGGCCCGAAGGAGAACTCGTGGATGACGTGGGAGAGATTGATGACTGGCGGGATTTGAAGGCCGTCAGCGCGCGGGAGATGATGGGGGCTTGTAAAACAAAAAAAGAACTGTGCAAAGGCGACCGGCGCGGCCACTCACGCTTGTGATCCGTATGCTCAAAGCTCATGTATCCGTGGCCGAGGGTGGTGATGTGCAAGTTGCCGGTCACCTTCTTGACGTCCACGCTGCCGTAGATGCGGCACGCCGGGCCTTCTTCGATGAGGCGGTACGTTCGCTCAAACTTGGGCGTACGGTTGAGCCACGACTGGCCGGAACGGGCGTCGCGGATGATGCGCGAGGCGGACAGTCCCGATTCGCGTTGGTCTCTGCGCGGGCGGGCGGGCCGATCGTTGATCCGACGAGGGGAGTAGTAGGGAGTGAGCAGGACGGCAAGGGACGTGGACGAAACGGAGCCAGCTGGCGTTGACTCACTTCATTTGCCTCGCCTGGCCGATATGGAAACTCGTCTTTGAGACGGCGAGCGAAGACGGGACGGGACGGCGGACGGAGGGCGATGGATGGTCAGAAAGGAACGAGGTGGCGGTGGCTGGCCTCATGGCGGACTGCTCACCCCATCCTTCTTGAACTCGTCGCTGATGTGCAATCGGTCGCCGACGGCATCTCGTACGTCGACGGTGAGGTCTAGGAGGGGTGAACGAAGAGGCGTCCATCGTCACGTCACGCGTCACGCGTCGTCACACGGCATCCCATCTCGAACACTCACAATGACAAGGCATGGCGACGGTCATATCGACGTTGACCTGCATATCATGTCCGATGTTCTTATCAACATCGAACACGTACCCCACATCGCCGTAGAGGTACTCCCCGAGGTCGTGCCATACGAAAAGGAGGAGGAGACAGGTGAGGAAGAGGGTGAGGAAGCCGCCGCGGCGAGAGCGGACGGTGTAGGTGGATTCGGTCTTTGGGAAGGCGTCGAATTGGCGGATCTGGCGAGCAAACGGGGAGGGGTGTGAGCGACGAGCGAGCCGAGCGAGCCACCGAGCCACGAAGCCACCGAGCCACTGAACCACTGAACCACCGAGCCACCGAGCCACGAAGCAACCAAGCAACCGAGCCACCGAGCCACGAAGCAACAAAGCAGCCCTACCGGCGCGCCGGCCGCTGAGACGATGCCGGCTGAATTGCACAGCGAGCAAGCACGCACGCACACACGCACCTTGGGAAGGCTATCCAGCGCGCTCAAGGCGTCGGACATTTTGGGCGAGGGCGACTCTAGGATGGAAGGGGGAAGGAAGGAAGCGGGGAGAGAGAGCGGTCCGTCAGGCGGCGTGGGTCCGCCGCGCCGGCCCCTTGTTGCGCCGTCGGCGTGGAGAAGAGGGCAAGGTGTGTATAGGCTCGTACGCTTGGCTGAGCCTTGCTAGCAGAGCTGAGCTGAGCTGAGCTTTTGGCTTTTGGTGGATGGACGGCGGCCGTTCCTGAAGGGTTGGAGACAGACGACGGCGGGCCAGGTTAGCTGGCGCTGCGCGGACGTTCGCGTGGCTGCGGCAAGAGACAGGCGCGGGGTTGGTGATGTGTGTATGTAAGCAAGTATGTATGTATGTACTGCATGTATGCACTGCCGGTCGGTATGGGATTGGGATGCACTTGGCTATGCTGTTATGCTATGCTGGATGAAGCGGGCCGACTTGGCACGCTCCTTCCATGTCTCCATCCATCTGCGAGACGACGACGAGAAAGGACGGTGCTAGGCTTGGCCCGGTGAGAGCAGCGGGATCGTCTGCTCGATCGCCGGCCAAGGAGTACAGTAGGACGGGGCGAAGCGAGCGACGACCTCGTCTTTGTTTCTTCCTTCGTCTTCGTTTCTATCTTTCCGAGGGGCACACACGTGCGGCGTCGGTCGGTATGTCGACGAGACGAGGGAGACGTAGGCAAGGACGGTGGATGGGATGGGATGGCACGGAGGTTGGCGAGGTAGCAGGCAGGAGACGAGGGTCGTGGATACGACGGTGGTAGATGGACATAGAAAGTCTGTCTGTCTGTCTGTGCCCGACGATCGTCGCTGTCGCCGCCGTCGTCGTCGTCGTCGTCGTCGTTGTCGTTGTCGTTGTCTATCTGGTCCGTCGTCGCTCCTTCTCACCTCGACCCACCTCATTGGCCGCCGCTTCCTGGCCTGGCCTGTCCTCGTCGCCACGGCAAGCGGCGACTGCGGCGATGACAACCTCGGCCGTCGCCGTCGCCGTCGCCTTGTTCGGCGACTAGGGCGACTGCGGCATGTTTCCAATCTCGTCGCCGGCCTCTGCGCAAGGGTGAGTGAGAATAGAACGGCGGCGGGCAGGGGCATTTTGCATACGGCTTATGTCGGCCTAAGCGCGCGTGATGGACGATTAGCATCGGTCCGTATCGGCAGCCGCATGGACGGATGGGCGCCGGGGCCGGCCGCGGATGGCGGCGCACTCCAACAAGGGACATTACACTGCGTCATCTTATCTCCTCCTATCTCCTCTCTTCTCCTCCGTCCTGGCAGCCAGCCCAGCCCAGCCAGCCGCATCGGCCTCGGCCTCGCCCCCCCGATCCTCGTCCCAGTGCGAGCGAGCCGACCGGCACCGTCGTCCGACAGACAGCGAAAAAAGAATCATAAGAAATAGGTCTATAAGAAAAGAGGGAAAAGGAAAAAGACGAAAAAAAAGTAAGACGAAAAGGGCAGTCACTGACACCACTTGTCGGCACTCGCCCTTATTCCTCCGCTTGACCCCGTTGACGGGATGACAAGTTCAGTTCAGTCTGAGTCCAGCCGTCAACGCAGTCGTCCATCAGCCCAGCCCAGCCGAGCGCGTCAGTCAGTCAGTGCCAGTGCCGATACCCCGCTCATCATCCGTCATCGTCTTTCCTCGCCTGCCCTTTTCTCTTCACCACCACCACCACCACCACCACCACCACCCGCCTTTTTCTCCTTCTCCTTCTCCCCCCCTCCTTTTGCCCACTCTCTCTCCAAAAGTCTCCCGCCGCTCCTGCCGCCAGAGACTCCCACACGCTCCTTTCTCCCCTCTCCCCTCCTCCGCCTTCACGCGGCCCAGACCGCACGCATACACCCACACCGACGAAGAAAGAGAAAGAAACAAACTGCCCAACATGCACGCTTCACGCTTCCTCCCCCTCCTCCCCCTCCTTCTCTCCTCCCTCTCCCTCCTCCCCGCCTCCGACGCTCACTCCTGCGGCCCCGTCGGCAAGCCCGAGGCCCAGAAGAGGGCAGAGATGCTCGCCGCCAAGAGGGCCCATGACCTCATGGTCAGGAACCACAACGGCTTTAACAAGCGTCAGGCCGCCTCCCACACCGACGAGGCCTCCGCCGCTCAGATCACCGACCCCGTCGCCGAGTGCACCCCCTATGTCTACCAGCCCGTCGCCAACATCAAGGCCCAGTTCCCCGTCATCTGGCAGAGTGCGTTTACGGTTGCCCTCCATCGTGCCTCGCTTCGTTGCTCATCCGCTCCTTCTTCCTTACAGCCGCCTCCATCATCCCCGGCGACGCGGTGGCCACCAACTTGTTCAACTCCATCAACGCCAGCGTCAACCAGAACATGCCCAACATCAAGGTCAAGGGTCTTCCCAACGGCGACTTCACCTCCTTCACTCCCACCTATTCCAACACCGACCCCGACTGCTGGTGGACGTACCACGTGAGTCCGCCTACGCCTTTCCGCCCTGCCCTTCCTCTCCCTCCTTCCCTGACACACCACCCCTTTTGCTGGTCCCCGTCCAGAACTGCGTCACGCCCAAGAACCCCGTCGTCCAGCCGGACATCTACACGTGCGAGGAGCCTTCCACCTGGGGTCTCTCCTACGACGACGGTCCCAACTGCTCCCACAATGCTTTCTAGTGAGCGCCGCGCTGTCTTTTCTCTCGCTCGCTCGTCTGTCCACGTTGCGCTCAAGTCTTTCCCTCGACGAATTCTGTCCTCCCCTCCAGTGACTACCTCCGTTCCAACAACCAAAAGGCCACCCTCTTCTACATCGGCAGCAACGTCATGGACTGGCCCTTGGAGGCCCAGCGCGGTCTCCAAGATGGCCACGAAATTTGCGTTCACACCTGGAGCCACCAGTACATGACCGCCCTCACCAACGAGCAGGTCTTCGCCGAGTTCTACTACACCCAGAAGGCCATCCACGACGTCATCGGCATCACTCCCCGCTGCTGGAGGCCTCCGTACGGTGACGTCGATGGTGAGTGACGCGCCGACGCGACGCGACGCTACCCTTATTCATCCGTAACCCTCGTCACTCACCCCTTGTCTTGTCCTCTCTCGCGCCGTCTCCAGACCGCGTCCGCTTCATCGCTCAGCAGCTCGGCATGACGACCAACATCTGGCTCGATGACACGCACGACTGGCAGATGGCGCCCGCCGGCCCCCTGCCCACCGCGTCCATCGACGCCAACTACGCCGCGATCTTCGCCTCGGCCAGCGCTGGCGCGTTCCAGGACACCGGCACCGTCGTTCTCTCTCACGAGCTCACCAACGCCACCATGCAGGAGGCCGTCAAGGAGTACCCGCAGATCAAGTCTCACTTCCAGCACGTCGTCCCCATGGGCGCTTGCGTCAACAGGACTCACCCTTACCTCGAGGACGTCACCTACCCGGACTTTGCCGCTTACATCGGCGGCTCGACCATGCCCGCCAACTTGCCCTCTCCCACCGCTCTCGGTAGCGCTGCGCTGACCGTGCCCATCGGCCAGGCCACGGCCACGATCACCAACGCCATCGGCCTCCCCAGCACTCCCTCCCCCGTCTCCGTCATGTTCCAGTCCGCCGTCGACACCCCGGTCAGCGGCGCCGGCGGCCAGACCGGCACGGCCGTCGCCAGCGGCTCGAGCGGCAAGAAGAACGCGGGCGCCGTCTCGTCCAATGCCGGCGTCGTCGCTGCCGTGCTCGGCGCCGGTGCGATTGCCGGTGCTCTGCTCGTGTGAGCGTCCTGTCCTCTTCGTCCTTCTAGCAAGTCAATTCGATCCGTCGGTCCCCATCTCCCATTCCTCCGTCGGTTCCCGGAACGTCTCTGCTCTTCTTCGTCTCGCTTGTCCGTCGTCGTATGTGCAGCCTATCCCCTTCCCTATCCTTTGCCAGCCAATATCTGGACGGACGTTCGATCACGCCGGGCCGTGTCACACATCCCTCATCCTCATATCTCCACCCGCCATCCCCACCCGTACTCATCTCGCCGCCGTCGCCGTTCGCTGAGCGGCGGGCGCCCTCCTCCCTCCTCCCTCCCGGTCTCTTCTCGCTTTCCACTTCCCCCTCCCCTTCGTCGAGTCGAGCCTCCGTCCCTTCTCTCGATCCGCCCGACTATTTTTTCTTTCTTTTTCTCATGTCGGCTTTTTCGTCCGCTTTTTCCTTTGGAAATTTCAACAATCGTCCTTTTCCTGTCCCGTCTTCTCCGTGATGGAGGACGCTGGATGGCGGTGTTAAGTATTGAGAGAGATGAGTGAAAGACGGGGGGACTTTCGCTCCCTTTCCTTTCCTTCCACCCCGCTTGTCGCTTCTTTTCGTACTTGTCACTACCGCCATCATCCATCTATCGCAAGCAGAGCAGGGGAGGGCAGGACAGGGCAGAGCGGAGCAGAACACACCACACGTCGCCCGCTGGTGTACACTCGCCGAAAAGCCACGCGACTCGATCGGTCGGACGGACAGACGGAAGTGAGCGAGCGAACGAGGAGTGCGAAGACGGGACGACAACATCGACGAACAAAGTGCTCGTCCTGCTTTCCTTACCTCGGACGTCAGGCCGATCGATACGATACGCAGACGACGACAACGACGACGACGACCTCGATCATGAGCGATGACGCAATGGACGCCCCGTCCTCGTCGACGTCGGCGCATCCACCGCTCGTCGCGTTCGATCTGGAGTGAGTACGTACGTGCGTGACGGGCGAGCGAGGACGATGGCCGTGCTTCCTTCAGATCCCTCCCTCATCCACGTTCGCCTCCTTCCCTCCTTCTCGCTTCCCCCGTCTGCTGCCCAGCTACACGCTCTGGCCGGTGCGTCGGCCCGATACACGCAGGTTCAGGCTGGACCGGAGCACGAGAAACGAGGCTCACCCTTCTTCCTCCCTTCCCCCCTCTCCCTTCGCCGACGCAGTTATGGGTCGATACGCACGTCTCGCCGCCGCTCAAGAGAAAAGGGGACGAGATGAACGCGGTGCACGATAGGTCCGTCCTGTCCATGTCCTCTCTCCTCGTCGCCGCCGCCCCGAGCTCTTCTCCTCACTCCTTCCTTCCCGCTCTCTGTCCGGCGAACGATGACGAACTCCACAGATACGGACAGCTTCTCCGCTTCTACCCCGACGTGCCCGACATCCTCTTCTCTCTTTCTCGCTCCCAGACTCACATCGCCGCCTGCTCGCGCACCCACGCTCCGGACGTGTGAGTGGGCCGCCTGACGCTCCGTCGAGCGCGCTCGTTGACCACCTGCCGTCGTCTTTTCAGAGCCATGCAGGCTCTGACAGGTCTCCACCTCCAGCCGCCCTCATCCTCCTCGTCCTCGTCCTCGTCCGGAAAGGAACACGACGACAGCCCCATCAAAGCCCTCTCTCTCTTCGACACCCTAGAGATCTACCCCGGCTCCAAGTTGAAACACTTTAAGCGGCTTCATGAGAAGACTGGCATTGCTTATGACGACATGGTGCGTTTCCTTCTCCTCCTTCTCTCTGGCGCTTGGTTGGGCCCGGACAAGCGTGAGACATGTCGTCGTCGTCGTCGTCGGTGGACGTGGAAGACGCTTATAGCTTTCGATTGCCGCCCGTCCGCCCTCATCTCGATCTGCTCTCGCGTCCCATCGGGTCCATAGCTCTTCTTTGACGATGAGAGCAGAAAGTGAGTTCCGTCCGTCGTCTGTCTGTCTCTGCCACCGTCGAGGAGAAGGAAGAAGGGACGACGGAGAGCTGAAGCTCATCGACTCGCCTCCTCCCTTCGTACGCACGCATCCAACCCTCTCCGACCCAATCCAGCGCCGAGGTCACCTCGCTAGGCGTCCACTTCGTCCTCGTCGGCGCTGCAGGCGTCGACAACCACACGTTCGAAAGCGCCCTGCTCGACTGGCGGACTGCCAAGGCTAGGGGCGAGACGGTGGGCAGTCCGGCGTGGAGGAAGGAGCGCGGGAGGCGTCGGTGATGGGGTGCGTGGGGTGGTCGGCTCTCGCTCGCCGAGTTTCTTACCTACTTACCTAACGACGAACGAACGAACGAACGAACGAACGTGCGCGCTGGTCATCGTGATCGTGATCATGATCGGAAGCCGATACCGTCGCCGTACGCGGAGCCCGCTGGGATCCGGCGTCGGCGTTTCCACCGCCACCGTCGAGCACGATCCTGCGCCGAGCCAGCCCTGTACGATCGAGGGCACGTATATGAGTAAGTATGTGCGTATGTATGTACACATGCGTTCCCCACCCACCACCCGCACCGTATGAGCGGAGTGCTCTTGCATCGCCGCGAAAACCCATGGCCATGTCAAGGACGTCTAGTCTAGAAAGGCTTGTCGGAAAGAACGAGTGCCGTCCTCGCGTTCTCTCTCACATCCCGTCCTCCCTCGACGGAAAGAAGTCTTCCACAAGCCCTCCATGTCATCGCAGATCTTGAGACACTCCCACAGGTGATTCAGCGCGCGCACCTCGACCTCGCTCAAGGGCGTGGAGCGAGCCCCGACGCCGACACCGCCGCCGCCGCCGTCCGAGCCGGCCTCTTCGAGCCGGCCATCGTCAGGACGAATGAGGAGGACTCGGCGGACCCATTCCCTTTCCCGCCTATCTCTGTCGCGCAACACCGACGACCCGCCGTTCCCTTCGCCCCTCTTCGTCGTCCTCCTCGTCGTCGCACGACCCGCCAACGGTCCCTCACTGCGATGGGTCAGTCGCAGGACGCCGTCCGCGCGTGAGTGGTGGATGTGGCACTCGGAGAACGACTCGAAAGGCTCGGCGAAAGTGAGGGTGATATCCGGACGAGGTTCGTTGGACATGATGACGCATTTCGCGAGCGGGGTGTAGAACACGAGCTGATGGCGGAAGGACGTGAAGCGGATGAACAAAATCGGAGTAAGGCGCCCGCGCAGCTCACAAGTGAAGGACGGGCCACAACGAAATCTCACCTTTGCCGTCCGACTTCTGACGACTCGGATGAACCGCTCCGCATACCGATACGTCCTCCTCACCGCCGCTGGCAAGGACTCTCCGCTGTCGGCACGATATTCGGCCGAGGGTCTTGAGAGAAAGTCCGGTTTAGCGGGCACAACTGCGTGAAATACAGAGATCTGGAAGCATGAAGCGCGGCATCGGTCCACAGACGACGCAAAGACGTTCAGCAAAGGGCCAGGACCAATCTTGAGCCTTGACAGCCGACTGATCTCAGATGGCCTCAGCTCCACACACCTTTACGCCGTCAGCACTGATCTGAACCACCTCCTTGCCCGACCCTCCGATCTGTCGTTCCTTCAACCGCATGTCCACAACAACCTCCCCAGCCGGCGTAATCTCAACGTATCCGTGCCGAGTCTTCCTTCTGAGCGGCGAGAGTCCCGCAGTCGACAACGGGGAAGGAGGCAGAGAGTGTTTGCTACTGCTCGACGAGGGGCAGTGTCGAGACGCTGAAGCGTCGAAAGTGACGCGTGGACGTCGACTGACCATGTGTTGAACAGGGGACGAATGTGGGCCTATCGGTCGCAGCGCACTCTTGCATGGGGGGTCGCCGATCCTTCGCTGACGAGCCGGAGATCCTAGCTTTGATCTCTCTTCCTCCTCCAAGTCGGAAAACACGTCCTGACGTCTGTCATCCGCTTCAAGTACCTCTTCTTTCTCTTCTTCTTCTTCTGCGTCCTCCTCCTCCTCCTCCTCATTCCCCTCTCCTCCCTTGCGTTTCCCCTTGCGGTCTAGAAAGTTGTTCAGCGCCTCTCTGAGTGTCAAAGGTGTCGACCTGGGACTTGACACGGGAAGAAGGCGATCCATGTCGATACGATGTCTCGCTTTCGGGCGATCGACGATAGGCGTCGTGAAGCGCGTGGCGACCATGTTTCCCTTCGTATCCTTCTCCAGTGCCCTCGTTCGTTGTGCATCATCCGAGCCCGTCTTTGCGCTTCCCGACCTGTTCCCGCCGGTCCCGCGAGGAAGAGGCGGCACCACACGACGAGCAGGGAGTTGGCTCATCGAACCCGTCCTCTCCGTCAGACGAATATGCCTCCCATAGTGTCGTAAGCTTCAAGGAGAAAACGCAATAAACCGGCCTTGAGGTGGTCGGGGCGAAAAAAAAAATGGTAACAAAGACAAGGGGGTGTGTGGACAGGTGAAGCCATTTCAGAGCGCACCCCTCCCGACAAGTGGGCGTCAAGTGGGTGTTGCCGCAGCCGATCGGGCTCATATTGGTCGTGCACGTGACGGCGCGTCCCGACGCGTCGGCGTGAGCGCGGGCCATTCGTTCGCTTCGCCACTCGTTGGTGATCGCAACGCTTCACCTCGGCCCAACCTCTTTCCTTCCCTCCCTTTCGAATTTTCTTGCAAGCCGTTTTCATGGAGATCATGTCCTCTCCGAGAAGACGAGGACAAGTAGGACACGGAAAGATCAGCCAGGTGGAGAAGCGGAGCATATTGGAGAACTATGACCTGGAGAGTGAGTGAACGAGGGCTTGCGAGACGTGGGGATCTGGGCGATGCAGGGGAGATGAATAGCTTCTGATCCTTTGCCTACTCTCTTTGGTAATTTTTTTTTTCAAATTTCCTTGTGCCTACGTAGCCAAGATCCGGGTCAACCAGCTAAAGAACGCCATCCGCCTCCGCTTGGACTGGGCGCACACAAAGATGATGGGCAAGATTGACCGGATCCCGCGCGCGGCGAGGCAGCTGACGGTGGAAGAGTTTATTCAAGAGTACCATGCGAGCGTGGAGGAGTTTTTGAGGAGCTCTGGGAAGAGCGATGGGCTGGGCGAAGAGGATCGAAAGGGCGAAGAAGCGCCTCGCTCCACCAAACGCGGTCCGTTCTCTATCCCTCTCACTCGTTCCGTCCCGTTTTACGAGGCTGACTAGCTCCTCGTCCTTTCGCGTCTGTTTGCTCAGCTCGAAGACATGCAGATGAGGAAGACTTGCGCAAGGGGAAGCGAAAAAAGCCGACGGCTGCCAAGGCAGCAGCGTCTTCGAACGCTACGGCACTCGCGTGGGAGGAGGAGCGGACAGAGGATCTGCAGAACGCAGACATGGTGGAGGCGGCGATCAGGACGAAGGAGGAGAGCATACGTATCCTCGAGGCGCAAATATCGAAATTGAGGGGCCGGTTGTGAAACCGTCCCCATCCATGGCGACCCAAGTCCGGGTCGCCGGTAGCGCAGGCTACGTACGGGGCACCGCGAATGACCATCTTCCCACACGCCACAAACACGAGCGTCGTCAATGAGAGATATGGACAAGGAGACATGCGCCGTTTCGCATGCTCCGCCGTGTTGCATTTCTCCCATGCATGGCGGGTCGGTGGAGCGCTAGTCCCCGAACCGACCGACCGCAGAAGACAGCCCGAACCCGTTACGAGACGCAAGACAAGACAGAGTAGAAGAGGATGGTAAGGACGAGCAGGAGGGGTATCTCCGAGAACGGTGGAGCGCAAAGTACAGTATCAGAGGGCGCCTGGCGCGTGGACAGATCGAGAAAGAAAGAAGGCCCAAAGACGGAGTCGCAGAGGCCGGACGGGTCCCGTCCGTGGAGGATAGATAGGGATTACTCCCAGTTGGGCTTGTAGTACTGTTCGGACCCGAAGCGGTCGTCGGCGAAGACCGTCTGTCAACTCATCTGCAGGTCGGGTGAACGGGCAATCGTCGCGGACGGACACGTTCTGCTCACCGAGACGCTCCGGACGGTCCAGTAGGCATCGGAGAAGGCCGAAGGGTTGTTCTCGACGTAGCTCGTGCAGTCAGTCTGAAGAAGTTACGATGTTCAAGCATTCGGGAATGGGGACTCAGTCAAGCATCAGCTTCTCGCTGCTTGTATCGTTCATATAATGACCATGAACAAAATGGAAAAAAGTCACTCACAGTGCCAGCAGCTTGTGCGCACGCGGAGGAAGCAAAGACGGCACCGGCCCAGTCACCTGTCCGATCGTGAACAAATCAGCATGCCCAGTCCAGCGTTAGCGTTAGTGTCAGCGTCGTCGCGCCAGATCGTATATCCTCTCGTCTGTTTCTCACCGCAGAAGTCGAGGTCAAAGACAATCTGATGTTGACCAAAGTAAGTGCCGGTCGGGCAGCTGTTGGGCGGGAAAGCGGCGCCGGGAGTGCCCCAGTTGGAGACGGTGACGGAGCCCTGGGCGTAGACGACGTCGGCAGGAGCGCTGGCGTCGTTGTGGGGCCAGAACCAGACGTAGATCCCTCCACTGCTGTCTCGCTGCATCGCGAACCATCCGCCGCCAGCGTTGTTCAAGGCGGCGCCGTACGATTGGGGTTTGTCGTACTCAGTCACACCGCAGCCCTGGTTGCCCTGACAGTCGTTGTTGCCGGGTGTGCCAGTCTCGGACCGTGAAGCCGGCATGGTGCAGCCGGCGCTGGTGTGCAGCGTCACTTGGTTGTACTGGTTGTCGTTCACACCCTCGTAGATGTCAATCTCGCCATTGTTGGGCCAGTTGGAGCCCACAGTCCACCAGGCGGGCCAGGTGCCGCAGCCCGTAGGAGCGTGGGCGACGTCGAGGATGAAAACGCCATCACCGAAGTAGGCATTGGTGTTGATTCGGATGCTCTGGCGAGGCTGGCCGTATGTGGTGTTGTCGGCGCGCATGACGAACCAGCCATTGCCATCGACATAGGCCAGACCCTCGGACTGGGCTGTGCTTTGGCTGACGTAGGTGACAGTGCCGTGCGTAGGGTCGGCCCCGGTGTCGAACGTCCAGTCGCCGTTAAGGAAGTCTTGGCCAACCCAGTGGTTCTGCATGTTGTACTGAGCCTGAGTGGCGGAAATAACGGAGCCTAGAAAGGCAGAGAGGGTGAGGACGAGGTTGAAGCGAGTCATGGCGGCGTTGGGCGTTATCCTTTGCGTGTCTGTCTGTTGGTGTCGTGGGGGTCAGTGCTGGAGAGCCGGGAAGGGCTTGGCTCTCTATGAAGACGGGAAAGAACGTGCTTCGATGACGTCGACGTGTGCGGAAGTGACGGTGAGCGTCGGGGAGGGGGAGGGAGCGTGACAAAGGAGAAGGGCAGGGATAGGATACGGCGAGGATGATTTGGCACGAAACTGGAGGGGGGGACGAGGGAAGGGGGGGGTTGGAGATGTATGAGCACAACCAGCCGAACAAGGGAAGCTTTATATCCTGTCGGCAGACCGTCGTGCCCTTGGCGAGGTCCCGGCGCTGGCTAGCGGAGGGTGTGGGCCGTGCGGCACTCGAGACGACCAACAACAGCGCAGAGGGGCCAAGGAGGTGAGAAGACGATGAAGCGGGGCCCATCTCGGCAGGATCACGAGACGAGAGTGTAGCGAGCGGGGAGACGTGAGATGGGAGCAGACAAAGACGATTGGGTGCAGGTGAATGCGAAGCTGCAAGCAGAGTGAGCCGGCGGGGATAGAGTTCCAGAGCGACGAAGATCTTGGGCGGCGATCGCTTCGTCGTCCACGGGCGCATGACGGGGACGAGTCAGGCGTCGATCTCCCGGGCCCGCGGGTGCATAGAAGCCGTATGTACGGCTCTCGTCCATACGCACTGCCCTCGATTGACTTTGCTTGCGTACGTACTTCCGTAGGCAGGCACGGGAAGACGAGCGTAATCCGGCCGAGCGTCTGCGCGGTACGAAGGAAACACACGTCTCGACCTCGGCCCTTAGCGTTAGCGAGGAAGAGGGAAGCTCCGATCCTGGCGTGGCCTGCATTTGCGTTTGCGCGTTTCCTAGCCGGAGCGTCCTACATTAGCCGCTGGACGCAGACGAGGGTGGTATGGATGGGAGAAGAATGGAGGTATGAGATTGCAGTCGGGTGACTTGTGCGTCCGTGCGACCCCGATCACAGCGACGTCACGTGCGGGGGTGGTGCCGTTCCGGAGATCGCTGCGACGGACAATGGGAGCGTTGCGTGTGGCCCGGCGGGAATATCATATCGTCGTGGCCACAGCAACTAACTGCTGCAGAGGTGCAGCACCGTCGTCGCAACATGCGTTGTCGTCCACTCCGAGCCTACGTGGGTCACAGTGGCCTCAGCTATGAATGAGACGCGGCGCAGGCGGCAACGACACAAGGGGAGAGTGGCCCTTGGCCGAGGAGCATGATCGGTCGATGAGCAGCACGTTCGTGCGTCCACGGCATAGCTCATCGTTTGGTGTCCCTCGCTCTCATTCAGTCCTGCTGGTGTCCGACGCGAATGGAGAGGCTGAGCCGGCTGAGTCTGCCGGTCTGTGGGGATGGTGGCTTCGAGCCAGAACGGCCATACGTTGCACTCCGGTTCGTCGTTCGCCCGCAGGAAGAGTCAGGTGAGCGGGATCGGTGTGGGAAAGGCTCGGTGATGGTGCTGGAAGAGCGCGAGAGTTGCCCGGGAAGGCAATCCGGAAGCCATATCGACGAACGAGCAATGCAGGTCGCGGTGCGGTGTCCGAGCGGCTTTGCATGCCGGACGCAGATCGTCTGGGCAGATCGTCCACCCGGACGATCCAGCCTCGCATACCGGCGGCTCCCTTCTATTGGCGCGCGGTCCGTGCCACCCGAACACTCACATTCAGTCGACTAGTCCACTCCCCACGACGGTGTTCTCCCTCGGCAGATCTTTGAGCCCGGTAACGTAACGTGTCTTGCTCCTCGCAACAGCGTGCGTTGGTTCGGAAACCGATTCCACACGGCCTTGTCCGGTTAGATAGGCCCCGTCGGCCAAACGGGCGCCGGCAGGTGGAGTGTGGAGTTGCCGTGCATCCAGACCTCCGCGGAGGCTTAGCTTCTTTCTTGTCTACAGAACAACAGTTATCTAACTACCCCTACCAGCGGTCTGTGTGCAGGGCATGGAGCCGAAATCTCGCACAGACCCGCCCCCCCTTCCCCTCCAACCGGGACCACTGCTCGGGATGCCGATCTTCTGTTAAGCCGCATCACGGCCGCGCACGGGGACGGAGGGTTATCCTTCAAGGACGCAAAGCCCTGCACCGATTCGGAGCTGACGTTGACCCAGATATCGTCGATCGAGAATGACGAGAGCAAACCAAGAGGCCGCGGTCCGTGGCGAAGGGGATGCGCACGACGACGTGCAGCACAGGGCGGAAGGGGAACCATCAGACACGCAGTGAGGCGTCAGCTGCCGGTCGTCCTCATCGCCAAGCGGGACGGTGCTGTGACCCCACAGTCCGCCGCTGTGCCCGTCGCGGCATGTACAGGGGAGGTGCGGCGCATCCGCTTATCAATTCCTTCTTCCTCCGCCACGACGCACGCGGGGACCGGCCTCGTCGCTAGCTTTCACATCACGTCCATTCGTCCTAGTGTCCAACATGCGAATGAATCTCCTCGGTGCGCGCACGTATACCTCTTAACCGGTTGGACACGGTCGCGCCTCGACTTGACAAGGCCGGTGGGGTAGAAAAGGAGGTCAGCTGCAGGTCCGCTGAAACCCTCCCAGGGCCGCGTTCCGCGGTCTCTCGACCTCTATCGGGCTGGCTAGCCGACCTGCTCGGCTGGATAGCGGGCCGACTGGCTGACTGAAACTGGGAATCGAAGAGCATCTCCCTCGCCCTCTCCCAAACCAGCCTTTCCTTTTCGTTCTCCGCATGCTCGCTCTGTCGATCGGGTCGATGACGATCGTCCAGGCGAGGGCCTCGGGCGAGCGATGCCAACGAGGACACCAAAATCGAACCACTACTCCGCGGAGATCGTCGCCCGCTCACGACCCACTGCCTCGTCTTCCCGACGAAACCATCCGCTGGCGAGCTTACTGGCCACTTGACGGCTTCGTCCCGTGCTGTGTCGTCCGGGGATCGGTGATCGAGATGGACTAAACGTGTGCCCGGGCATCGCGTTCGTTATAGCCAGTCATGAGACGAACACCACACCGCGTGATCTCACCGACCAATCCCAGTGCAATGTCTTCTGATTCCCTTCGGGGGGCGTTCCAACCCTTCACCTCGCTCAAGACAGCATAGGGGACGAGGCTAAGCTGAACTACCAAGCAGGCAGAAGCGGGCGCCTAAGCCAGGTCGACAATGCAAACAAAAATGAGAAGGAGTGAGAGAGCATTGTCCTTTGTCAGCGAGCTGCGTTCGCCTGGCTGTGTCCTACTCCGTCTGGATCATCTCCGGTCATACTCGATCAACGTCGACAAGGGCAAGGTCCGACGTGTCCGACGTCGTTTGTCGAACGATGGGTTGGAGCAGTCGTGGATGGGGTTGAGGAAGAACAGCTACCAGCCGTCGTCACTCAGAACGAGTCATTAGAATGCAGAAAACGCCGGTGGGAAGCGCGATGCCGCTCCCAGCCAAGAGCTCCAACCAGGGAACAAATGCCTATTGTCAGTGGCAGAAAAAGGCGGTCGATAGCGGAAAGCAATTCGTTAGTCGATTATTTGCGCGGCGAGAGGGCCTCAAGCCCGTCTGCTCGGCCACGGCTGCATCTCGACACGCCGCCTCGCTTACGCTGGCTTCTGCTTGGCTTGTCGTATGTAGCAGCCTGGCGGAGTTGGTCAGGCGAAGACAGCGGTGCGGCCTCCCTGCCCTTCTCTTCGCCTCCAGCCAGCGCAGCGCGCTGGACTTGCATTTTCTGTTCGGCGTACGGCAACTGGGGAGCCTCCCCCCACCTTTCTTCCTTCATCCTGGCCAGCACGAGTGGCGGTACTTTGTGCGTTTGGCCGAAATCAGCTGCTCCGTTACCCCCGCAGTCTACCGGCTCGGTCGCCGCAGCACGTGACGACACGAACATAGCCCCGTCCGATCACTTCTCTACGTCGACTCAGACTCAGCTGAACCCGCGCCAGACGTCAGCTCATCGCCATCCCGACCGCCACGCCTCGCTTCCTTTCTCCACTACTCCTTTCACCGCCTTCGCACTCCCTCTTACCGCGTCACCTCCTTCTCTGTCCTCATCATATATAGACAAACATACTAGCCACCGCGTCCATCGCGCTCACCTCGTCCTTCGCACCGCAGCCCATCACCAGCCTTCCGCAACGCTTCCCCAACGCTCTCCTCATCCCAATAAAAGAGTCGTGAAGATGCCTCTCGGCTTTAACGCCGACTCTTCTCTCCGAGAGGCACCTCTCTCGGGCCCTCCCCCGGCCTACGCTGCCGCCATCCGACGAGTATACCCGGGCTCGCTCCGGCCCATGATCTTGTTCACCACCCTTCTTGGCGCTATTTACGGTTTTGGCAGTGGCGGCTCGCGTTTCAGAGACATTTCCGAGGCTGGTGGTGAGTCTTGAGGGCGGTGTCGATGATGAGGCCCGCGAGGTCTATCGCATCACTTTGTGCTCATAGCCTCCGGTCTCTCCCTCCCCCCGCCCCCTCGCCCCTCTTCCCCACAGAAACCCAAAAGCTCAAGATGTTTGACATCATCGTTGGCGCGCTCTTCATGGCCGTCGGCGCCATAGAGGCGTTCGGCTTTGTCGCTGCGCTCATGGCGCGCGTGAAGATTGTGAGGATCTACACAGTGCTGGCCACGGTCGGCACCGGCATCGTCATTGCCGCCGAATTTTTGCAGCTCGTCTTGCACTTTACGCTCAAGGTGGGTATGGGGCCTGTCCGAGTGAACGCGGCGGTCTCTCTGCGCAGCATGAAATCAGGAAAAACGAGACGAGGGTGGCTCAAACGATTTTCTGTTTCATTGTGCTCCGCGTGCTCCTTCCTTCATCTTAACAGGAAGACCTCCTGGCCGGATGCGCCGTGCAGAACCAGAACGACAAGGAGTTCGACAACAATGGTGACCTCATCCCAGCCCCGCCCAGCGACATCGACGCGCTGTGCACGAGTGAATGGGAGCGAGGAATCGCTTGGGATGTGGCGTGGCTTATTTTCGGGTCATTGCTAGCGGTGAGTCGACCTTGATTGTTATCAGTCGAAGGGTCCTCCTGACCACGCGACGAATACATCCTCTGATCTCCTTTTCATCCTGTCATACGCTCCACCTTCGACCCACATCCATAATGTTGTACCGACAGACACTCTTCACGATCTTCGCCTACGCCTACCTCCGTCAACTCCGCGATCCTTCCTCGGTGGTCCACCGTGTCGCTCGGCCCATGGGAGGAGCTCCCTCTTCTCAGTACCAATACGGTGATCAGCCTTACGGCGCGTACGGGTACGACGCCAACGGGATTCCCCTACAAGCTTACCCTGGCTACGTACCGCCTTACGCTGCCGCTGCCGCCGCCGGCGCTAGCGCTGGCGCGCCTCCGATGGGGCCTTATGGCCCTCCTCCTGGCCCTCCAGACCGCGGAGCGGGCAGCGTGGATTTGCCGGGGTACGAAGGCGACCCGTCGAACCCGTTCGTCGGGGACGAGAAGGAAGCAGACGGGCCTGGCGCTCGCGACCTCGAAGAAGGCCGGAGAGGGAGCGCCGGCTCGCGCGACTCTTTGGGTCGCGCGGCGGGTATCAGCGGCGGATTGCACGGGGCGGACGGTTCGAACGTCACTTTGAGGGCTGTTGACGAGGAGGGGCGGGAGGGGAGGAGTAGGAGCGGGGGAGGAGCGTGATGCATTTCGTTGCGAGAGGAGCGCGCCGACGATTGCGCCCGGGCGAGGGTGGGACGGCGAGACGGTCAGAGTATGCTGGGAGAACCGTGGCCGCGCCGTGATGGGTGGAGCGAGCTCCTGTGAGGACGTTGCTCGAAGTCCTCCCTTCTTTCTAACGCCCTTCGTAGATATGGACGCCGTCGACGCCCACGAACAGGCGGACGGTACGAGAACGAACATTGAACGGTCTGTCATCTCTATTCCTTTTATCTTTTCGTTTCCTTCCTTCCTTTCTTCCTCCTTCCTTCCTTTCTTCCTCCTTCCTTCCTTCCTTCCTTCCTTCCTCCCTTCCTTCCTTCCTTCCTTCCTTCCTTTCTTCCTCCTTCCTTCCTTCCTTCCTTCCTTCCTTCCTTCCTTCCTTCCTTCCCTCCTTCCTTCCTTCCTTCCTTCCTTCCTTCTCTCTTTCCTTCCTTCCGTCACGGGCATTGGTTCGCCTTGTATGGTACGTGTTTGAGTAACGAGGAACTGGATCGGATGATCATTCGGCGCGACCAGGATGTCTAATTAGACGAATTCGATAGGCCAGCGCTTCCCCTGCGTGTTTCGCTCGGCACGACCTCGAACAGCGAACGGCAGGTCCTTGGAAACTGCGGCGGTGACTGCGGCAACCCTACTTAACACGCGCTTCCAGCAGCCAGCGGCGATCACGCGCCGGCTTGACCCGAAGGCGGGCGAGCGCGGCCGAGGAGAAGGGCTCCCTCCGCACGACCTTCGTTCGCTGCCCACTTCCCCATCTTCATCTTCCTCCACTCCTTCATACACACCCATCCACTCGCCCACTATGAATCGCCTCGCCGCCCTCCCTCTCTCCCTCTCTCGCAACGCCCTCCTCCGGCCAGCATCCTCCTCCGCCTCCTCTTCTTCCTCCCGCCTCACCTCCCGCCGCGCCTTCCACGCCACCTCTTCCGCTGCCCGCGTCATCTCCGCCTCCCCGACCGTTCGCGCAAAGGAGGCCCCCACCCCCCCCGGAGCCACGAAGGGCTACCCGATCGTCGACCACGAGTACGATGCGATCGTGAGTTTCCTTCGCTTCCCCTTTTTCCCTCTACTTTTTTTGTTCGGATTTGGCGATGGTAGCGGCGACGGCGACGGCGACGGCGACGGCGGAGCTCGCGATGCAACCTACCTGTGGATAGCAATCGACGGAGCAGATGGATCCGCCGGACCAGGGCGGGGGAGTCCCCTCTCGGCACCTATCGCCGCACGAGCTTGCACTATGGTCATTTGGAGCCACTTTCGCTGAGCGGCGGGCGAGCTTCGGCTTCAAGGGCAGATGGTCCGCTGCCTTCCGACCAGCTGGGCAGCAGTGCCCGGCGGCGCCTATCGCTACCCAACTGTCCCGCTGACCCGCCCCTCCTTCTCTTTCCTCGCTCCCTCCCTTTTCTTCTCCTCTTTCCCAGGTTGTTGGCGCAGGCGGTGCCGGCCTCCGTGCGGCCTTCGGTCTTGCCGAAGCTGGCTTGAACACGGCATGTATCACCAAGCTCTTCCCCACCCGCTCTCACACCGTCGCCGCTCAGGGAGGTATCAATGCTGCGTTGGGCAACAGTGAGTGACCGTTTGAGCCAGCTCTTTTTCGCCGTTTTGGCTTCGTTGCGAGGATCGATTTGGGGACCGGTCAGGGTGAATATTTCATCCGGTCTCGTCTTTGGGCGAGAGAATGGGCATGGTCGAGGGTAGCGTTTTGTGTGCATGGTCCGGCCGATTTCTGCGACGATACTTTCAGATTGGCCCTTGCTGGTTTTTGGTGGGGTTGCAGAGGTGTTTCCGAGTCTTGCTTGGAGACTATGGCGGTTCTCGGCCGACAGAGAGACCTGTTTTCCCTATTTTCCTTCGCGCCTTGCGTAATCTATTCGCCCATCTGGTTTCTCCTGAATTCGTCTTGCTAATCGCACCTTTCTTATCCCCTCTTCTCTCCTGGACGTCATCTACTCAGTGACCGAGGACGACTGGCGCTGGCACATGTACGACACCGTCAAGGGCTCGGACTGGCTGGGTGACCAGGACGCGATTCACTACATGTGCCGCGAGGCTCCCGCGTCCGTGCTTGAACTCGAGCACTACGGTCTGCCATTCAGCCGTACCAAGGAAGGCAAGATCTATCAGCGCGCCTTCGGTGGTCAGTCGCTCAACTACGGCAAGGGCGGTCAGGCGTACCGGTGCGCCGCCGCCGCCGACCGCACGGGTCACGCGCTCCTTCACACCCTCTACGGCCAGTCGCTTCGCCACAACACCAACTTCTTCATCGAGTACTTCGCCATCGACCTCATCATGGAAGGTGACGAGTGCGTCGGAGTCATCGCTCTCAACCAGGAGGACGGCACGCTCCACCGCTTCCGCGCACACAAGACCGTTCTCGCCACCGGCGGCTACGGACGAGCTTACTTCTCTTGCACCTCGGCGCACACCTGCTCTGGTGATGGCAACGGAATGGTTGCTCGTGCCGGCCTCCCGCTTCAGGACCTCGAATTCGTTCAGTTCCACCCTACCGGCATCTACGGCGCCGGCTGCCTTATCACTGAGGGATCCCGCGGTGAAGGTGGCTACCTGCTCAACGGAAACGGCGAGCGTTTCATGGAGCGTTACGCTCCGACGGCCAAAGACTTGGCCTCGCGCGACGTCGTCTCCCGTTCCATGACCATCGAGATCCGTGAGGGACGCGGTGTCGGCCCGGAGAAGGATCACATCTACCTCCAGCTCTCCCACCTTCCTGCCGAGGTTCTCCACGAGCGTCTGCCCGGTATCTCCGAGACGGCTGCCATCTTTGCCGGCGTCGACGTCACCAAGGAGCCCATCCCCGTCCTTCCCACCGTGCACTACAACATGGGCGGTATTCCGACAAACTACAACGGCCAGGTGCTGACGATCGACGAGCAAGGCAACGACAAGGTCGTCGAGGGCCTCTACGCCGCAGGCGAGGCCGCGTGCGTGTCCGTCCACGGTGCCAACCGACTCGGCGCCAACTCCCTCCTCGACTTGGTCGTCTTCGGCCGCGCCTGCGCGAACCACATCAAGGAGACTCTCGAGGTCGGCAAGCCCCACCGAAAGCTGGAAGGCGACGCTGGTGCGAAGACGATCAACGACCTGGACTGGATCCGAAACTCTGACGGCCCTCTCCACACGACTGAGATTAGGAACAGGATGCAGAAGACGATGCAGACTGACGCAGCGGTGTTCAGGACACAGAAGACGCTCGATGAGGGCGTGGAGAAGATGGACCAGGTCTACGACACTTTCGAGCAGGTCGGCATCAAGGACAGGAGCATGATTTGGAACTCGTGAGTCGCCTTGTTTTAGCGCTTTGCTTGTGGGTTGGCAAGACGATGACGGTATGCGTGGCCGGCGTCTCACCTGGCGGCTTTGTCGGTTACATTTTGCAGCGACCTGATCGAGACTCTCGAACGTGAGTTGGACCACATACGTTTTGCCTTCTTTTGCTCGCCTTGGCGTCTTTGCCTTCAGTCCATTTGTGGCTCGCTTAATCACGTTTTCCTCTCGTCGCTCTCACAACCCTTCGTCTCCCTCCAGTCCGCAACCTTCTCACCTGCGCCACCCAGACTATCCACTCTGCCGCGGCGCGCAAGGAGTCCCGAGGCGCGCACGCTCGCGAGGACTTCAGTGAGCGTGATGACAAGAGTGAGTTTGGACGTTCTAACCCCTCGTCCGCCTGCCTTCGCCTTTGAATTTTCCCCTCGTTTATCGGTCACTCAACTATCAATCTCCCTCGTGTTTCTGCGAACAGACTGGATGAAGCACACTCTCTCCTGGCAAGACCCGAAGAAGGGCGAGAAGGTGGAGCTGAAGTACAGGAGCGTCGTTGACACTACCCTGGACCCCAACGAGTGCAAGCCCGTCCCGCCGTTCAAACGTAGCTGTGAGTCTTGTTCTGTTGTGATCTATGGAGAGGCAGGAGAAGACTGGTCGGAAGGCCAGCGCGTTAATCTGTTGCTCATCTCACTATTGATCCAACTCGCAGACTAAAATGTGTGACGGACCGCGTTGTCTTGGTTGAGGTTTATGCACCTCCTCGACGGTCTTTCCTTTCTCCTCTTCCGCTCCCCATCCCATTGGATTCCCTTCCCTTCCCTTCTGCTTGCTCGTTCCGCCCTTTCGCTTCACGCATTTGTTCATCGGTCCTCGCGTGTGTCATGAGCATAAGCTAGTTGCAATAGCGAGCGGAGTGCGGCGGGGAAATCGTGATGAAGAACTCTGAAGTGATCGTCGACCGACGTGAGGTACGGTAGCAGACACAGATGGTGGTCAATGTCAGAAGAAAGGGACCGTTGAGCCTCCCTCGCTAGTTGCCGCATCGGCATTGGGAACAATGGGAAGAAAAAGGGATGCGATCCTCGGATGCATGTATATAAGGAGCGCCACTCGCTCCCTCTCTCCCTAGTTCCTACGGTGGAATCAAATAGCCCGATAGCCGGTCCATACCTTGTTCTCTTGGTCCCAATCGCTTAGGCCCCCCAGCTGCAAACAGTCAATGCGGGGCACGTGACCGAAATCTACACGATGCGACGCGGCCCTCTCTCGCTCCTTCCTTCGTCCCACGAACATTCAACCAAACCAAGCAAACGCCATGGAGCCATCACCACCCTCATACTCAACCACACCGTCGGGATGGACAAACCCGCACAGCCCCGTGCCGGACGTGCCGGGACAGATCGTGGACGATGAAACGCACTACTTTTTGAGGGAGTTTGTGCAAGGGTTGTGCAGGCTCAACAATCCGAGGTGAGTTTTTTTGCGTCTGCATTAGACGCCCATTATTCGGTGCATAGGAGAGTGGACGTGAGCGACGGTGCGGATAGAAGGCGCTCGTATATGGCTCGGACGAGAGGCAGACTCTGCGTTCCGGCCGTCTCACCCTCCCTCCTCGACATCGCGTCCACGCCTCCCCCCTTACGTTCTCTGCTCGACTCGTAGGTTTCCTGGCTCCCAGCCCGTGAGCTTTGTGACGAGCTCTTTGGAGCTGCTGGAGAAGCACAAGTGAGTTATTTGCGGTCTCGTGAGCGGGCGCTTTGGAGGGAGCTCAGCACGCGTGCCTGACCTGTCCGCATCTCTTCCGCAACGTCTACCCCTCTCGTATCAAGTTTCTGGGTGTGCGAAAAGTCGGATGGAGTGCGAGTAATGGTGCTCATAGTGATGAAACCGGGAACCTCTATCCAACAAGTCTTTCTGGTGCGTCGCCACCGTCGCCACGCTCCATCTTTTTGCGCTCATCCAGCCCGCTGCCCTTCACCTGATGCACGCAGATCGATCGACACAACGTCTACCGAGAAGTCGCCGGCCTCCGCTTTCCTCGATTCGATCGACCTGAGCCCCTGAACAATACTCTTCTCGATGGAGAGCTCGTAATCGACCAGGAGAGGGATTCTAGCGTGAGATTGAGATTGCCGCGCAGACGGAGGAGAATAGCGAACGCCTTTTCCGTTCCAAGCCGACGACGCCGTCTTGTTCTGATCTATATGTCTGTTTCGTCTGTCTTTTTGCATCATAGGGAAAGGTCATCTCCCAGAAACTTCGGCTACTGGCTTTTGACTGCGTCGTATACGACGGCACCAACTTGTGGTCCAAGGCCCTCTCGAGCCGCTACGGGGTGAGCCCGGCTTGGCGTTGGCGCTCTTACCTGCTCGCGAAGGCGTGATCATTCGAATACTCATCGCAAGCGTCGCCACCTGGTGCTACTTGCTCTTTCTTGCAGCGGCTGAAAGAATGGATCGTCAAGCCGTACGAGAGAATGGTCGCCCAGAATCGGGAATGTGCGGCTAAAATGCCGTTTGAGTGAGTGGACATGCAATTCCCCCAAGTCAAGAATGTCAGGCCGGTGTGGCACTGACGGTATCGCGTCCGGTCTCACAGAGTGGTCCTCAAACCTCAGGAAAAGTCTTACGCCATGGACGTTGTCTTCCGAGAACATCTACCTCGTCTGAAACACGGCAATGACGGCCTCATATTCACCTGTGAAGAGTCTGGGTACGTCCAGGGCACTGATCAAATGATGTGAGTGGGGGTTACCGTCGTCGTCAAAGAACTCGATCCGCGCTCACCTGGCCCTCTGACGTCACCTCGCTCTGGCGCCCGTCCATTTGGCAGACTGAAGTGGAAACCGCCGTCAGAGAATTCGATCGATTTCAAGCTCGAGCTGCGCTTCCCTCCTTCCGTTCAGGACTCGAGTCGACCAGACCTCGCGGCGAAGCCGGCGTTCATGCTCTTTGAGTGGAAGGGGAGGGAGGATTACAAGTTTTTCGACTTTATGCTCGTCACGGACGAGGAGTGGGAGAGGTGAGTCTGTGCCGGGCATATGCGTGGCGATATGGACGTCATGATGCGTACACACCGCTCACTCGCTCTCCCTCGTCCATGCATGGAACTTTGGTGATGTACCTGCCAGGATCAAAGAAAGCGGTGAACAGTGGGACGATCGGATCGTGGAGGTGGTGTGGGATTTCGAGATGGAGGGATGGCGGCACATGCGGTTCAGGGACGATAAGCCGCACGGGAACCACTCGAAGACGGTGGGCTGGGTGCTGCAGAGCATCAAGGAAGGCGTCGAGGCTCAAATGGTGGGTCGGTCTTTGCGACTCCTTCCTGGGGTCGACCTTGTGGGCTGACAGCCGTTTGAAATGTTCAACTGTTCACCCCCCCCCCTCCCCTTTGGCCGTGGTTAGCTCATCGACCACGGTCCCCGTATCCGGGACGCGTGGAAGGCGAGGCAGAATCAGCAGAAGGCCGCCCATCTGCCGTCCGCCGCGGCTGCGCAGGCGGGGCCGCAGCTGGGGCCGGGGCCTGGGCCGGTGATGGGCGCGACGTTGAAGAGATGAGGCGAGGTGTTCTAAGCTCGTTCTTGGCGAAGATGTGAGACGATTGAGACGATCGATCGATGGATTCCCTCGCCCGTCTCCGTCGTTCGTTCGCGCGTTTAAAATTCCTAACAAGCTCGCCCGCCGGCGCGCCGACCGCCGGCGGCCGGTTCTGTGTCGCTCTCACTCTCACGAGGTGCTCCCAGCCGGGGTTTTGATCAGTGGTACTTAGCGTGTCCCGCCACGGCAGTCATGTATGCATGTATGTATGAATGAATGAATGTACGTTATGTGGCCGACGGTCTCCTCGCCTCGTCGCTCGGTCCGCCCACAATCAAATCAGCAGCTCGTCCGTCGCCTACGCACGGAAGCGAACCGACCGGGCCGGCCGCGGCGAGAACGATGAGGGAGGAGTAAGTAAGTTGGGTCCGCTCCATATACGTAGTTACGGAACGGGGCGAACGATGGCGCTGCTGCTTCTGCTATTGCGCGCCACCACGCCCACGCTATCGAGGAATGGAGACGGACGGGGGTGATTTAATTGAGATGTCGTCCATGAAATGAAATGAAACGCCGCCCACCGGCCTGGCTCTCGGCCGCAGCTCAGCTCGCGCTCCGCTTTTGTCGCTGTCGTGGTGGAGCGTCGCTAACGTCGTCGAGGGCCACTAAGGGTGGCGAGGGGATGGAAGAGCGTAAGAGATGTACGATGCGCGAGAGACTGGCGAGTCACTCTCGCCTGCCTGCCTGCCTGTCTGGGCAGCTGCCACGTCGTCACCGGCATCGCAATTGGCGCTCGGCTGGCCATACGTTATCTACCTGTCATGTCACCCCGTCCAGTTAGACCGGCGACAGCGACAAGGGACGGGCGGAAGCAAGGAGGCGTGTGTGACGAGAGAAAGAGGATGGGTGGATGGAAAAGCGAGCGAGTAAATTACGAACGAACGGATGGACGACAACGACGTCCACGTCCACGTCCGTGCGCGACGAGGCGCCGACGTTGACGTCATTCGTCCTTTGTCGTTCGAAGAAACGAAGAAAAAGACGACCAGGGCGGGGAGGGAAGGAGGGACTTTTTGACTTGCTTGACTGACACTCCCAGTCGCACCTGTTCGACTCGATCTCACCGCAGACAGACAGATGAACCGGCTTCATGCTCTTTTCCTATAACCCACCCACACACGCCGCGCCCGTCGTTCCACTCGCGACGACGACGACGACGTGTCAGAAGCGATAAGCTCCCCCTCCCCTCCCTCCTTCTCTCCCTCTCGGCAGCCACAGCAGCCTCGACTGACCGCCGTCCGCCGTCCGCCGTGCTGCACCTTGCGCCCCGGCGCATATCGGCACGGGCGGTGGCTAAGTCGCTGAACAGACAGACAGAGAGATAGGGTGGATGGATGGATGGTCGGGAATATCCGTCAACCCCTTTTTAGCTTCCCTCCCGTCCCTCCCTCTCTCCCTCGTTCGCTCGCCCGACCCTTATCGCTTCCAAAGAGGCGACGGTACAAGCAACGAGGCGAACTGCGCCCGGAAGACAATGGGGAGAATACAAACCGTGTGCGACGACGTCCTCGCTCCGTCGTCTCCTCACCCACTCACTCCCTCCTTTGCTGTATGTACGTGCATAGTACGCCAGTATGCGCGTACCTACCTGAACGGGGGGTGCAAAACGGCGACGACGCGACATCGCTTGCACTTGCTTGCACCTGCTTGCACTTGCACTCGCACTTGCACTCGCACTCGCAGTCGCACGCCCACGCCCACGCCCGTCCATCGCTTCGCTTCGCTTCTTCTTGCCCGACGAAACGGCGGCCCAAGTCAAGCCACCCAAAGCCAGCGCTATCTATCATCCCGCGTCGGCCAAAGGGACGGGAGAGGGGGAAAGTTCGGCAGCGCCCTCCGTCCGTCAGCACTGAATGTCCCGCTCCGAACGCACTAACTAACCTTCCGCAGCTAGCTAGCTCGAGCGCCCTCTTTCTCTTTCTCTCGATACATGTCACGATACGATCGATGCAAGTCCGCCGACGACGTCTTCATCTGTCTGTCTATCTATCAGGCTTTCCTTTCTTCTTTCGTTCTCCTTTTGGCTTTGCCTCCGTCTCGTGTCTGACAGGCAAGCCAAGCCAAGCCAAGCCAAGTCAAAGTCAAAGTCAAGTTGAGTTGCTCTCTTCCTCCTCTCGGCGCGATGCGGCAAGGTGTGGCGCCGTGGCGAGCTAGCGTGGACTGGACGGGGACGGGGACGCGGGGATGGCGGCTTGCGAGGGCGATGGATGAACGGACGGGTGGTGGTCCGAAATGGCCGATGATGAATGGACCCGAGGCCGGCCGCGCCGGGAAGAGTTTCCTCAGGAAGAGGGGAGGGGGTGGAGCGGAGCGGAGGCGGAGGGTAGAAATGCTCCTAGCCACGGCGCTAGTAAGCTACGACGGGTCCAGTCGTGTCTGTGTCTGTGTCTGTGTCTGTCGTGGTGGCCCGCTGGCTGGCGGAGGGCGCGAGAAGGTGCGAGCGGGCGGCCAGTCGTCGCGGGGAAGCGTAGCGTGAGCGTGAGCGTGAGTGTGTGGCCGGTCGGTCGCGCGGACGTTGGCGTTGGGTTGCGCTGCGACGTTGCACGGAGGCTGGCTGGTACAGAAAGAACGCAAGTGCAATCGCAAGTGCAGACGCAAGCGCACGCACATGCAAGCGCAAGCGCAAGCGCAAGCGCAGACGCAGTGCACACCGAATGGCTCCGTCCCGCTCGCACTTGCTGCGTAGCCCCGGCGCAGCGCTTTCCGTGACGTGACGTAGGTCGTCCTTCCTACTCGACTCGCTCACTCCCTCCATCCCTCCATCCCTCCCTCTCTGCACCCGGCTCGCCGTCTTGCCGTCCCCGTGCTTGTTCTGTCTGCCTTGCCTTGCCTTGCCCTGCTTCTGCTTGCCCGACCTGCATCCTTTTCCTCCCTCCTTTCTTCTTCGCTCTCCCTATATCTCCCCTCCTCGGCAGCGCCCCGCACCTGCCATGGCCCGTCGCCGCCGCCATCTCTTCCTTGCTCCTTTCTGCCTTGTCCAAGCCATCCAGCGCAGACGAGACCAGGCCGAGCGAGACCCGACCAGACCAGGCGAGACCAGACCGAGGTCCCGCGGGCCCTCTGCGCCCCTCTCTTCTTTCTTTCTTTCTTTCTTTCTTTCTTTCTTGCTTGTTGCTTGCTCACCGCAACCCCGCACCGTCGTCACACGAGCACATGTACCTTACTTACCTTGCCTGCCCTCGATCGTGCCGTGCCGAGAGGCGCGAAGAAGAGAGAGCGATGTCGATATCGACTGGAGACGAGAAGAGAGAGAAGATAAGAGAGCCGCTTTCCATTGTCGTCTATCTTTCTTTCTTGCCTTGTCTGGCCGCGCCTAACCTTGCCTTGCCTGTCCTTGGCTCACCCTCGCCTTCGCCTACCCACTCACTCGCCTGCTCGTCCCGCTGGCTCGCCTCGCCTTACACTTGCCTTTCTCGTTTCTCGTTTCTCGCTCCTCGCCCGCCCGCCATCCGTTCGCCGTCTTTCGTATTTATCCCCCCCCCCCCTCCCCCTTCCCCCCGCCGTCCCCGTCTTCTCTTCCCCCCGTCGACGACGACGGCGACAGCGGTAACGTCGGACCGCAACGACCACCGTCCACCCCTTTCATTCATACATCCCCTTCCCACCTCGCCTCCCTCCCTCCTTCTCGGCCCCCCTCCCGACCAGACCGACCGGCCGACGTGGCGCCTCTCCGCAACCTCGTCCTCGCTCTCAACACATATCTTATCTCTCCATCGTCTCCCTCCCCTTCTCTCCATCCCCTTTCTTCTTCCTGTCTCCTTCCTTGCTCTCCAGGACCCACCCTCCTACCACCTCTCCTGCCACTCCACCCCAACCCCATTCCCCTTCCTTCCTTGCCCGTCGCCAGCCCGCCCTGCGCGCCCCCTCCGTTGGCACGCCATCATCCACCAACGGTGCCGTCCGTCAGGGCCCCCTAGCCCGCCCCACCAACCAGCCCCACCCACCTCCCCAGTCCCGCGTCCCTGTCTCGCTCGCTCCCCTCCGTCCTTCATTCGCGAGCAGCCACGTCTCCTTTCATCGAAGCGCAGGACCGGAATCAAAGGTCGGTCGGAAGGTCGGGCGATCGCAGCCGATCTCGAGTGCCTTCTATCGAAAGATCGATCAAGTCGCCCTCTAGCTAGACGCACTCTCTCCGACGACGACGGCCCTCTCTCTCTCAACCACTCCGCCCCGCTAGACTCTGTCGACTTTCTCGTCCTACACAACCCCCCTCCTTCCCTTCTCACGCCCTGCGAACGAATTCGACTTGCCTCGCCCCGCCTCGACGGCCGTCTCAACTCGGACGGACCCACGCCGCCATCGTCCCCACCCACCGCACAGATAAGCATATCGCGCTTGCTGCGGCAGCGCATAGAGGGGGACAACGGAAGAATTGGGCGAGTCAAGTCGTTCTTTGATATTTCCGATATTTTTTGCCGGAGGAAGACGACGACGACGACGACGGTGGCGGCGGTGGGCAGGCGGCGAGCAAGGATAACGATCGCAAGCGACACCATCACATCAAATCCCTCTCTTTGACCACTTCCGACCGCCATGCAAGCCGTCGCCATCCCCATCCCCATCCCATCGCACCCCCGACCCTCGCCCGACCCCACCCCGGCCACCGCCGTCGGCTCTCCTGCCTTCCCCTTCTCCCCCATCAAGCCATGCCATCCCTTCTCCGCCGCCCCTCCTTCTCCCATCCACTCCTTCTCCTCCCACCGACCCTTCGCCTCCGCTGCCGTCGGCTCCGACGACGACGAGGAGCGAGGGCCGGACACCGACGAGATTGAGCTCAACTTTAGTCGGCGCAGCAGTCTTAGCGGCGTCAGTAGCATGTCCAACTCGGTCGGCGAATCTTTCGACGATGTGGAGCAGGACGAGCTGGAGTTGGACGACGACGACGACGACGACGGCGTCTACGAAGATCATCACCACCATGATCTTGACCATGATCGACGTCTCTACCTCGACCCTCCCCGCCCGCCCGCCAGGCACACCAGGCACCTTGGCCCCGGTCGAACCCATGCTTCGCGCCCCCACCCTCTCCCAGCCCCCGTCCAAGGCCGTCCCAAGAGCCACACCGTCGTCGGCGGTCACGGCGCCTATCCTGCCAGCCTCCGCGACACACACCCGCACCTCTTCTCGCCCCGCTCCAACGCTTCCCTCTACGCCGCTTCCAGCGACGCCGCCGTGTCTGCGGACCACTCCTTCGCCGGCGGATACGCCATGGAGAGGCCATCCAAGCACAAACTCGACTCCCGATCATGTTCTCGATCTGGCTCCGCCTCCGGTCCCGGTCCCGGCTCCCACTCTGGCTCCGGCCTTCGCCGTCGTTCACTCGCCGATGCCCTCCATTTTCCCTTCTTCCGCGACCACTACCACCACGCCGGCCTACCCTTCTTCGCTTCGTCGTCCTCCCTCTCCTCCACCAGCGCCGGAACGGGCAGCCTCTCTTCCACCGCTTTTGTCGTCTCCGACGGTCAGCCCGTTGGCGTCGTTCCCTCCTCTTCCTCTTCTTCTTCCTCCTCCCACAACGTCTCCGGCGCCCAACCTGGCAACGGGGCGGGCGCCGGGCCCGTCGTCAGTCTCTCCTTTAGCCGCTCCAAGTCCTTCTCCACCGCCCCCGCCCCCGCCCAACCTCCGCTCAGTCCAACTCTCCTCTCCACACCTCGCTCCCCCCCTTCGCCTCCCACCGCCCGCCCTCGCGGACGTCTGCTCACGTCTTGCGAGCCTGACCTTGACTTTTTACCGGCCGACCACCAGCCCGTCATCGTCCCTTTCACCGATCCTTTTAGCGTGACCGTCGCCACCGCGCGGGCCGGTAAAGCTGCGCCAGGCTCCTCGAAGAAGAAGAAGATGAAGAAGGATACTTTGAGCGTCGTCGTGCCCCCTTCTGGTTTCTCTTCCGACATGCCCGGTGGAGGTTTGCGGGACTCGCAAGCACCATTGCCGTCGGGACTCGTCGCCGCCGCCGCCCAGGTCCCGACCGAGTTCGACGTATCCCTCTCCCGCAGGAGTAGCGGCTACGTTCAGGGCCGAGGAGGAGTGACCACTGGGACCGGGGCCGCGGCCGGCGACGGAGGAGAAGGAGGAGATCCCGTCGATGTTCGAGTCGGCCAGAGCGAAGGAAGGCCGGGGGGACAGGGGGGCGAGGGCGAGGTGGACGTCGACAACGACGACGACGACGCCGAGTCGGTCGCAAAGGTCACCATCTCCCTCCTCTCGCCCCGCCTCAAGCTCGCCCGGCTGCCTCGCCGCATGCTCCGGTCCGAGCTCTGGCGCGTCGCCGGCGAGGTCGTCGCGCGCTCCTCGCCTTCGGCCCTCTCCTCTTCCACCGTCGTCGCTGCCGCTGCCTCTGCCGCCCCTCGTGGAGCTGCTCGGGGCGCTGGTTTGGGTTCCGAAGACGAAAGCTCTCGAGGAGACGACGGTTGCGGGGTAGGAGGAGGAGGGGACGAGCGCGATGAATGGTGGCCGTCGACGGCGGTGCCCCAAGCCACGCCGGACACCTTCTTTAGTCTCTCCGCAAACGACCTCGAGGTATCCATCGTCGCTGAGGAGTCGATCATCGAGCGCGATTGGAGGCCGGTTGTGGAGAAGCAGAGGCGAGAGAGGGAGAGGAAGGAGAGGGAGAGGAGGAGGAGAAGAAGAAGAAGAAGAAGAAGTAGGAGAGGGAGGAGAAAGACGGGGACCGCCGAGGCCGAGGCCGAGGTGCAGGTGCCCGCGCCCAAGGACGTCTCCGGCTTTGGCTTTGGCGTCGGAGAGAACGAGGTGAAGATCAGCGAGGACGTCTGGTGCGCCCTCGCGGTCGCCTGTCATGGCGACGGCATCGAGGACGCCGGGAACCGGGTCCGAGAGATTTCGTCACCACTCGCAAAGGCCGGCATCTCCATCTTGTTCCTCAGCACCTACGTCTCCGATTTTATCCTCGTCAAACGTGCCTGCCTGCCCGACGTTTTTCACATCCTCCATCGCTCTGGCTACGTCGAGTCGCCTGGTGTTCCCTCCGCCCCCGCCCCCGCCCCCGCCCCCCCTGCACCGCCCCACCTTTGTCCCCCGAGCCCGGAGCTGAACGCGACGACAACGTCCAGCAGACGCAACAGCTTCTCCCCCACGCGCTCTTCTCCGACCGTCGCTGACTATGCTCGGCCTGAAGGGGAGCAGCAGCCGGAGCAGCCGGAAAGCTCGATCTCCAGCCTCGTCCTCTCCGAGACCGAGACGCGCGGCGGCGCCAGTTCCGCGACCAGCAGTCTTCCCGCCGTCGGCGTCGGACGCACGCTCTCCCTGTCCGCATTGCCACTCGTACACTCGCACTCGCCCAGCCCGCAGCCGAACCCTACCGGCACCGGCGCCGTTTCTTCTCCTCACCCCTCCGCTCTCGCCCACCAGCACGAGCTGCAGCACGAGCAGCAGCGGCAGCAGCAGCAGCGACGGCGAGGCTCATGGCCGGTGTGGAACGCCTCCATGTCCCGCGATTCGTCCCTCGCCGGTGCCTTGGGCGCGGAGCACATCTCCATCCTGCCCGATTCGCTCGTCACCGTCGGCCTATCACGCGACGCTAGCGAGGCGCTCGTCGGCATGCGCGTCCTCCAGATCCTCGCTTACAGCGGTCGCAAGACCCCGCAGCCCGGTGTCTCTGCGCTGAGGAGTGGGCGACGGGGACGTGCAACGGGGCCGGCGAGGAAGGCGTGTGCGGCCAACGACGGTCTCCCACTCTCGTCCGCGACGTTCTCTCCTTCCGCTACCGCCGCCGAAGAGGAGCCGGCCGCTTCTTCGTCCTCGCCGTCCGTGGAAGATTTGGAGTCTTCAGAGTCTTCGGATGGCAACGGCGAGTCATCGTCTTCCTCTCCCTCTTCTGAAGAAGACGACGACGACGACGACGACGACGACGACTACTACTACGACGACTCGGACCGAGGCCGCGAGGGCGAACCGGACGCCTGGACGTTCTTCTCGCTCACTCGCACGGACGACGGGACGAGCATCACCACCGACCACCGCGCGCTTCGTGCCGTCTTTGGAGGCGGAGGCGATGAGGACTTGATCCTTTGGGGCGGCGATGGGAGGTCATTGGACGAGCTTGAGGAGGAGGTCGAGGTGGATGTGGATGAGGAGGAGGAGGAAAGTGACGATGACGTTCTCCGTGGTCGCGCTACCGCCGGCGCTTCGAACAACGCTGACTCTGGCTGGGCGGCCGAGGCGGCGCGGGAGGAGGAGGGACGAGGACGGTCGGCGAGGTCGTCGTTGTCGTCGGCGTCAGCCGAGGTGGAAGGCAGGGAAGGGAGGAACGAGATGCTCTTGCGGTGTATTCGCATCGACCTCAGGGGCTTCGGTCTCGGTGAGTGGCGACCGGCCCGGCCCTCATTACTCCGCGCCCGAGCCAACGCATCGTCGGATCGGTCGGCGTTTTAAAACGTGTCGTTCCGCGCGAGTTGGATGATACTGACCACACGTACGGCGCTCGCTTCCCTCGACTCGGTCAGAACGAGCGGGTTTGACGAAGCGCTTCTCGGACTTGCTCGTCAATAACGGCATCCCGCTCATGTATAGCGCCACCTTCTCCACCGCCAACCTTCTGGTGAGCGCCGTCGCCGTGTCCCCCTCGTATGCACGGACCTCTCGCTCTGGAATTTGGATCTGACTGATCTCACCGACGACGTCTTCATATCCACCCTAACTACCTCCCGCTTGCCATTTTTTGCTGCTCCAGGTTCAGAGGGACGATATACCAAAAGCGAAGCGCCTGCTCCAAAGCTGCTTTTAATCCCTTCCTTCTCTCGCCATCGGCCCCGCCGTCTTACCTGCGCTCTCCTCGTCCGACTCCGCACACCTTACTCGACTTTGCTCTCTAAGAATTCAAAAAAAACGAAGCGGCCCGCCTGACCGACCGACGCGCGCATGCGTATCTACTCTGCCTCCTCGTCGGTTCCTTCACCTTGTCAGTATACCCACAGCATCCGACGCCCCCTTCCCCCTATTTATCCGTCCATCCTTTCATCTCGTCCGTGCTCGACCCGACGGCGATCGCTTTTACTTGTTTATCTCGCCTCCCAGCTTCCGCAACGATGTTGATGACGATGACGACGACGGCGACGATCCTCGAATGCTCTTTTCCGTTTGCCTTCAGTCGAAGCTTTTGCGGGCTTGTGCACCTCGTCCCATTTCTTTTTCATCGCCCGTTTGCGTCTGCTACCTCTGCTTCTTGTGTCTTCTCTCTCTCTCGCAAACCACTCACGTCCTTTCCGTTTCCTCCCAGCTCGTACCCTCCCCTCGTCCTCATCTGTCCGTCCGTCCGTCCGTAGTTTCGTCCCGATGTACAACTATCCACGTCCCTGGCTTCGGCTCGGCTCCCTTGTGCCCGCTCGCTCCCCCGCCCCGTCTCTGTGCAGACTAGCAAACAAATTAAAGTGAATGTCGTCCGTCGCGATCCCGCCGATCTCGCCGCTTCCGTCGTGTCGTCCCTGACTGTCGCGCGTGAAGCGAGAACCATCCATGTTCCACGAACGACACGACACGACACGACACGACACGACACGACACGACACGACACGACCGCCCGGGGATGGCGAGGGCGGTGTGGGAAGCCCGTCATCACGGACAGACCCCGGGTCCACCTACCGCAAAAGAGTCCGACAACCTGCATTTTCGCGCCATGGCCGCACCCGAGGTTCACCCACCTTCCTGATCGACCCCGCAACGGCGTGGCCATGAAACGAGCATGAGGCCAAGAGACGCCATCATCTGTCCCTCGCCGCCGCTGGGTCCGACGCCTATTCGTCTGATAACGAGCCATGTTGCACATAAGCGCCATTTCCAAGCTTAGCTGGTGTTTTTTTCCTTACGGCGCCGGGAGATGGACGAGGTTTTCCCGCGACAGAGATCGAAGCAGGACTAATAAGACGGAGGGAGATCGCACGTGACACCTAGTCATTATCGTTAATTGCACTTCGAGATATGTACATAAGGACAGCACCCCCTGAAGATCCACCACCTAACTCTTACCAAACCAATCGATCCAGCTCTTGCTCTGTTTTCCCGTTCGACACTCGCTTCCGTTCAACTACTACTCGCTTCCACGACAATCTGCCAATCTCCCTGCCCTCATCGGTCACCACGACTCAGCTCAATGGCCCTCCCTCTGCGCGCCGCTTCCCTGCAGTGTGCCGGTGGGATACGCTGCCGTGATGGATGCACACGCAGATGAGGAGCGATACTTGGCGGTTATTCCTCTCGCCTTCGTCCAGCGAGCTGGAAGAAGGCCGCGTACCTTTTCACAATTATGTCCTACCTGGTTGAGAATGAAGATTACGAGCTCATGTTAGGAGGGCTTTCAGTCAAGGCAGATGATGATATCAAGCCGGAGAAGTATGTTGCCATTTCAAAATCAGATGAGCGGCGTCCATTCTATTTCAATTAACCCGGCGGAGCTTTGACATCTCCATCTCGGCTCCTGCCCATAACTTCTTCCACATACGGGCTCCTTTGACAACGGGCTCAATCGTCAAAATTGTGCAAGCGAAATCGCGCACGGACGCATTTCCCGTAATGCCAGTCGAGCTGAGACGGGCAGAAAGGATCCATATAGGGAAGCAGGTAAGTCGAAAGATATGCCGAGATAAGACAAGGTGATGACAACTGACCAGCTTCCGATCTGGATGGTACTGAGTAAGCTCTTTATCTCTCGTAATTTCAACGACTGGCCGTGAAATGGCTGAACTTTTTGGGATTAGTGAAAGAATGTATCTCGTAGGCCCCGTCCTAGTCGAATCAGACGGACATACTTGAAATGTCAACGCGTGACATACGACAGAAGAACGACCAACAGCGGTTGATTTCTTACCTTGACGAAAACGCCTCACTGGGAATGATCAAAAGGACGATGAAGTTCTTGCTCATCATCAGCGCATTTGTGACTTTATCTACGCCGCTGAGAGGGTTGCCAGTAATTTGCTGAACGTGCTGAAAGCACTCAAGGCAACGGAGCGCATGAGGGGAGCGTTACCGTAACAGGAGGGACAAAGCTTACCTTATTTCCTCGAATTTGCGGTGAAATATGGCAAGCCTCAAGCGTTGCTCCGAAGAAATAAAAAAATCCCGTGACTGCACACTTCGCTCCATCCCTGACCATGGCCGCCTGGAGGAAAGCCGACTGTGAAATGACATGACATGTCAGTTTTGACCGGCAGATTCATCCATTGAAGGGTCCTTCTTCACCGGGGTGTCGCTTGATCTGGAGGAGTGGGATACTGAGCTATAATCATCTGTTCATTGCTGCCACGTTTATAGTTTCGAATAGTTGTCAAGTAACAGAGATGAAACAAGGAGTGTCGGAATGTTCCGATACTTAGTCCTTTCAATAAGCCGGCACGTACGATTGTTGCTCAGATTCGTAAGCTAGCCCCTCTCGCCCCTGCTCGGAGGAATGGGACCAGAGTTCTACCATCATCTTCAGCGTTACCGCTACAGTCGCGGCGCCCATGAAATTCCTATGTTGGCTAGGTCCGCCTGTACGCATAGTCACTGCAACAAATCTCACTAACAAATAAGTACGCTCTGTTAGCTCAGTTGGTTAGAGCGTAGAGCTAATAAGATTAGTTCACTCTAAGGTCACAGGTTCGACCCCTGTACAGAGCATTTCTTTTTATTTTTGCACACCCGCGGGTTCGGTTTCCATCGTTATTTTTACCACGACGCATCCCGTGCGAAGGGCGATGAAGCGCTTTGGTTTGACTGGGCGGTAGTCTATATGCGATAGGACAGATGCTCGCGACATTTTCGTGCCAATCACGGACCGCTCGATTGATGTGACTCGCAGTTTGAACGGTTGATCGGGTTGACGTGCCTGTCGACGCGGCCCGATGCGAATGAGAGGCGTGACCGGCCCTATTGGTTGGCAAAAAGGTGAGTGAATGGCTGTCGAGAAGGCGAACGCCCGGGGCATTACCGCTATTTGCTACAGCTCCTTGTGCCGTATGTATACTCCGGGAAGAAGGTCGTCTGCAATTCGGCGTGGGGTAGGGAGGGAGGCAGGAACGAATGGCCGACCTCCTTATATAAAAACACGATCGTGACATCTCTTCGCCTTCGAGCCTCCCATCTCGGCCTCCTGTCCGCGCAAGCCAAGAGACCGTCCAGCCAGCCTCTGTGCCGGCATATTCCCCAAGGAGGGGCCGAAGGTGGAACAGGGTGAACGAGCGACCGTCCGCTCGAAGGATGCCATCGCCCACCTTGGCGTCCCTCACGCGTTGGCGCACCTTTATCCTTTCGCCGCGTTCGCTCAGGTGCATCTTGATCGAGATGAGGCACGCCGTTGTGAGGACGACACTGGCTGGCCGTTCGCATCGTAGACGGGCTCCCCTCTGTCGGGCGAGCCAAACGTCGATGCAGCGCGGCGGGGTGCGGAGATGGAAGAGGAGCGGCGGGATGGAGAGATGGAGGAGATCGTCGATGTGAGCTGCTCATCGCTTGCGCGGCTGTTTCTGTTTGGCACTCCCAAGTCGGCCGTCATCTGTAGGCGTCTCTCATGTAAGCAATCGCTTCGCTTCACCTCGTCTCTTCTTGTCGCCTCGTTCTAGGAGACGGTCGTAGGTAGCTTGTGATAGACGACCGATACCGACGACGAGGGCGGAAGGTACTGCGGCAGACGAGATGAGAGGCGACTGCGGCGACTGCGTCTCGGCTTGGGAGCTTGTCGAGCCGAGTCGACCGCGCGTTCCTTCTTCTCCGAGAAATGCGAAGCTGAAGGTGAAAGTGTCAACGACAAGAACAACCGTCATCGACGTCCTCGTCGCCGTCCTCGTCGCCCTCGTCCTCGCCCCGTTGGCCGCCTTCTCGCTCGTCGCTGCTTCGCCCTGGCCCTCCAACCTCGCTGCTTCCCCAACGATCGCAAGCTCCCTCGCTCATCCTCCACATCGCTCCAGCCGCATGAGGAGGGACGTGCGCATCCTGCTCGTCGGAGATGGTGAGTGGTCGGCGCCCGTTCTGAGCATGCTTTTCAGATGAATGGGTCGGCCCGTTCAATGCGGGTGAGAGCGTCTCTGTTTCATCGTGTTTCTCGCCTTCCTTGCACCTTCTCGCGCTCTCAGACGGCGTGGGCAAGTCCACGCTCATCACTTCTCTCATCAAGGAGACCTTTGTTCAGAATGTGAGCACTGTTCTTGTTCTGAGCAGCGTGGCACCCATCTCCCTCGGCCTGCTGACTTGCCCTTATACCCCCCCTCCCCCTTCTCCGCCTTTGCACCTTTCCTGCGCCGTCGCCAGGTCCAACATGTCGTTCCCGAGGTCACCATCCCCCCAGAAGTCACGCCCGAGAGCGTGACGACTCACATCATCGACTCGTCTCGTGAGCTCATCTCCTACCTCGATCCAGCGCTGAGATCGCCCGTCGCTCACACAGGCGTCCCACCCTTCCTCGCCCTACCTCTCTCACCCACCCTACAGCCGCCCCGGAGGACCGTGCGCACCTAGAGCATGAGCTTCGCCGAGCGCACGTCGTCTGCATCGTTTACGCCATAAACTCTCCCAACAGCTTCGACAGGCTTCCCACCTTCTGGCTTCCCTACATTCGCTCTCTCGGCGTCAATGTACCCGTCATCCTCGTTGGAAACAAGATCGACCTCAGGGGCGGCGAGGTCACCAATCAGGCTCTCGAGGAGGAGATTGTGCCGATCATGAACGAGTTTAAGGTGAGTGGTCGGAGGCATGGCGTACGTGACGTCGGACCGGGTGGAAGGAGAAATCGAGCAGGCGACGTCAGAGCACGCGCGGCGGGTAGAGACCACCAGGTCAAAGTGTCGCTTGCCTTTAGTGCGGAGCTCCAACATGACGCTGATGGCTCCCCCCCCGTTCGACTATCGCTTAATCCCTCATTTTTCACCCCTCGGCAGGAAGTGGAGACCTGCGTTGAATGCTCTGCAAAACTCTCGCTGAACGTGTCCGAAGTGTTCTACTTCGCTCAAAAAGCTGTCTTGCACCCAACCGCGCCGCTGTACGACTCTCGCGAGCATGTGAGTGTTCGGGTTCCATCTCGGTTCTTTCCCTTTGACATCGTCGTACATGATCGAGAACCTGACGGGAGAAAGATTTCACGTTCCCTGCCGCTTTATAGTCCCTAAAGCCGAGCTGCGTCAATGCGCTCCGTCGAATATTCAAGCTTTGCGACATCAACAAAGATGGCGTGCTGGATGACGCGGAGCTGAACGAGTTTCAGGTGAGTTTACGTCGCATATAATACCTTTGACGTTGTGCGGCTTCTCACTTTTTTCCATACTTTTCCTTCGTTCTTCATCCTTGCACGTCCTCCGTCATTTCATCTGCACCTAGCGAAAATGCTTCGATGCTCCGTTACAGCTTCAAGAACTCGAAGGCATCAAGGACGTTGTGCGATCTTACTCTCCATCTCTCATCATTGAACCCAATCTTCCCACCATGCCCGGTGGAATCACCGAAGAGGGTTTCCTCTACTTGCACACCTTGTTCATTCAGAGGGGACGATTAGAGACCACCTGGACCGTCCTGCGACGCTTCGGCTATGGGGAAGACTTGGAGCTCAGGGAAGAGTTCTTGCGGCCGAAGTGAGTCGCCAAACGATCTCGAGCGAGGACATGCACGCTCTTCCCTTCCGCCCTCTCATTCCTCTTTGGACCCTTTTCTCGCTGCCATTCAGGTTCGATGTCCCCGCCGACTGCTCAGTGGAGCTCGCACCGAACGGCTACCAGTTCTTCACGGACATCTTCGAAATCCATGACAAGGACAAGGACGGCGCGCTGAAGCCTTCAGAGCTCGAAAACCTCTTCTCCACCTCGCCTGGGAACCCTTGGGCGGGACAAGCATTCCCGAATACGACTGTGACGGACGAGTCCGGCGCGGTCACTTTGCAGGGATGGTTGGCCCAGTGGAGGTGAGTGAGGACGGCAAAGAGGTTGTCGTTACAGCTTTACTGGCGAATCCTTGGTCGTTTTTATTTATGGAACTCGTCTGTGCTAATGTTCGCGGCGTTTTCCATGGGGTACTCAGCATGACCACCCTCCTCGACTACCGAACGACGTTAGCCTACCTGGCCTACCTCGGTTACCCCTCCACCGTCCCACCGACCTCTCCCTCCCCGCCCTTCTCCTCCCCTCTGTCCCCCACCGCATCTCCACCCACGCCATTCCCCTCTTCCTCCGCCGCCCCTTCCCAAGTCCCCACGACCACAGCGCTTCACATTACCCGACCTCGAAAGACGGACAGGAAGAAGGGCAAGGTGTCCCGAAACGTGTTCCTCTGTTACGTCTTGGGCGCCACCGGGAGCGGCAAGACCGCGCTGTTAAGGGGACTCGTAGGGAAGGGGTTCGATGAACGGTGGGAGCCTACGAGGGGAGAGGTTAGTGTGGTGGGCGCGGTGGAGACCAAGGGGGTCGAGAAATATCTGGTGGTGAGTTTCAAAACGTCTCCGTACCGATCTGCAGTTTTATTTATGGTTGGGAGCTTCTGTATTGACAACATTTGCTCTCGCGGTCGAACTTCCTTTTGAATCGGATTTGGACATTTCGCAGCTCCAGGAATTCGGAAGCAAGTACGAATCAGAGACGTTGCGCAGCTCGAAGAAGCTGCAGCTGGCGGACGTTATCGTGTACGTGTACGACTCGAGCGACACGAACTCGTTCAGTTATATCAGCAATTTGCGGGTGAGTAGGAATTTTGTCGTCGAAGACCGACGTTGTCAAGGGAGCCCCTTCTTCTCGGCCGGATGGTCTATGAGTCGCAGAGATGAGATCAGTTTCACTCTGCCGCCGCTGTGAGGCGAAGCGAGTCCGCATGCTGACCGAGAATCGTTGGCCTTCCATCAGCAACAATACAAGCTTGACGCCGTACCTTCACTTTTCGTTGCTACCAAGTCCGACTTGGATCTAGCACAACAGGTGAGCGTCTTCCGTCCTCTTCGCATGGCAAGACGACTCTGATTTTTCGTACGTCCATCCACGCTCGCTCACACTGTCGCTCGCTCCCTTTCTTTTCGCCGCATTAAACGCGTCACGATTCTACCCAGCGACACGAGGTCCAACCGGACGTGTACTGTCGCAAACTGGGGCTGCAAGGACCGGTGTCGGTGAGCATCAAGACGGGCCAGACGGCGGATTTGTACAACGTCATTTGTAGTGTCGCCATGAACCCGTGAGTGGTTCCCCTTCTACTGTCCTTTCACCGTCTCGTCCGTCGCTCAGAACATTGTTTCTGTCTTCTCAACTCCTTCGCGCAGGACACTGCACATTCCTGGTGGACCTTCGCCCCCATCCTCGCGTCTACGACTCTACTTCTCCCTCACCGCTCTTGCGGGCACTGTGACTGTTACCGGCGTGGTGCTCTATCGAACATGGAAGGGCCGAGAACCGTTCGGGTGGCTCTGGGGCGGTTCTGGAGCAGGGGGAGGGGGGACCGGCGCGCAAGCGTGGTTGCATTGGATTACGAGCCTTGGGGGAGGCGCCGCCACGAGGAAAATCGAGTTGTAGCATGCCTCTCACCACGCCTGTCAGCTGGTCGGCCTGAATATAAAGGAGCACCTAGGCGTCTGTTCTAGGTGCTCTGGGGAGACGCGGAGAGCCGACCTGACCTGGGATGAGGAGGCAGAGGTGCATAATTAGGTCGGGACGGTGCTTGCTTTCCTTTCTTGCCTTCTTCCCCCTTCTCTGTTTCCTCGAGTTTCCTCCAACCCCTCCCCCACTCCTCTTTCTCTCTTTCTCTCTTTCTCGCTCTCGTTCTCTCTTTATCACGGGCCGGCGAGCCGCCCGTTTTGGCCTCTTCGCCGCCACATGGCTTGAGAATACTCTCTTCCTCCGTTTTCTACCTACGCCTTTGACGCTTTTCTTACGCTTTCGCATACGTTCTCCATCTAGCTTTTCTGATCCTGTCTGGTATTCGACCTCATTGCAAGCACTATACCCTCATCTCTCTGGTCCTCCAGCCGAGCACGTCGTCGTCGTCCCCCAACGGCTGGCCCGCAACCACGGCCGGGTGCCGCAGTCGAGAGCGTGACGAGCCGGCTTGATGGACACAAAGGCCGGATTTGGGGCGCCGGTCGGGCGGGGTGGAGGCAACGAACGCATCTTGGTGCTCGACGACGAGGACGTAAAGAGAAAGACTGCAATCTCTGGGCGCGCTCGTCCAAGCCCTCGTACGTGACTTTGGCCTCCGCGGGCTAGCTGACAACCAAAGGTGAGCGGAGAACGTTCTGCGAGGGGCAGATTGCCGGGCTGGCTTTGATCAGCTCTCAGAGCGGGGGCGATGGCGAACTGAGCGTGCACTCGCCGACGACGCCACGCCAACGTCGGCGACGGCTAGGTAAAGGCTAGCTGCAGCGGAAAGAGTGCTGACCGAATTCGACGCTGCGTCTCATCTCATCTCATCCTCCATCCAGCTCACCTCGTCATTGCGACATTTTCAAGACTACCCCACGCAAAGAACCGGCCTATCGGACCAGCCCGAGACTTGGTCAGAAGGATTCTGCTCGTTTCTCTCTCAGCTGGACAAGTCAAGCATCGTTCACTCTGCGACGCCACCGAACCGGACGTTACCAAGATGATGACGGACGAAGACGACACGATGATGATTGGCGGGCCTTCTGCATCCTCCACGGGATGGGCCCCCACCTCTGCCATGGCCGGTGGCGGGCCAACAGCATTCGGTCTAGGTGGGGGAGGGTCAGTGTCGAATGACGCCAGCGACGTTTTCCGACAGGCGTACGACGACATACGCCGCATTGATGACGCCGGGCGACAGTTGGATCTCGTTTTCCTGTTGGATTGTACCGGCAGTATGGGTGAGTGCTGTGGGGCACTTCGAGATGATGTTGCATCACACGAGTCGGAATGGTCGTGCTCGGACGGCGCTTTTTATGCTGAGCTTCCCCATTTTCTTTCCTTTCTCCTCCGGCCTCGACCGTCGTCGCTGACAGGTGCATAGTGAGTCTGGCAGTCCTCGGTGGTAACACGTCTGATGTCTGCTCCGGGCTCTACTGAAAAACTGCTCCTTTCCTTCGTCCTCTTCCTTTCCCTCTTTCAGCATTTCGGTGAGCGCGAATACCGTCTGCGTCGCAATGGATTGTGGTAATGATTCGTCCGCTCAAGAGTTTCCACTGCCATGACCTTGTTCTCCTTAGTCGGCGACCAAGAACATCGAAGTCATTTGCGAAGAGGTGACCTATCGCTCGGTCAAGCCCTCCACCGAGAATACTTCGAGCTTCAGGTGACGACGAGCGAAGCGCTAACCTTGTTGGGTCATTCCTCTTTCGACGCAGATCGTTCACTCCGAGAAGCTTTCCGGACCAGACGCCTTGCGTATCGGACTCATTGCGTATCGGTGAGTTCGAGCGCTGTACTATAGAAGCCGTTCGGAATCGGGACTGTCGGCCACCTCACTGATGGCACTCTGCTTTCCGGCGCTCCAGTGACCATCCACCTCAGGACCACTCATGGCTGCTTCAAAACTTCGGCTTCACAACTGATGTCTTGACTGTGCATCAGCATCTCAAGAGCCTATACGCTTCCGGTGGTGGAGATGGTGCCGAGGTACGTGAATGTGTTCATGGCTGTGTCGCCATGACGTCGTATCGACCTACTCACCTGTCTCCCACTCTTCCCTCACCTCACCAACCCGTTCAGGCGGTGACGGCAGCGATGAAAGCAGCTGTCGACCTAGACTGGCGCCCGAGCGCAACCAAGATGTGCGTCCTGATCGCCGACGCCCCTCCTCACGGTATCGGCGAGTACGGGGACGGCTTCCCCAATGGCAGTCCCGACGGCGAAGACCCCTTGCGCCTCGCTAGGCAGATGGCCGCCAGGGGCATTCCGCTGTTCATGGTCGCATGTGAGCCTGCCCTGAGCGGGTACCAGAATGCAGTTGATGTGAGTAAACAGACGTGTTCAGATTCTTCTTCATGGCTTGGGGTTCGGCTGATCCCGTTTTACGGTGTTCATTGCCGTCCTTCACAGTTTTTCCAAGGCCTCGTGCGGATTACTGGGGCGTTGCTGTTACCGCTGACGACTGCTTCACTGCTTAGCCATGTCATTGTGAGGAGCATGGCGCTTTACTACGGTCGTTTGAGAATTTTCAATCCGCGGCCGATCCTGACTTCTTCGTACTTTTAATCGCGCTCGTAGGTCGGTTTTGCGGGAGAGGCGATGGACATGGAGCGCCTGGTTCGCGAAGTCGGACAAGCGGTGTCCGAGCGCATCCAGTTGCAAGGCGGGACGTCGGAATCGGTGGATGACGTCGCGCGGGAGCTGCACGAGAAGCTGATGCTTCGCAATGAGAGCACGAAACAGCTTCACGTTGAAAGCATTTACCGCGAGAGCGAGGAGAGCAAACACAACGTCGAGGTGTGGAGCACCGCGCCAGATCTCGAGTCCGCTAGGCCGCTCATCAAGAGGGTCAAGGGATCCCGGCTCTCCGAACGGTATCTCGCCACGAGACACGCGGCCCCTCCGCCGTACTCTTCCTATCCTTATTCTGACCATCCCTACGCATCTTCGCCCTCTCGTGCCTCTACCGCTACGACCTCAACCTCTTCTCCTACGCGTGCGACACCCGGATCTTCCCCCTCGTCCCGTAAAGTGCTCTCCGACTTCAGTGCCTTCTCGTCCGCCGGACCCATGTCCGTGTCTAATGCGCCCATGGGCAAACAAGGTCTCTTCGGCGCCTTCGCGGCAGGAGGAAGGGGAGGTTACCGAGGTCGGGGAGGGGATGCGATGGACGACGACGACGACGATGATGATGGTGAGGGCCCCGAGGAAGGCATGTTCGCCGATGACGTAGGCCACCACCACGGAAGAGGAATAGGAGAAGGATCAGATGGCGCGGCCACCATGGCCGCCGCGCTCAAGCCTGGAACGGGCGCTTTTGGGAGCCCAACAAAGTTCTCTGCCACTAATAGCGCAAGTGCGGTAGGTGACGACGGCCAGAGAATCGAGCTGAGGCAAGGTGCTATCTCCTACGAGCAGGCGAGTAGCTTGGTATGCTCTCCGCGCGGCGAGATTTTGACGGCAATGACCCCTAACCTGCTCTGGAGTTCTTCTTCGTCTTTGTATTTCCCTCCTCGTCTTGCTCGACCGGAACCCTCATCGCCAAAAATAAAGGCCCGTCGTCTTGCCTTGCTTAGCGCATACCGCGCCTCCAGCTCGTCATGATTCCTTCAACTCCTCACTTTCTTTAATATTCTCCCCGTCCGCTCTCAACGGGCTCATCATCACCATCGAGGGTCCGATTATATACATCTATTGCAGCAAGTCGATACCCGCTCAATCTGTCTATTCGTGCTCAAGTCCTGATCGCCCATCGACCGCGCCTGACCGCATCTGGTCCGTGCGTGCCCGCTCGGCTTTAGGTGCGAGGGTTTCGTTATTATGTTTTCTCGTCCCCTTCCTTTAAGCACACGTTCGTCAGCGGTTGTGCGCTTTCTCTCCTCCGCCTCGCTGTCTTTTATTACCTCTTGGCTCCTTCCCGCGTCCGCCATAGCATCTTCGTCTTGCGCAGCTGACCCCTATGCGCTTCCTTGAGCTACACGACCCAAGCGATCCCGATTCAGCCCTTCCCGTCCTTATTCCACGTCCAGGCCAAGTGCTGTACGATATATTTTTCCCGTCAAACAGTTACCAGAAATGACGCGCCACGGGCCCGAGACGGGTTTCCGTGGGTTATGTGCGGGGTGCGGGACGGAGGCCGTAAAGCGATTCGTATAGTGTGCGGGTGACAAGCGCGTTTGCCTCGATGCGCGGCGATGGGAACCGGCGAGCTAGACTCATAGCAGAGAAAATCGCAGCGTAGATGGAATACATAAGCAGAGCCTCGACGGCCAGTCCGTCCTCCGCCCCAGTTGGTCGCTGGTAGCCATCATCCATTATCTTCAACATATTGGGGGGGGGGGGCTCGTCTCGTCTCGTTCCAGAGCCCGAACGCGATGCCTTCCAAATCTGAAAGGACCGAGAAGGACCATTAACTAAGAAGAACGATCGTGACGGACGATAAATTATGAGCAAAGTGTGAAGAATGGAAAATGAGACGGGGCGGGCGGGATGATGGATGGTGGATGTATGGAGCCCCCTCTCCGTTTCTTTTGCATGCGAATCTGCACAGCTTCCCCTCCAGCCACGCACGCACTCACGCTGGCAGCCCACACTACCCACTAGCGGGATAAAGCTGCCAGTCAAAACGAACACCATAGCCCCACATCGCGCCAGGTCCGCAGAACGAGGGCCGCTGCGTTGCGTTCACGATCTCCATCTGCGTCCCGCCCCCTCCCGTGCCCAGGAGGAGCAGGTCGAGCTGCGTACCGCTCACGACGGGCTGCCAGTGGGCGTAGGCTGCAGAGGAGGGGGAGAACGGCGGATTGGGGTTTCCGGAGCGGGCGAAGGTCGCCCAGCGGGCTTGAACCTCGGCGGAGAGCGCGTGCTGGGCTGCCGTCGCGGTCGCTGGGTAGGTGCCAAAAGTGAGGTAAATGTCGTCTTCGTGGCACTGTGCATGGAGGTGGAAAGGGGTGAGTGGAGAAGAAAGCAATGGACAATGTCGAGCAAAGAGGAAAGGACGGAAGGATGGAAGGAAGGAAAGTACTCACGACTCTGCCGGCGACGTTACAATACCCCCACCCAGCGTTGCTCGGGTACTGTACGCCTTCCATAAACTCGCCCAAGTAGACCGCCCCCCCGCTGGCGGCGATGTCCCTTGCTAACACCTGCGCGGCGCACCTCCACGCGCCGTCGGTTCCGATGTCTTCGAGCCTCTCCGTGGGCAGATCGGGATCAGAAGAGTTCGCCGGCGGAGCATACGACTGTATGACCGAGTCCAGGGATGTGCCGTTGCCGCTTACCCTCTGGACGCCGATGAAGGAGGCCGCGTACGAGTCGAAGGCGGAAGCAGGAATGGGATTGTTATTTGTCACGCTGGCCACCGTCGGGCCGGCCTCGTTGGCAACGGTGGTGATGACGAGCGACTTGCCCTTCGCCGCGCCCGGGTTGTCTTGCAGTTCCGCGGTGACCAGCGAGCCGTAGACAGGTCTCCAGGGCTCGGCCCCCGAGATGGCCGGGTTAGCGGCGGGCGCGGAGGATGCGAGCGCGTACTCGGCTTGGAGCAGGTCGCTCATGTTGGCGCCACGGAGGCAGGACAGAGAGGAGCAGTTGAGAGACGAGAGAGTCTGGTCTCCAAGCGAGTCGGCAACTTGGGCGGAGGAGAGGGCGTAGTTCATCGGGTCGCTCTGGAGGATGGCGCGGGAGAAGAGGGGCGAGGCGGACGGGGTGCCGAGGAGGGCGCGAATCATGTGCGCACCGGAGGATTGGCCAAAGAGGGTCACGCTGGAGGTGTCGCCACCGAAGGAAGGCGCGATGATGTGAAGAAACGCGAGTGCCATCATTACGTCCCGGACTGCCTGGTTCCCCGCGACCTTTTCGCTCCCCGGCGACCCGCCGGCCGCCTCGTCGAGGGTGGAGGCGGTCTGGAAGAAACCGAACACGCCGAGGCGGTACTGGATCGTGACGACGATAACGTTCTGCAGATGCGCCAGCGTGGAGCCGTCGAGGCCGGCGGCGGTGGAGGAGCCTTCGATGAAGGAGCCGCCGTGGATCCAGACCATGACCGGCAGGGCCGAAGCGGCCGTGGCGTCGAGAGGCTGATAGATGTTGAGGTCTGCTCGCGAAAAGCCAAGGCAATGGCAGTAGGATTTGTTATATTCGCTGGCGGCTCTTCCCAGCGGAGGCTGACTCCGTCGTTCGACTCACAGAGACAATCCTCCGAAGACTGGTTGCCTCCCCGAGAGGAGTCATAATACTGAGGGCAGGCGTTAGGGAGCACACTCGCATCGAGGCTGTATCGCGTCGTTCGGTGAGAGAGTTATAGATGCAAAGGGAGAAGAAGACCCGGGGACGGTTGATGTGCAAAGAGTAAAGCGAAACGGATTGAAGAGTGCGTCAGCGACCCGGTATCCTGCCGACGCTTTTTCAGCGCGCTCACGTTGAATTCCAAGACGTCACAGGCTGTGGATTGGCGAACCTCAACTGTCCGAGCGGCGGTCGAGCGAAGGGCAAAGTGAACCTATTCGCGTTGGCGTCGGCAAATCCGCGGACAAGACCATAAGGAGTGGCAGTGGTAGGAAGGGCTGGGGGGCCGGAGCGGGTGGGGTGGGGGATCAGGGAGGCGGGTATAAAGCCGAAGGTGTTGTTGAGTAAGGCCGCGAGAGGGTCGATAATGGAGATGGACCAGGTCGACGTGGACTGGGGTGCGGGGGAGGAAATGGGAGAGGCGAAGGTGTAGGGTGCGAACCAGGCGAGAAGGGATGAGAGAAGGAGGAAGGGGGTGAGATTGAAGATGAGTGGCATGGTGGTGAGACAATGGAAGGCGGAAGGGGAGAAAAATGGAGAAAGGGGAGGGGAGGAAGCAGCAGTGGAGACGAAGGGAGAGCTCAGCTTTATGGGGGCGAGCAAGCCGTGGAACTGAGCGAGAAAGGAAAGAAAAGGGGGAAGACGAGCGTTGAATGACAGTGGAGCCGAGGATGTGAGTGCTGAGCGCGCACACGTCTCAGCGAACATCCTGAGCACGGAGGGACGGTCGAAGTGGGTAAGAACCGCCTGCCCGTGGAGGAAGCAAACCATTCTTGGAGGCCGAGGGACGTGGATGCATGAATGTCTAGCCGACGCTGAGCGAAGAGGGAAGAAAGGAAGAGAAGAGGAAATTACATCCACACATCGACCTGAAAGGCTTTAGCCGCCAAAAGTCAGCAGTCCGTCCAGTTTTGGGAACAAGGAAAGGGAAGGGAAGTCAGTCGTGGTACGAAATCGAGTTGGTGGTCAAGGTAGAAGAAAGGAACGACGCTCGGCCGGGACGCGTGCCCCCTTTGTCCTCCCCGAGACGAAGTGGAGAGGTGAGAAGAATGAATGTGTCGCTTCACCGGGATGGATAAAAAATTGACGTTAGATGCCGTCATAACTCAGCCAATCATCCATCCTTCCGCCCTCGTCACCCGTCACAAACATGATGGCAGAGCTACATAGCGAGACGCGGCCAGGCTTGACCTGGGCTCGAGATCGCTAGAAGCTTGAGCATGAATGAATTGGGCAAGCAGCGTGGACGTCACGGAAGCAAGTAGAACCGGTCATGGCTGTCTAGGAGGAGGGAGGCAGCGTGTGCGGGAGAAGAATCAGCGAAGACAATGTGACGAGAGGGGCCCCGCGAAGAGAAGGAAGACGAACGACAGCGACGGCGGCAGAGGCGCCAAGGTAGCGCCGTCGCTCTAATGAGATCGCTTGCTTAACGTGCACAGCCTCAAAGTCAGCGCCACCTCTTCCTCCATACTTCCCCGACCAAGGACGCCGACGTGGTTGTTCCCTAAAGACATGGCGAGGTGTGCGTCGAGTGCGACGCGATTTATACGCATTCAACGCCTCTGCTGGCTATAATGTTGATCTTAGGCGAGGTAACCATAGTATCTCGAAGTGCAATTAACGATGATGCCTACGTGTCACGTGCGATCTCTCTTACTCCTGCTTCGATCTGTGTCGCGGGCAACCCGCGTCTCCCCATTGCTCTGTCCTGATTGGTCGGGACGCACGCGGGCGCACGTGATCATCCGCGTGGCCAGTTCTCTTCCCTATTCTTTCATCCCTATCCCCTCTCCCTTTCATTACTGTCCTCTCCCTTTATCCTATGTATGGTCCGCCCATTCCCTGATCCTTATTCGATGTACATCAGCACCTCAGGGCACCCTCTGAAGATCCACCACCTTACCACCACCAAAACCAATCGATCCAGTTCTATTCTCTGTTTTCCCGTTCGACGACTCGCTTCCGTTCAACTACTACTCGCATCCACGACAATCTGCCAATCTCCCTGCCCTCATCGGCCACCACGACTCAGCTCAATGGCCCTCCCTCTGTGCGCCGCTACCGAGCAATGGACCGGTGAATACGCTGCCGTGATGGATGCACGATACTTGGCGATTATTCCTCTCGCCTTCGTTCAGCGAGCTGGGAAGAAGGCCGCGTACCTTTTCACAGTCTGCTTCAATAAATCCAAGAATTTCACCTCTAGCAATTGACTACTAATGCCCCCGCCTATCCCTATTAATCATTACGGCGATTCCAGAAACCAACAAAATAGAACCGCACGTCCTATTTTATTATTCCATGCTAATATATTCGGACATAGGCCTGCTTTGAACACTAATTTTTTCAAAGTAAAAGTCCTGGTTCGCCCGCACAGTGAAGGGCATACGGGTTCACCAAGAAGGAAGACCCGGCCAACCAGTACACGCTGTGAAGCGGACCGGCCGGCCAGGCCTGAAGTTCAACTGCATCCATCACGGTAGCGTATTCACCTGTCCATTGCCGGGAAGCGGGGCGCAGAGGGAGGGGCATTGAGCTGAGCCGTGGTGGCCGATGAGGGCAGGAAGATTGGCAGATCGAAGCAGGAGTAAAAAAAATAAATAAATAAAGACGGAGGGAGATCGCACGTGACACCTAGGCATTATCGTTAATTGCACTTCGAGATACTGTTTGCTACAGGAACAAAAGGACAGCAACAACGCCGCGCCACCAGCGGAGCCAACGGAGCGAATTGATATTTGCTGTAGGAAATAGGAGCAAGATACCCACACAGCAACGAGCGCGTCCCAGCGGAGCGCACATAGCGAGAAGTGGGTCTCGTAGCCGTCGCTTGAAAGCAAGCCAGAGATGGTGGTTGCAGAGGTTTCTTTTCGGGTGTACTGCACTCCTTCCAGCACGCGAACCGTCCAGGACGAGGCTAGGGTTGTTACGACATGGCGAACCGAAACAATAGTTCAATAGCGCTTCAGCGTATCGAAATCGCAGGACGGCGAGGACGAAGACAAGGGAGCGTCGCAGATGGGGCCTTGTAGGATATGTGAATGAATAGGAAAGCAGGTCGGCCTCGTCTGGGTGATGCGAATTTTCAAGGCGACTGGAGTATGACCGTCTTTCCTATCCATGCACATATCCTACAAGGTCCCATCTGCGACGCCCCCTCCCGCCCTGCGATTTCGATACGCCAAAGCGCTATTGCACTCTTGTTGCAATTCGCCCTGTCGTTATGATCTAGTATAATGTCAGGGAGGGTCCCAACCTAGGGCCGGCTCGACGGTCACCTCAACTCCATATTTAATAAGTTAATATTTGATGCACTATGCTATTTTCCCGGAGGGAAACAGTATAAAACAAAACTCTATTGCAATTAATTAAGGTTAATAAAAGGGCGCGTTCGGCAACCGCAAGCCGCCCAAAATCCCTCCGTTGTAGAGTTGTATTTCCATACAAAAGTTGTGTTACAGAAATCGGCGGCGCGCATGAAATTCCTATGTTTGCTAGGTCCGCCTATATGCGTAGTCGTTGATCACATACATCTCTTGCTTTCGCCCCGACCGTCGCCTCACACATCCAATCCACCCACGGCATCTCGTCGTTTCCTGTCCGTCCAGCCTCTAACAATACTGGTTCCCTCGCCGACTATCGTGCGGCAGAGCAAGGAAGAGCACTGGGAGCAGTACCGAAGACGCCGTTGTCGGGCGGCTCTTCTGGTTGTTGTAGCGAGTGTAGCTGCGCTGAGCTCTACGCCCGCCGCTACTTTGCCAACAAAGCCTACTAACGAATAAGTAACGGTTGCATGCGCTTTTTTTTCTTTTAAAAAGAAAAATCGTGGCTCTGTTAGCTCAGTTGGTTAGAGCGTAGAGCTAATAAGCTTAGTCTAACTAACATTTAGTTCACTCTAAGGTCACAGGTTCGACCCCTGTACAGAGCATTTTTTGCATGCACGTACTTTTTTCCACGTGCTCACGACTGCCGGCGGCGCGTCGAGACGCCAGCGGAACAATAAATGACATGCATTCGCTCTCCCCTGATAGTCGACAGCCTTGGCCATTCTCTTACATATTCGTCCGTCAACCCTTCTAAAGGGGCTGGGGCTACTTAAGTAGAAATACCGCGGACGCGCGCCTGTGCAAGCTTAGCTGGTGTTTTTGCCTTACGGCGCCGGGAGATGGACAAGTGGGCGTAAAGGGCTTCCTTCGATGGCCGAGAGAGTGATATATACACAGTCCAGTCGGGCTGCCATAGCCTCACCGTTCGCCCGTTCGCCCCCCTTTTGCTCACTCTTGACTCCACTCGCAGGGCGCGCCGGCCTGGGCGAACGACCGCAAGGCAGGCAGAGATGAGCCGACGTCTGTCCTGGCTTCACCTCATTCGGGAGAGCGACAGGAAAGATGGCGGTGAGCCAGCGACCGCACGACAGACTCGGGCGGCGGTCCGTCGAAGCGGCGAGCGGTCGTCTTTTCGTGACTGAGCGCTCGACACTTCGCTGACACCTCGTTCGGGCCATCGTCCTCTCCATCGTCGTCCCAGCTACGTCGCCCACGTCGACGGCATCCAACCCCTCTCGCCCCTCCTCGCCTCAGCCTCTCTCGCCCCCTGGCTCTCCTCTCCTCTCCTCTCCCCCCTCCCCATCTGCCTCCCCCCTCATCCCTTCCGCTCGACCGCGCCGAATCATCTTTCACCACCGCTCTCAACCCTTCTTCGAGCTAACCAACTTCTACGCCTCGCCCATCACCTTTGATGGAAAGACGTACCCCACGGCCGAGCACCTCTTTCAGGCTCACAAGTTCCTCGGCGTGAGGCCCGACCTGGCGGAGAGGATGAGGAGTTGCGAGGGGAGTGGGATGGAGGCGCTCGAGTTGGCCAAAGGGCTCGACGGGTTCAAGAGGGATGATTGGTTTCTCGTGAACGTGGACATGGTGAAGCTGTTCAGTCATTGCTCTGCACAAGGTATTGCTCATACGCTAATGAAACTCGGTGCTCCTAACGCACTCCGCTCGCTCTCCCTCTCCCTCCGTAGATGTTCCTCACCGTCCTACTCAAGTTTACCCAACACCCCTCCCTCGCCTCCCTTCTCCTCTCCACCGGTCATGCGACTCTCGTCGAAGGCGCCCCGAGGGACTTTTTCTGGGGCGCCGGTGCTGACGGGAGCGGGAAGAACATGCTGGGCAAGGTGCTGATGAGGGTCAGGAGGGTACTCCGGAGAGGAGGACGGTATGGGTGACGCGATTGGCAATTTGGAGAAGAGGGAGAGAGGAGGAAGAGGATCGGGAGATGGCGATCTTTCACCTCAACCATCGCACATATACCGTATACCCATCGAAAACGGAGCGCACTGTGTGCGCGCATGTCCTCTGTCCCTCTCGTCTGACCATGCCAGACGCCTTCCGTTATGATTTGTAGAGTCGACCACGAGAGACTCGCTCGAATCTCGAAGCGGGGAGGACGCCTCAAAGCAAAACACGCAACGCACGGCACGCCTTCCGAGCTACAATGACTGGACGTCGATCAATGATTTCTGCCATCCATACTCCCCTTCCCTCCCCACGTCTGTCGTGAACAGAACGGACACCCCGCTCGCTACATCGCCCTTACGCACCCTTGGATGAAGATACGTTTTAAACGCTTCTACATGAAATGCCCAATGTCTAGTTTCGATTGTAGTCGTCCGCCGTTGGAACATACACGGTTCTCTAACACACGCCAGCCGTTCGGAAACTCTGTATCCGAGGCAAAATAAAAGCTTCGCTCGCGCGCAAGTCTCTGCCAGAAAAGGACGATCCCCGGTCAGCTCGGAGCGGGCTTCTTCTTCTTCTTCTTGACCTGTAAAGTGGTGACGACAGAGGCCGTCGGTGCGCTTGGCTCGACCTCCGCACTAACGGCCGTAACCTCCTCGAATGGCGGCTCTGGCAGGACGACAGTGTTCTTGACGGCGCTCAGATCCGCTGCCGTCCCGTCGGGCCCTGCCGACGTCATTGTCTCCGAGGCCGACTGCGCGCCTTCATGCGTGCCCTCGACAACGGTGCCACACGACCGGGACGAAGACGCGGACGCGATGCTCCCCGCCGCGATAGCAAGGCTGGCCAATACTCGTCTTGTCTTCTCCTCCCACCTAGCCGTGACCGACGCTGCACCTTTCAAAGTCTCAAAGTCGATGTTGTTGCCCATGATGTAGTTGCGGATCAGAGAGGACATTTGGACATGTAACAGCGAGAGCGGTTGTGGGCGGAGAGGCGATGTGGGTGACGAAGCTGGAGTAGTGGCTTCGGCTTCGACTTCGGGGGACGACGAGCGCGTGGTGAAGACGACCTGGAAGAAGCCGACGACGCGACCGGAGCAACATTCCTGTCGGAAGCCCATTCGCTCCCAGAAGTCCGACACGGTGACTTTGTCGAGCGCTCGGCGCTCGTGGAAATATCGGTCCGTCATCATCTCCGTCTCTGCCATCGGCGAGGGGTCCGTACGCAAGCGTGTCGATGTGGGAAGAGCAGAAGCATCCCCGTTCGTGGTTTTCTTCCCCGAGGTGTCGGGTCCGCCGTCCTGCTCCATTCTCCTTCGCTTTGCGTCCCTCTCGTCGGGCTCGTGTGCGTCGCCATTCATATGCGCCCGCTTGACTTCAGTGTTCGGCCCCTTAGGACGAGGAGAACCTTGGCGGGCAGAAACGAGAGTGTGCTGCAAGGAATCAGGCCCTTTAGTAGCCCCCAAAGGACCCACCTCGTACGCGTCCCGCACAATCTCGTCGAGGAAGCGCGCCTTGGGATCGTCCGGGAAGTGAGGGATAAGGTGTGCAATTGAGGGTGGCAGAGAGTTGCGCCGAACGGGCCCGTCCGCGTTCCCTTTCGTGTTTGCGTCCGCGGTTGACCTTGACGTCGAGATGACGAGGGGGAAAGGGATCTGCTCAAAAAGTTGATACGCATGGCCGTAGTACCATGGTACTTCGGGCGCTGAGATGGCATTGCAGGAGGGCGAAACGATGATCGGGTCTGGTGGCGTTCCTTGAAGCGTGGCGGAGACAGCCGAAGGAGGCAAGGGGAGGATTTCCCTGCTATCCAGAGCTGCGTAGCCCGGTATTAGATAGAAAGGGTAGATCCGCATCGCCCCGCCCCGGCCGTTCTCCCCCTTATCCGCACCGTCTCTCGTGCTAGCCATTCTCCTCGTCTGAAGGGAGATGGCTTCGCTGAGAACGGCTCTCCACCACTTGATCAAGCCAGTGTCGGTGAGGACTCTCTTGCCCGGATGGTCAGGCGAGCCGGGGAACAGATAGGCGCTCTGCGCTCGAGCGAGAAGATGGACGTGTAGAGAGTCTACAGGTGCCGAGTTATCACCAGGTGAGTGTCGAGCGCGCCAATGAGCGAAAGACGCGAACCAGTCGATGAACGCGATGGTCAATGTCTTGCTGACGCTTTCGCCCTTTCGTCGTCGTCGGGCTGACGCTGACGGTGGTGTCGGCTGCTCGGACCTGGACGTTGCGCTATGGCGGGGAATATGTCCAGATGAGTCGATCTTGGAGATGTAAAGAAGCGCAGAGCGGGTAGAGGGCACGGTGTAGACATTTGCTTCGATGGCGAAGACGAGGACGGGCTCAACCGCCGTGGCGTCATTAGGCGGAGCGGACGTGGAAGAAGGATGGACGGGCTGCGGGGCGTAGGAGGCTGTGACGAAGACGTCCTCGACCCATACCTGCTTGTACCTGTCCAGGTCGTCATTTGCGGTTCCCTCAGCCAAAGTCGTTGCCGCCGGAGCGGGAGAGAAGGCGTGAGAGTAGAGCGACGTGGACTGACGCGGGGTCGAGAAGAGCGTTTGCAAGGACACCGAGCCAGCGAACGGCGGCGGGCTGGCCGACAGGGCAGCTGATAGGTGAGCAACTAGCGTAGAAGAGGAGGGGAGAGCTGACGAAGAGCCGTCCATCGTCGCCGTCATCTCGAGCGTCGCTGTTTGGAGATGGTTGCAGGTGGAGAGAGATGACGAACGAGCGCGACGCGTTTATGAAAGCCGTCGACGCGACGATCGCGACCTTCTTCCTTCCTTCACAGGCAACAGCAGTCTTATCCACTTTCATCCAGTCCAAGAACCAAGACAGTGGACCAAGACAGTGGCAAGCACTCGCACCGCTCGCCAATCCCCCTTGGGCACACTTCTCTGCGAAGACGTAGTTGAGGAGCGGCGGCTTTGGACGCCATTCGCTCGCACATTCCTTCTTCTATCTGACAATCGTGTCGGCGCGGACGAACCCGAACATATTTAAGCAGGGTGGTGGTATATGCAATTCGTCCACGCGGGCAGGGCAACCAAAAGATCGTGAGCAAGAGCACAGCTAACGGAGTTGACAGGATGGGGAGCTCAAGCTCGAGCCAATGGCAGGACGCTCCGAGAGAAAGCGGATTCCTCCGCCAAAGTCACGGCCAGCGAAGGAAGTGAGCCGACATCTCAGTAGACACCGATGGGCTGGTCGTCCCAGAGCGATGCGAGCACCCTGCGTTCACCTTCCCATGGGATGCGGGCGTGTTGCACGGCGTGGTTCTGCAGCGGCCAAGAGGGGAACAGGAAACCGCCGGGTGGTAGAATGCACAGTCAGCACGGCTCGAACCCTTCACCCGTTGGGCGGGCCAAAGGAGCAAGCAAACAAACGCGATCGCTCACATCGAGCAACAGCACGTCGCCAGCCTCCCACTCGACGAGTACCCTAATCTCCTCTTCGATCTGCAGCACGCGCTCGAAGTACTCCCTCGGGATCGCCGTCCCGTCGCCGTACGTGACGAGGAAATGGTACGCTCCGTCCGAGCCTTGGTAGGGAGGGTCGAGGGCGCCAACGAACTTTGCCTTGGCGTAGAACGAGACGAGGTTGTTGAAGAAGGTCGGGAGGGAGGTAGGGGTGTGACGACGGATGGCTGTACATCGCGGTTGCACGGAGAGAAGAAAGGCGTCAACTACGTGTGCTCGCTACAGAAAAAAAAGCCGTGTCGACACGAGGGGCGCACGCGACTCACCAGGCAAGTCCTGATACACCAATACAGCCCCGTCCTCTTGCCACTCCCACCTCGCACCGATCTTCCTGAATGACTTCTCTGCTCGCTCCTTCTGTGTCTGCAGGTCCTCCTCATCGTTTCTCTCCTCAATCGGGATCCATGCTTCCCTCCATGCCCTACCGACGTTGCTGCTCACGTTCTCCGCAGCAGGGTAGTGGAGCTTGTAGGTGATGCCCTTCTGGACGAGCTCGTCCACAAACTGTGGGATCTCTGTCTGGAGGCGGTGGAAGAGTTCGAGGGACGAATGAATGGGCGTCTCTCCGCCTCGAACCGCGGGCTTGAGGCAGTAGAAGAAGAGGTAGTTGGGGAAATGGGCCGAGCGACCGTATTCGTTGTGGGCGTGCACCGGGTGCGACGGAGGTCCTTCGTTCGCGGTCGCCACGTTCGGCGCCAAAATGGTGCGCACGACGTCAAGGCTACGGCGGAAGAGGGCAGGTCAGGAACAAGGCACAAGAGCGTCAGGTGTGCTGTTCCAATGAAGGACGATGACAACCGTCCTGACATACACCCACCCAATGTCCTGGTGCTCTTTGAACCCGAAAGCGTAAGCGACCTTAGAAAAGTCCAAAGCGTTCTTTACCGGCAGGCCTCGGAAGAGGACAGCACCACCGTGCTGGGTGAGCTGCTCCCTAACCCAGCCGCTCCGAGCGAGATGGGAAATGTGTGCTAGTGTCTCGTCGAGCGTGGGTTCAGCAGCGGAGGGAGAGGGTCGGACGGCGAGGGGAAAGAGCTCGCCAGCGGTGAAGGTCGGTGCGGGGAGAGAGCGTTGGAAGGGGAGCGTCACCGGTTGGAGGGAGAGGGAGGAGGCCGGTCGTCCATTTGGCTCCTGTTCTGACTTGGGCAACGTCACTGGCGGGGCAGAGTGAGAAAGCATGGTGTCGAGAGTGTCAACTGGGAGAGGAGAGAGGAAAAAGAGCGGCTGTCGGCTTTGCGAATGGACGAGGTTAGGATGAGGATGAGGGGCAGTCTGGAGGATGTGAGAGAGCTTGGGCCGACTCGCTCGAGTCACCTCAGCTATATACCGACGGAAACCATCTCGCGCGGGGAGAAGCCGAACGGCATCGACTCATAGGGCATCAAGATGGGGCTTGGAAAGAACAAAAAGTAAATCAGAACGTGCACTGACGGCCAACGACGATGAATGATGCGATCACACCATCGCCTGTCTGTCGAGCACGCAATCGGTCAACCGGCGTGAATCGCCGATCAACGAGCGCCGACTGCCGAACCGCGCACGCTTCTCGTTCGTCACGTCGTTCTATTCAAGACAATGTAGGCAAGATGCAAGAGTCAAGGACAAGTTATCAGATGTCCGCCAGTCAGTACTTCCAGCCGCTCCGCTTGCTCCAGCCTTTGAGAGACGAATGGCTTTTTGGGGCCGCCACGGTTACCATATTCCATCGCCGCCTTTTGCCGGTCAGCTCCGATCACCACGTGGCCTTTCCGCTGGGTGGGACAGCTCGTGCGACCTCACACCTCGCTGTCCAGTTGCTCCACCATCTTTTCTTTCCTTCTTCCCGCCCTCCCCTTCTCTTCCGGCGAGTCTTTTTCGTCGCCTTCCCGCATGCCGCTTGGCTCCGAGCGTTCTCTCGCGCAACCAGCGCCGTTTGGTTGGTGACCCCCTCGTGCTAGAGTGTAGAACTGGAATGGTGACTGGACGTCTTGCTGGCCAAGACGACTTCAAGGAAGAACGCATTGAGGCCTACCACACCGCCCACACAGGAATACGAACTCGATTGCAACCATGGCTTCAGAGAAGGGTGCTGTTGCTCAGCGAGGCTTGCCCTTGACCTCGTCCAATGCAGCGTTAACGCTCACCCCCGTCCAACGACACTACATCGTCCGAGCGCTTGTTAACATCCAGATGCAGCGCGAGTGGAGCGCCCTCTCCCGCGTCGGCGCTCTCACAGCTTACGGTCCGCCGTACTTCCCCGTGCCGGTACTGCCTGCGTCTTCACACTCCCGATCTGAAGCCGGAAGGTCCGCTCAGTCGTCTCTTCCCCAGTACGGGGACACATCGCTCCCTTCTCCTTCTCCCGCGCCGTCATCGCCATCCTTATCTACCTTCCCAGCCTCGAACTCAGCCTCTCTTGCCGACGGAGGAGTGCCGGACAAGACCCCCGCAGCCCTCATCCTCCGTCACCTTCACCGTCACTACCTCCTGACCTTCCCTGTCCTCCTACCCACCCTCCAACCCCCGCTCTCCCGCTTCTGGACGCACAGCATTCAGCCGGTCTTCGACGACTTCTCTTGGCGTGCACTGAGCTCAACGAGAGAGAGGGCGGAGGTGACGAAGCGTTGTCTCGTTAGTCTTGCCTTGACGAGATATATTGGCAGCTTCGTGTGCAGGGGCGTGCGAGTGGTTGTGCGCGGGGAGAGAGGTGCGGAGAGAGCGAGCAACGGGAGGTGGGACGAGCCGGCGAGGCCGGACGAGGATATGATGGCGAGGATTGATGCGCTGTTCGACGGCAAGGATGGACAGACTTGGAGAAAAGTTGGCGACAAGGTCGACGGTGGGTCATCATTTGTTCGCTTCCTTCCGCCGCAGACAGGCTTTGAGCCCAGCCCCGTCTCAGTTGTGTGGGACCGCTTATGAGAGCGCTCGCTGAACGCCGGTCCGTCCGGACGATCTATCTTTACTCCCAGCTGTAAGGAAAGCGTGGTTAGATTTTAAAAAGGAGCTCATCGACTCTCGTGAGCAGTCCTCCTACCTTTCTTCTTTCCAGCACGCTGTTTGCGCACGTCTCTGCCTACCTATCTGATCATTACCGATCCTCAGCGACGGCATTGGACGATATCGTCGAAGCGCTCAGCATCTCCCGCCTCAAGAACCTTCCTAAGAAGTATCTGGAGGCGGAGGAGTGGGCGCGCTTGTACGTGGCCTATCTCCTTCATGCCATACTCGTCTCCGGTCCGCACGCCAAGGAGGTGTTCCGGCTCTTGAAGGGCTTCCATGGCATGGTTCCTTACTGGACCATTAAACAGGTGCGAAAGGGCGCACATGGTGCCTCTCTTCCTCTCTATTCCAGCGAGCACATCAGTCGCATTGACGCTGCAGCGCTTGCTCTGCACAGCTTCTTCGCATCGCAAACCCAGCAATGATGATCTCTGCTCTCCTCAATTTGCTTCTCGCGAGGCCGTTTGGCGCAAATTCCCTCATCCAGTCCATTTTCTCTTATGTCGTCGGTCAGGAGATCAAGCGGTTCCGCGAACGCGTCAGAGAGTTGAGGGGCGAAATCGGGGACGAAGAGTTGTGCGATGAGGTGGAAGCGTGGGTTAATGGGGAAGAAGAGATGAAGGAAGCGGACAGGCAGAGGTCGAGTGAGTCCGCCCAGAGCACTTTTCTATCGCCGTTCAAGCTCGCTTACCTCTCGCTCACGGCGTGTCCCTCTGTGCTCTGTCAAATAGGGACGACGCGCACAGACCTTCTCCTCGTCATTCTATCTCGCCCTCCTTCTCCCGAATCCCTCCCACCCCTGCACGACCTCCTGCGCCACTGCTCCAGAATCCGTGACGCTTCGCAAGTCATCTCCTTCGCCTCGTCGGCGCTCGTGCCAAAGGTCATCAAGGACATGGTCAACAACGTGCTGTACGAGCCCATCAGCCTCGTGGCCAAGGTCACCGATTTAAGCGCTAGGTTGGCTGACTTGCAGGCGTTTTTGAACGACGTCATCCGGACCGTGGAGGGCGGGGGAACGTGTGAGTGCTGACGTACACTGTTCGTCTTGGGCACGTTGGAGTGCATGAGAGCAAACGAAAATTGGCATTATTCTCTTCCCGTCCCCGTTCTTCGTGTTCACACTCCCTTCTCATCGGTCGGTCTTTGGTCGTCGCACGACACGACAGCCGTGGCGGATATGATCCGACTGGCAGAGAGACACGAGCAATCGCTGTACTTTTTCGTCCACGAGCTCAGGACTCGGGGCGGGCCGAACCTCGTCGACGTGAGCATGGGGAGGCTTTCCGCCCTGCTCGACCATGGCGACGATGCGACTCGGTCTCCTATTGATCAGATCTTGGTTTTTGTTGTCCGCAGCCCGTCATGGACTGGTGCCGTTTGCCTCTGTCCCACATGCACGCGTCTCTGGCGGACCCGACGAGCGCAAAGCCGACCGCTTCGCCACGGATCACCGTGGACCTCTCCGTGCTCCTCGCCTCGCCCGAGCTCAGCGCGTCGGAGCGCATGTGGATCGTGTCGGAAGCGGACTCGCTGGCCGAGTGGACGCTGTGGAAGAAGATATGGTGGGAAGTGGACGTGAGGAAGAACTACTTAGAGCTGGTGGGGGAGGAGGCGCTGGCGGCGAAGGTGGATGTGGAGGCGTGTTGGAGGCGGCTTTGGGCGGAGGAGGAGGAGCGGCGCGGGGTGGAGACGACGGGGGTGAGGGAGGGAGGTGTGGAGGATGGTGAGAAGGTTTTGGGCGGAGGTGGGCGCTCAGAGGAGGGCGATGCTATGGCCTGGGCGTGGTTCGCTCAGCCGGACGTGTTGGCGGTGCTGGACGGCGAGGAGGACAGCGGAGCGGAGAGGTGTCGTTCTCGGGGCGCGGAGAAGGCCGAGAAGGAGAAACGGGGTGATGATGGCTCGAGCTCGACATTGATGACCGACGGAGCGCCGGGCCCTGGACCGCCTCGGCTGAGGACGATCGCGAGGGCCCTGGTGCCTCTGTTTGTGGAGCACATCCGCGAGCCACTGAAGAAGGGGGAGAGGAGGGTGCTGAGCAGGCTGGGTGCGGCGGAGTAGAGCGCGGTCGGTCGATACGGAATCGCCTATAGAGTTAGGATGGTAGATAGGGTGGGGGCTCGACCGGTCGGAACATATCTTTGTACTCTTACGATCTTAGACGCGAGACCTTGAGGATCGTCCTCCCTTCCCCTCCCCTCCCCTTGCGTTGCTTTGCCTTACGTCGACCCCGCCCTGTCGTCGTCGTACATCCTCGCACAAAGCCGTCGGTGACGGCGCTGATCATCTGTCGAGCGAGCTTCATCTGATCATCAAGATGCGGAGATCGCTTCCCTTCTATCTGTGTGTCTGTGTGTCTGTCTGTCTGTCTGCCGCAAGCCGACCGCGCCATGAGTCCTCACACACATACATACACGCAGACAGTTAGACAGACAGATAGGCAGACAGACAGACATGCATACCGTACATAATACATACAGTGGCTCATCTGTCTGTCTAACTCGGTGTACTCGTCGGTGGATGTATACGAGCTCCGTTCCGTCTGTCCGTCTGTCCGTTCGTCCGGCGCGGCGGATGGGGATCGAGGGTCGCGTGGAAGCGCGTCGACAGACCCTTGCAGCTCGTTTTGCCGCAGCCGTGGTTTGTCGATCGGGGCTGGGTGGATGGGTCGACGTCGGACGATGGTCGAGGGTGGGAGATGGAGATAGATGGCTTCGAGGGTGGCTTGAAGGGGGCGACGACGACGGGTGGACGGGACGGGGTTTGCCTGTCTGCGGCAATTCCCACTCCCGTCCATTCATTCATTCATTCATTCAATTGTTCGCCGTATGTCGGCTCCTTCATTCATTCATTCATTCATTCCCATTCCTCCCGCTTCCTTCGACCACCGAACCGTCCATCCATACACTTTGTTCCTGATCCACTCCCCAGCCTGCCCTGTACGCACCACACATGCATACATACACACATACATACGCACACACATACATGCATACATACATACTGTACTTACCCCACTCATCTGTGCCTCGCTCGGCGCTCGACTTGGCTCGTCGGACCGTCGCGTGTGGCAAGCAGCGCATCCCCCTACATACATCCATCCATCATCCAGACCCAGACCGCACCTGCACGCGTCCACACGCGCACCCCGTCGTGCCCCAGACGTCACTGTGCGCGCAGAGGGAGACTTACGTAATCCGGACACCACTCACCCTCCTTTCTTCCTCCACCACCCCCGCTCCCTTCCCTTCTCCTTTGTGCCTTCCACCTCCTTCCTCCCTCCTCCGCCAACGCCACGACCGCCATGCCCGCTCTTCCTCCCTCCTCGCCTCAGTGATCAGCTCGCCATCCCCTCCATCCGCCTCACCCCATTTCCCTCCCTCCCCATCCCCTCCTCGTTCCGCCGTCACTCCGACGCAGCCTCCCTGCGCACGAGGCGCGACCGACCGACCCACCGTACCTGCCGCCTGCGGCACCCCGTCCTCCATCCATCCTTCTAGGCCTCCTTCCTTTTAATCACCACCACTCCCGCTCTTCCTCCTCCACCGTCACTGTCACCGTCACCATCGCCATAAGAGCATCGGCGGCCTCTCTCGTCCACTCGGACCGCACCGACGCCTCTTCCTACGCCGCCATGTCCCTCCCTCCGCCCTCCGCGCTCTGCTTCTGCGGGCAGCCCGTGTCCGCATCATCCGTGGATGTCGACGGCGACGACATCAAGACCGCGTCGAAGAACGACGACAAAGAGGAAGAAGAAGAAGAAGAAGAAGAAGAAGAAGAAGAAGAAGAAGGTCGGATTTATTGCAGCCCGTCGTGCGCGCACAACGACGCGCTCATCGCCCTCACCGCCCGAGAGGTCCTCCCGCTCACCCTCCCGCTCTCGCCGTCCAAGCCCTCGTCTCCGTCCCACTCTTCCTCTTCCTCCTGCTCCGGTCCCGCCGCCCGGATCTCCTCGACGTCGTCCGACGCATCTCGCAGGCTCACCCTGGGCTGGCACGACGCGAAAGACATGGGAGAGGAGGAGGGAGAAGAGCAGAAGGAGGAAGAGGAAGCGGACAAGGCCAGACTCGAGTTCATCGAGATGCTCGTGGGTCGCATGAGCCATTATAGGAGGAGAATGATGGACGTGGAGAAGGAGAAGGCGGAGAGGCGCGTGGGGGAGGAGATGGAGAGGGAGGAGGAGAGGAAGAGGAGGTGGAGGAGGCAACTCGACGATGATGGCGACGACGACGACGACGGCGACGACGACGCGTCTCGGTCGCCCCCGCCGAGATCTTCAAATCCCTCCCCGCCTCACACCCCCGTCCGCCTTCCCAGCCTCACCACTCCCTCCGCCCCTCCTCCTACTCCTCTCACCTTTTCTAGCCACCGCAGGGACGGCAGCACGGACGAGACGCCTCAGACGCCTCCCTTGCGCATCGCCATGCACAAGCATGCGAACCCGACGCGGTCCTTCGCTTTTGGACCCTCGTCTCTTTCGTTGTCCTCGTCGTCGTCGCACTCTTCCTCTTCCTCCCACGGTTCCTACGTCTCCGCCTTTTCCGCCCTTTCCTCCCCGTCGACCGCCCCATCCTCCGCTGGGCCGTCGACGCCCTCGGGATGTTGTGACTGGGAGGGCCCCCACCGCGCCTGTCATCCCCATTTTCATCCCCATCGCGCCGGGTACGTGTCGCCTCGCTCGCCTCTGCGCTTCTGTGACAAGCATGACAAGGACGAGGAGGAGGACGAGGAGGAGGAAGAAGGGGAGAACGGGCCGGTGGGCTGCAGGCGCTTGTACCTGCCACCTCCCCCTCTTGCGCCTTGGTTCTTCCGCGACTCGATCGAGGTGAACCACTTTGAGTTTGAGGATCAGCTTCTCGGTCTCGACGCCGGTTGCATGGGGCAGCGGAGGGAGGAGGAGGAAGAGGAGCAGACGCACATGCCTGAACGTGTCTCCTCCGCTATGGGCCTCTTCTTCCCCACCCCTCCGCCAAGGAAGGAGGAGATGTCTTCGTCGCAAAAGGCCAAGATGTCCGAGAAAGAGAAGAAGATTCGAAGGAAGGACGCCGCTTTCCCCTCCCCCTCTCCTCTCCGTCTCCAGCTGCCCCCCATATCCGCCGCCGCTATGGAGTCCATGTCGATGCCATCCGCCTCGCCCATCGGCTCCGACGAGACCCTCACCGCACGCTCCAGTCCCAGCCCCTCCTTGTCGACGACGCCTAGGATGGCGACGCCCGTCTGTCGCTCCAGCCCTACCCCCGTCCAGCCCGGGCCTAGGCCCAGGCCGAACGCGCAGACCATCCGTGAGCGCAGGCTCCTCCGTCGTGGGAGTAGCATCTTTGAGCTACAGGCCAAGCTCCGACTTCACCGTATCGGCGGTGGTGTGGTGGAGGGAGTGGAGGAGAGCGAGGACGACGGCGATGGCACCGACTCTGAACTCGAATTCGAGCTCAAATTCTAACCCCGCTCTCCACTTGGCGCACCACCCCATCGTGTTTCCCTCGCCTCTTCGGCTCCTTTTCGTCGATATCCCATTCTCTCACATCCTGGACTTTGCCACCTGTTTTTCTTCCCCGACCCGCTGCCGCTCTTCCTCTTTGCACTCGATTGGCCTCTCTCATCGCACCACCTCCCGCTGTTCCACTCATTCAGCTCATCCCTTCCGCACGCACGCCAGCACACACTCGTTTCCCCTCGCACAATGCACGCTCCTTTCATGCTCTCATCTCAGCTCACCATCCGTCTTCCGTTCGCTCCGGAACGCCCCCCCCTTTGTATTCTACCTCGATCTTCACTGTATCTTTCCGGCCCCGTCGTTTCGCCTTGTCTCATTCGTCTCGGCTCGTCTCGGCTCGTCTCATCACGAACCCGTCTTTCAAAAAGCAATGCCATCCATCCCGTCTCGTCTCGTTTCATCCTCCCCGCTTCGTCCCTCGCCCGCCCGCCTTAGTTAGTGCCGGCCAGGGCTGTCATTGTCATTGGCCGTGCGAGTGGCTCCGAGGCCGTCCGATGGGCGATGGAAAAAAAATAACGGTGCAATCCAATGTTGTATCACGCCGCCGCTGCCTGGCTCGCGACCGACACACACGTCCTCGTAGGGTGCAGCAGCAGCAGCAAAGGACCAAAAAGAGTTACCTCACCGCCTCCTCCAATCTCTAAGCCACTACCCGCTACTTCTTCCCCTTGCCCTTCTCTTTCTCCTTCTCTGTCGCCTTTCCTTCAGGCGCCTCTCCCTTGCCCTTCATGATCGTCAGCGGACCGTTGGCTGCCCGTCGGACCATCTCTTTCTCTACTTGGGACAGTACGGACGCTGTTTGTGCCTGTGTGGAAATGCGATAGATAGGAGGTGACGACGGAGGGGAGCGGAGCGAGCACGAGCAGAGGCAGAGTCAGTGGGGAGTAGAAGTCAGTTGGGGAAAGAGTGGGCGTCTCGTCTCCGTGCCCCTTCCCATCCCCACCCCCCTCCGATCCACTTACCCGCTTCACGCCGGCTTGCTTCACGGCCGCAGCCTTCTTTGGCGGGATCACTCGTGCTGGTAGGAAGAAGAGCGGCCGTGTGGGCCGTGGCGAACATCGTTGTCAGGGCGCCCGCCGCCTTGAAAACCGCAGACTGGCGAACTCACCGCCCTTCTTAGGCGCCGATGCTTTGCCCTTGCCCTTGCCCTTGGAAGACGAAGAGGAGGCCGTCTTCCTGGGAGGCTTGAAGCCTTGTGCCATCTCTTTCTTTCTCCCTTTGCTCGTGGATGAGAACCAACTTGGGAAGGTATAGAAGGAATCTGAGGCCCACCGGGAATTTTGACTGCGGCAGGCGCAGCGGCAGCGGATAGACAGACGACGACGGGGTTTCAGTTCAGAGGGTTTGCTTCTCGTCGTCCAAGAGAGCCAGCCAGTGCCGTCGGTCCTATTCCCGGTCGTCCTTGGAGTGAGCGAGGGCTCCTCATACCAGTCGCATGCGCGCGACGTGGCGGACCCTCTTACCTTTCAACCGCTCTCGCTGGCCGTTCTCTAACCCTCCATAGCGGACCCCAGCTCGCCCGCCATGCCACCTCGGCGCCAGCGACGAGACCCAAGGCCTCAGAAGCACCGTCGGCTGAACAGCGAGAAAGACGAGGAGGGGATGACAGACAGCGGCGCGACGGCGGCGGTCTCGGGCGACGGCGGAAAGCGCAAAGCGAATGACAATAAGGAGCTCATCTCCGGCATACTCTACTTCACCAACCCCAAGTATGTCGTCGACCCTCCTGTGACGAAGCAGGTGGGCGTCTCGTCTCTCTTCCTTCTCTTTGCGCGGATGTCCGCGTCTTTTTCCTCAGCATGTTTTCTCTCTTCCTTTAGCTCGACCGCGCCTTCGCCAACGGACATTTTCCCGAGGGCGACAACCTGGGCTGTCGCGCCCCCTGGGTCAAGTTGCGCGCGAATGCGAAGCTCTCTCCTTCCGAGCGACCCGGCGTTGAGAGGATCAAAGGGACCGTGTGTTTTGACGTCGACCCTTCAGAGAAGCAGGACCCGACCGTCGAGTCGAGTTTCAACGGCCGGAACAGGGGCCGTATGGTGCTTAGGGTCAGCGTTATCCCTTCGAACCTGTTTAAGAAGGCACCGGTCGACCTCCCATGGGTGCTTCGAGCTTGCAGCTTCGTCCGACAGCCGGCGTGAGTCCTCGCGGGATTTCGTCCGTCCCTTCTCTGACATAACGCCTTTGTCCGCATCGTCGTTCGGCCGGAGACCGGCAGGAAAACGCACGAAGGCCCTCTCAACACGCTTTTCAAAGGCCTCACTTTCTACGTCGGAAATGTGAGCCTGGATCGCCGTTTATTCCCTCCCGTTTGAGCTCCACGTCTCTGTCGATGGGTCCGAGTGTATGCGCTCAATACAAGGCTTCTCGGCGCCTCTTCCTCTACCGCATGAACTCGCCAGACCAGCAAGCAGCACGATGAATATTCACTGATCATCAGGCGTTGTATCTCAGAGTTCGGCGGGACTATCGCCGAGAGGTGGAGGGCGGAAGTAGCTACACACCTTGTTACGGAGCCTTATTTCCACAACAACCTCTTCAACCAGGCGACGCGAGCCATATCTTCCTACCATGTCCTGCCCCAGTGGTGAGTCCTCCTTCCTCATTAACTTGGACGAATGTGAGCGCTCGGTCTGAATGGCGTTTTATTTGGTCGACCGGCGCTGTCTTCGTCAAGGCTTTTTTCCTGCATCATATTTGGCCGTCTCTTGCCAGAGTCGCTTTTCGCGTGTCCCAACCCGCCGTTGTTCGGGGGATCGCCATTTAGCTCCTGGTCTGAGGAGGTTGCCTTCTGCACCAGCATCAGGGATTTCGATCCAATGCTCTTGTTCTGGACAGAGACAGCATCTTCCAACGACGGCTCGTCGGCTCGGACAAATGCGGAAGAGACGGCAGCGGAGAGGATCCAGATCAAACAGCGGTCGTCACCGCGCTTCCTTTCTGGCGAGACCATCTGGGTTTGGAAAGCCTTACCTGCTTCCTTTATGAGGGCGTTGGGAGCGCGGATCAAGGCAGCGGGCGGTCGGATGTTTGACAGCCGACTAGAGTTGGTGGCAGACGCGACCATAGTCATCACCGATATCAGAGACACGCGCACATACGCAGAGGTGAGTCCGCTGAAGGACAAACCTCAGCGATTGTTGCCAGGTCATGACCCACATAATTCTCCGTCGCCCATGACCTGCCTCCCGGATCACCCCAAAAGGCTGTTCGACATAACAAGCGCATCGGTAGCATCGCATGGCTCATCCACATTCTAGCGAAAGAGCACATTTGCGACCCGCGACGGCACTTTAGCTTTTATCCTCCGCCGCGTTGTACGGGACCTCTTCTCTACAAGACGGTGAGCCTTCGTACCTCGCCTAAGAGTGTACGACAGCGGCTGACTTTTAGCACCTCTCATTTGAACGGTCTTTAGATTGCCATTGCCGCCAATGTATTTTCACCGGAAAAACGGAAGCACATCATCAAACTCATCAAGGTCCTGGGCGCAAAGCACAACGATTTTGCGTTGTCGACTTACCGTCCGGACTACATCGTCGCGGCGCAGTGAGTTTGGTTCGATGATGCGGCTGCGTCGAGGGCGTGCTATGGGTGCCACACTCTTCGTTTGTTCAATGACTAACGTTGGGCGGTGGCTTGTCCGCCTTGCCGTAATTCGGTTTTGGTATCGCAGTGGCGCCGATCTGAGCCGCTTCAGTCACTTGCTCCACGAGGGCGGCGGATGTAAGCCCTGCTACTTAGTGAACACGCTCTTCCTCACCTCCTGCCTCAAGTACTGGACCATGCTTTCTCCCAAGGAGGTCAAGTACCGCGTCAAGTCCAAGGCGGAGATGGAGAAAGATCGGGTAATGGTGAACGGGGAAGGAAAGGACTCGACGGCGTCCACGACGATGGTGGAAGGGGACGTTGTTCTGAGCCGGAAAGAGTTTGTCAATGATGAGATGCTCCAGCCTTGGACGGACACGTTTGCAAGGTGGAAGGTCCACAGCTGAAGCCCTTCTTTCCTGGCTAGACACGTCTTTTTCTGACCCGGTCCCTGAGCCTTTCCGTTCCCTTCTCGTCGTTCCCTTTGTCTCCGTCTTACTCTCGACTCGCTTGTCCCACTCCGATATCCACTCCTGTATCCGTCGTAGTCCACTTCCGTCCGTTCGCGTTTCTCGCATTCGAAGCTAGCCTCGCCGTGTAACAACCAGACCGCTGTTTGTCTCCTCCCTTGGAGCGATGACGGTCGACTGTGCGATGGGAGACGAAGGACCTTGGCTTGCTTCGTCCCGCCTCTGATACTTCTGACCTGCTTTCCATCCACGCCATCTACGCCTGATCGTTGCCGCCATTCAGACTAGTCGCGCTCAACGCTGACCTGCATTCACGTGCCTTCTCCCCGCATCTTTCCTCTCCCCGCATCTTCCATCTCCTCATCATCGCCGCGTCGTATCTTTCTCCTCTCCTCCATCGTTCATTCATTCATCCCCATACCCTCATACCTTCTCCCTTTCTCTCTCGCCCTCCCGCTCTCCCTTCGCTAACCACCCACCCTCCCTTCAACCTCTGCGTGTGATCTTAAAGCGGTCGAACGGACCCCCTTCTCCCTAACACATTCCGCGACACTCTCACTGAAACCACGACGACGACGACGACGACGCGATGATGATGATCTACAAGTCCTCCTCCTTCCTCTTTGCCGCCTCGGCCGCGGTTTGGCTTAGCGGTGCGCTTACGGGGCTCCAAGGTCGGTAGATTGGGTCCAGAAACGTGTGGAAGGGACAGGGAGAGAGCGAAGCGACGGTCGTATATGGAAGTTCCCCGTCAACCTGTGCTTATCTCGTCTTCCTTGATCTTTCCCTCATGCTCGCACTTTTCGTCTGGTCCAGCCGCGGCAGCCGCGTCTTCTTCTCCCATGCCGTCGTCCAGCTCTGCTTCCGTCAACCTCCCACCGTATCTATACAACTTAACTATGGAGGTGAGCGGTCTTGCAATGAGGTGTGGGCATTTTCCGTTGCCAATTGGCGTTGCCAAGGACGCATTCGGCAGCTGCGGAGAGAAGTCAAGAGTTTTGTGGAGCGAGGTTCCCGTCGGCCCCGTCCATATCTGTCATTTGTCGTTTGTTGCGTGTTGCATGTCGTATCGCATGCGAAAGGTGACTCTTCGCGATAACACCGCTCTCTTCGCTTTATCCCATCCCCTACTCAGTCCACGGCCACTCGTAACAACATCTGCGCCCAGCAGACGCAATTCTGCCAGACCGCCGGCTGCGCCTCCGCCGGCGCCACCGTCAACGTCAACTTCTGTGACGCAAGTGGAACCATGGGCACCGCGTGTCAGTGCAGCACGGGGGACAGCAAGTTGCAGCCTTGGCAGTGGCCCGTCAATCAGGCCGTGCGTCCTCTACTCTCTACGTTGCTTGTGCCACATATCTTGTCATGACCGAACCTACCAGCTCATTCTCCATCAACCGTTTTCGGCGCCATCCTTTTCGATGTTGCTCACAGGACTGCACAAGCCGAAACAACGCGTGCAAGATGGCGTGTGAGAACCCGACGGCCAAGGTGGCCGACGTGAACGCCTGTCAGGCCGCTTGTCAGTCCGTCTATGGCAACACTTGCGGCCAGCCGACTCAGACTAGGTGAGTGGAACGGGAGCGTGGGTGGGTGGGCGCGCGTGCCGGGTCTCCCTCTGGGAAGAGCGACGCAGGCGAAGGAGACGAGCGTCCCGTTTCGGTCGTCCGGCTCGACCGCTCCTTCTCGAGCTCGCTCGTTGACGCACTCCCTCCGGCACTATTCCGGTCGCACCGTCCTCTCCTCGCGCCTCCCTCCAGCGGCAGCTACGTGGTGAATAAGCTGGGCCAGACGCCGAGCTATGACGGCGACACGAGCAAAGGTGGAGGTTCGCAAAGCGGCGCGTCCTCCATTCTCACCAAGCTTGGCGGCCCGGCGCTCCCGTTCGCTGGCTTGGCCACGCTGGCCGCTCTTGCTGCTGGAGCCGGCAAGGTGTTCATGGCGCTATGATGGTGGCTCGAAGTGGAGAAGCTGCATCTTCCCCATTGGTCTCCCCTCGGTCCCTTCTTGTCTTTGGGTGCTCGTTCGAGCCCCCTTTACATATATCTAGGCCTGGTGGACCTGTGCTGTACCTTCACTTTCTATATATATATATTTTTTTTTTGGAAACTACACCCAAAGACACGATCGACAGTCTCTGCGCGGTATGAACGTCATACGTGAAATTACGAGGGCGAGCGTATGACGGGGAGACAAGGCGTGCTTTTCTTCTCCTTTTCCCCTCTCAGGCGTCAACCTCCTCCATTTCCGCGTCCTCATCCTCGCTCGCCAACGCCTTGCGAATTTCCTCATCGCGCCTGCGCTGCTCCTCCTCACTTCGTGCGGTCAGCCTCGAGCTCCTCCTCGTCCCCACCGCTCCCGTCTCCGACTGCGGAGTAGACGTCGCGGCTCGGGGACGCTTAGTCCGTGTTTGCGCGTTCGGCGATGGCGCCGACGACGCTCTATCGCCGCGCACTCCGCCTCGCTTCTCGCTCGCCGGCGTAGACACGGCCGAAGAGGTGGCGGGGCGCTCGCGCTTGCCCGTCGCTGTCGACAGTGACATGCTTGTGGAGACAGCGGACCGTGCCTCTGACCTTTCGTCGGCATTTTCGATGCTCTGATCAGGACCTCGCTCTTCGGCGGCCATCTCGCCCAGACTCTTGATGATGACCTTGCCTCTCCTTTCCGTCTTGCCATCAAGCTCGGAGGGGAGATGTTGCTCTTCCGTCTCGGCCGACCGACCTCCATCGTCGCCATTCTTGGCGGCCAGCACTCCTCCAGTGTGGCTCTCAGCATCGCTCGAACTATCCGAATCGTATCTTTTCTTTGGCTGCAGTCGGCCCTTGACTGAAGGCAAATTCAGCACCGCTGCAACATTGTCGTCATCCTCAGCCAGGAAGCCGCCAGAGGCCTGAGCACATAGCAAGCTTCGAAGTCAGCCTTCGCCCCCCTGGCCTTGTGTATCGCTTTATGGTGGCTCACCTCCGCTCCGCGCGACCCGAGCTCAGCTGTCCCGTTCTTGAGAACGATTTCAAAGCTACCAGCGTCATCTCCCTTGTCCCGATACTCTTTGCGGATGCGCTCGACGACGCGCAGGCCGACGATGAGCTTCTTCCAGCGCTTCAGGGCACGCTCCTGTCGCTTCGTAAAGGCGCGTTCGGCCGCAGCGTGTTCCGAAGCCCAGAACGCCTGCAAGAGAGATTGGAAACGTATGGTAGGCAACCCAGAAGACTGGCCTGGGAGAAGCTGCAAAAAGTGGACAGATGAGTACCGTAACTCACGTCGACCACCATGTCCTCATTCTCCTTCGCAATGACGATTCCAGTCACGATTGGAATCGCTCGCCTCTTCTTGAATTCGAAGCCGGTCTGGTTAAACAAGCGGAGCGACGACAACAATGAGCGACGGGCGTTAGAGACCACGACCGATATCAACAGAGCATCCTTATACTCACTACGGCCTCGCCGAAATCCACGCCGAGCTGCTTCGCAACCTTGGCGACGCCTTTGACTAATGGAACCAACACGAGTGTTCAATCAAAGCTTGCCTTCGCCTCAACATGCCGGGCATGGGAACGGAAGACGGTACTCACAAGGGATATGTACAGCGCCTGGAGAGAGCATCGTGGGTACGAAGAGATCGACATTGCCATAAGAGTTCTTGGGGACCTTTCCCTGCAGAGTGATGGAGCCACGAAGTGGGGATGTGAGATAAGGGAAGAACCCTTGGACGGAGCGACTCGGCTCACATTGACGACACCCGGGGCAGAATAAAGCTCCGTCTGCCAAACGGCATACAGCGCCTGCTGCTCGAGCTCCCTCCCTTCAGCCTGCGCCGCCTCCTGAGCACGCCTCTTCTCAAGCGTCACCACCCTCGCCTTGACCCATTTCAGGGGGTTCTCTTTCGCCTTGATCTTGCGTCCCTCTCGCATCCAGTTCTCCGATGTCTTCAGCTGCACCACACTCTGTCGCGGGAAGACAGGCTCGCCGTTGAATTTCCCGATCTCAGTGCGAGGAAAGATGGTCTCTTCTCGCCTCAACTGGCGCTCGAGGACGTACCTACAAGGAGAGAAGAAAGAATTCAGCTTAGACAGGCATCACACTGCTTCAATTTATAAAGTGCATGACACTGACAAGGGATGGTCTTTGAAACCGGCCACAGACGTCGGCATTGGCTCGTTATGTTGAGTCTGCGCCAGCTCAGCATCCTCCGCCACGTCGCGTTGCTAAACCAAGACAAGGGTGTTTTCAGAAAATGGATTCCAAATGAGGCCTTGAAGGGACTGGAACACAAGCAACACTCACGAGACCCATCGGCCGGGTCAGAGGCCTCATCACATCCGCCCACCAGTCTTCACCCCTCCGTGCGGGAACCCTCAATCGACTCGTCTTGCTCCCAAAATGGCGCGCATACCTTGCGGTCACGTCCCGTGCGTATCCATCTGCAGAAGAGGTTCGGACATATCAATGGCGACTGAACACTCTGGAGCAAACTTTTGCTACATACTGAGGATGCGTGACGACAACCCACCTTCCTCCAAAGCCACGACGTAGACCATCGTGTTGTCCCGATTACTACTGGCGGGTTCCATGTTTCGATGGTCGTAGATGTTCACCTTTGCACGGATGGGATCCACCGATAGCCAGCGAGCAAACGGCCGAGAGTACACCTCTGTCCAGAACACGGGAGGCTGGGATTTGTCCGTCGAGACTGAATGGCAGAGTCAAACGGAACAGAAACGAACAAAAATGGTTCGTTTGTCGCGCGCACCATACTATCGCATGCCGAACTCGACGTACTCACCGAGTGTCTGACGCACGGCAGTGCCAATCTTCTGCTTTCTTAGCTTCACGGTTGGTTTGACGGGTATGGCATGTTTGAGCCCACGCCACTTCTCCGGTCTGTAATCGTTGTCCTCAGGTTGGTCATTCACCATGTTTTCGTCGACCTCCCCGTCCTCGATCAAGAAGGCGCCGGGCGAATTGGAGTTGGAGGAGGTACCCTTGCCTCTTCCCTTCGCTGACGACGATTCGTTCGCTTGGCCTCTCCTTCGAGGTCGAGAGGAGCGGGAAGCTGGGAGGGTACGACTTTCCTCGCCGCGTGCCATCTCAGGCCCCGAAGCCTCAGCAGTAGAGGTATTGCCGCTCACAAGGTCGATCGGCTTAGACGAGCTGCCGCGGGCGGAAGCGGGCGAAGATGACGCACCCGCCTTCGCAACCTGTGCCAGCCGTCTAGGAGTCGACTCCGTCGACATCGACTTGGATGACTTAGGCGTAACATCCACCTCTTCCATGTCATCGTCCTCCTCATCGCTAGTCATCTCGTCAATCGGCTTACGTTTCTCCAAGCTCAAGTTCTTTTTCGTTTTACTGGTCGAACCTGTGGCTCCGCCGAGTTTGGCAGCTCCCACGCTCCAAGGGACCGGTTGGAGACTGGTGACCAAGCGGGCCGGAATGTCGAGCGCGCGGCAGAGGGCTGTGAAGAGCTGAGCCGAAAGGTCCCTCGAGCCGTGGAGGGGGTCGATGTATTCGAGAAATGAGGCTGGAGACGTCAAGGGCTCAGGCGGAGGCAGGCAGCGCAGGTAGACCAACTCTCCAGGCTCGTTCGGGTCGAGCAGTGGGACTATGATGGATGGTTGAGGAAGCTCCGGGGACGACGAGTCATACGCGTCAACATCAATAGCCTTCGCCTTGCCTTTGATGTCGTTCGCCTGTCGTTCTTGTTTCCGCTGTAGCTTGCGAATCGCGGCCCGCCTCTCGCGCCCTTCCCGTTCCTTGATGGCGAGGGCCTCCTTTTCATCCAGAATTTGCCATCCGTTGACCTCGAAGGACGAAGGTCCTTTTCCTTTGCCTCTCCGCGCCTCCCTCCAAGCGGCAATCCGCAAGTCCAGCATGGCGCTTTGCCTGATTGAAGGGCCATCGAGGTAGAACGAGTCGACCCACCAGGCGACGAGCTTTTTCATGGCTGCTTCGAACATACGCACTCGCTCTCGTTTGTTTGGCTCCTTCTTGGGATGGATGGCTCCGAAGGCGTGGTGAAGGTGCGCTGGGACAATGTTACGCAAGCGAGTCTGACGAGAGAGATATCGCGGGTTGGGGGACATCGTCAGCCAGGTCACACATCTGGCATGCCGTTCAAGGGGGCACCTACTCGAAGGGTTTCATCGTTGATCCACCTGTTCCGGATCCGAGCATTAGCCAAGAGAGCGACAGCGTGCAGCTTGTGTGTCTCCGACCGAACGGTTCGCTCGAAAGCTGTGTTAATCTTTTTCCTTGTTGTCATGACAAGACGGCGCAATGGTAGGGGAGAAACGTGAGCACGCATCAAAGACCATGTCATGCTGGCTTAACGTCAAAAATTGTACACAAGTCTCGGCCATGAGGGTTGTCAACACTCACTTCTGAGAGCTTTCGACCTTCTTCGCCTTTTCGATCGTAATCTCGATCGCCCCCTTCTCCAGGCTAGTCCCCTCGCCTCGAGCATCGTCTCTTCCTCCTTCACCTTCCTCGTCACTCTTCTCTGCGTTGTGGTCCTCATTTATGCCGTAGTAGAAGCCGAGGTCAACAGCTTCGTCCTGTTCGCCTGCTTCCTGGGGAACTTGCACCTCCTCCATGTCCATGTCATCCTCCTCATCTCCATCCCGCGGTACCTCCACCTCCTCCATATCTTTGTCGTCCTCGTCTGCTTCATCGCTTGCAGCCTCCCTGCTGCTGGCCTTTCCTCCGGGATGCAAGCTGCCATCCTCCATCAAGGAAGGGGTCGCCGAGCCCCCTCCAGATCGGTCCGTGAGGTCTATGACGGCGGCGGGCGGCGCATTGCCGGCATTGGCATTTGATGGCGTTAAGTTGTCTGGAAACGTGAACGTCCGTTTTTCGAGGAGAACGGGGAATGCAGCAGGAGCAGGCAGAGGAAAGGAGAGGATGAGGTGACTGAGGAAGCGCATGCAGAGACGCACCCGTACGTACCTCGGCTGCTTGATGCCTCTACCACGTCCTGGTCGCTATCCTCGAGCTCCACCACGTCGAACACTTCCTCCTCTGCATCCGGTGCTGGATGGTGGCGCCTCGATTTCCTTCTTGGTGGCATGGTGGGCGCATGGAGGACGACAAGGTGGAGGTGAGGGCAGAACGAGAAGGGTGATCATCGATCGACGTTGCGCTTGACTCGAGCAGACGCGATCGATCGGTGATGGCGCGTAAATCGCCGCGAAGCGGCGAAGTCCGACGAGGTCGCCGCTGTCTCACGGCGGGTGACCACCAGGGTCGAGTTGGCTCTCACTACCTCTGGCCTCGTCAGCATCAACATGGAAGAGGGCTTCGACGAGATCGCGAAGCAGTGTGCCATCCAGCTGGGTGAGCCGGTCTGCAGAGAGCCGTGGAACCTCATACATGCGAGCTGACATCACATCTCGATCGATCCTTCTCAGACCTGTACCAGAGGTGCGTTCTCGCAAACCAACAGACGCATCAGGAAGCCTGCACTCAGCAGCGCCTGGCTCTCGCTCGATGCGCCGAGAGCGCCGTGCCGCTTCTCCAGAAGGTGAAGGCGCGGTGCGCGAGCAAAATCAACGCGTACGACAGGTGTCTGGCGGCGCATCAGAATGATAGCGATCAGGTGCTCCAGGACGCTTGTGGGCCGGCGCTCGTCGAGGTCTGGCGATGTACCGAGCAAGTCAAGGATGAAGAGGGGGCTTCGGCAGCGGCTGGCAACGGCGCCTCAAAGGGTCAGTAGAGGCCTGTAGAACACGTCCATCTCGTTTTTCGTAAATTGCATGCCGACGAGCAGTTCCGTCGGCTGAGGTCCATTCGGCCTTACTGTGACTATAGAATGAATGACCCATCGTCTGCTGTCTCACGGACTGAAGTCTTCCGCGCTGGGCTTAAATGCTAACGACTGTTGACTAGAAAGCGGCTCCGCGGCCTCCTCTTGATACTGGCGGTGCCCTGGCTTGACCAACCTCGACACAGCCATTTGTACAGCGGAGGATCTAACTAGTAGTGCAATATCTGCCCCTGGTGCTTGCTGTTTGTAACTGAGAACTCTCCGTTCAAGTGAACGAAACACATCCTACAGGCGAATGCGCCATCAAGTTTGCAAGCTCGCTCCTCAATCGCCATGGATCCATCGACTTTGCAGCTCGTCTTCTTCTTCTTGCTCGTCGACGTCATCTAACCTCCCCTCTCCCTGGTCATCGGACTTGGCCAGTTTGGCCGAACCAACGGAATCGATGGACGACCAGATGGCTGCAAACGCTGCATCCAGACGCACGGAGAGCCCGATCCGGCAGCACGCGCACGTCGCGGCCAGACGGAGTAGACGAAGAAGAAAGACTGATGCTGTGATTTAAATCACTACCAGGTCGAAGTGAACGTAGATCGAGCGAGCTTCGGGGGACGAGCGTACAGGCCTAGCTGTTTTCTGTCCCTCTCTCCCAGCTAACGCTCTTGACCTGGAGGTCCAAGCGAGTCAGGTCTGACTGAGAGCTTTCATCTGACGGAAGGACCGTAACGGAGAGCCGAGCTCGTACAGAGAATAAGCGTCACAGACGTCCATTCCGGGCGTTGTTACACCGCTGACAAAAATGTATACAACCAAAGAGACGCTCGGACGCTACGTAGCGTCTCGTCCTGTTTTCGAGCTTGTACCATCAGGGGTGGGTTTGCGAATCGGCCGTCGAAGTGGCCTCTTTCTCTACGTCGACGCCGGTAAGCTAGCAAACCTGCGACTCTCCACGCCGACTTCGACGGTCTTGCTGCGCAGAGGGATCAACTATCTTACCCTCGAGGCTGAGAACGAACCAACTCGGGCCAGGATGAACAGAATGCTACAACCGATTTCGCCTCGCAATCGCCGTCGCGCGGTGTCCACGCCAAGCTACGGCGAGACGAACCGGAAGCACACGGGTGGCCCGTGCATCGATCCGAAGTAGGGTTACATCTCAACTACACAGCTGTTACGATCTGGCCTCGCTCATCGGAGTTAGGCGCGTTGAGACGGCGAAAGCGCGCAGTGCGAGTGCGAGGAAGGAGGTCGGAGAGGCCGCCGATGTCAGCGACACCAACCACCTCAAGACATCCCCCACGTCCATTTCACAATGGTGAGTGCGCCAGCGCCTAGTTGGGGCCTGTTCACGCACGGGAGAGATGAGGGTAGCCGGCATGGTTGTGCGTAGGGGTGCGACCGTAGACTGACCACATGCCTCCCTGTCTCTCTCCGTCCGACGTGGTCCGACCTCGACGCCCCCTCCTTTCATCCTCGCCCCCTTTCGCCAAATCGCTGAATCTGTCCGTCTACCCATCGTAGTCCAAGCGCACTGTCAAGGTTGGCATCACCGGCAAGTACGGCACGCGCTACGGCTCGTCGCTCCGTCGTCAGGTCAAGAAGATCGAAATCTCCCAGCACAGCCGGTACACTTGCACCTTCTGCGGAAAGGTGCGTTGCGTTTTGCTTTCCCGTTCGGCGGCGGGCTTTCTTGCATCTTCATCCTGTTTGGGACGAAGAGTGATGTTGAAGTTGTATCTGGGAGAGGCTGCGGTCCGAAGGACAGGACACTGACCATCATCCTCATTTTTTTTGTCGGGGCCGGCCTTTTCTGCTGAAAGGATGCTGTGAAGCGCACGAACGTCGGCATCTGGGAGTGCAAGGCCTGCAAGAAGGTCATTGCCGGTGGCGCGTGGACCGTGTCTACGACCGCTGCTGCCACTGTCAGGAGGTGGGTAACAGTTTTTCCGGCTTGTGGGAAGCACTGTTTGTGTGGGGGGAGGAGATCTATTTTTCGGGGCACAATTGACTGGCGCGGTCATAGGCCATACTCTCGGTCAAGGTCGTCGTACTGACCTCCACAAACTTTTTTCACGCCATTTTCTCTACAGCACCGTCCGTCGTCTCCGCGAGCTCACTGAGGCGTGAAGAAACAAAACTGACACCGTTAGACCTGGACGACCAGACCGTCCGGTCGGCGACCGTCCATTTCCTCTTCTCTACTTCCCCTCCATGCGCTCGCCTCCCTCCTACCCATGGTGTACTTTACCGGGCTATGCAACCACGCCGACCTTCCTGACGCAGTCATCTCGAGCGCGTGCGGTCCTGATCGGAAAGACCACAAGTTGTGGTGAAAACGACGTATCCCTTTTATATTCACCTCTGTCCCCTTCAGACACGCCAGAGGAGGAGTTCGGCGGTTGGCAGTGTGGGTGCTGAGCCTTTTCGGTCTGCAGAATCGGGCGGATGGGCACTACTACAGGGCGTGGAGGGACCTGAAATGCATTTCTAACGGCTCACGGAGTTTCACACGCAACACGGCCATCAGCATGGTCCTCCTTCTGAAGCACTTTCCGTGTCCACCATCCATTCAAGTCCTCTTTGGAGTTCATTCCAGATGTCTTATCCCCTTCGTCGCTAATCTAAAACTCCCAACTCATCCTCTAGCGCCTTGGCAGCCTTCCATATGACCTCCTCAGCGCCCCACTGAGCCACCATAGTGACCCCGACGGGCCAACCGCCGTCGTCTTGGTCGTGCGCCGATGACGCTGTGGACCTGCCCGCGGGGATGTTGAGCGCGGGAAGGCCGGCGAGGGAGGCGGGGACGGTGAGGACGTCTTGGATGTAGGAGGATATGCCGGCCATGCCGTCTTTTTCCGGTGAGGACGTCGACGTCGTCGCCGCTGAGCGGGGAGGAGTGGAGGAGACAGAAGAGGCTTTGGAGGCGGCGGCCAGGCCCGAGGAAGAGAGCACAGGAGCGACGCCGATGGCCGATGGATGTACGAGTAAATCCACGCCCGCCTTCTCCTTCCCGTCCCTTCTCACATCCTCCGCCGAAACGTTCGGCGCCGGTCGTCGGAGCACGCTCGCGGAGCGGAAGAGGCGGTCAAAGTCATCGCGGACGAGTCTTCGAACGCGCTGCGCCTGGAGGAAGTAGTTGTCAAAGGCGCTGGCGACGATGAGCGGGAGAAAAGGGGAAAAAAAAAGAAAGGGACCGGTTTTTGCTCAGTACGGTATACTCTCTTCTTGCCTTTTGCAAGCTTGTCAACACCAGAACTCACTCGGCGGTCAAAGCGTACGTGCCGAGTAAGATCCGCCGCTTGACCTCCTCGCCGAAGCCATTGGTACGCGTGGCGCTGTAGAGCGGCGTGAAATCGTCGCCTCGTGCTGCCTCAGCGTCGCTGGAGCTGGGGGTTGTGGAGAAGGCGGCCTTGGGTGTATCTCGCTCGCTGCGATAGCCTGGAGAGGCAAGGGAGAGTGGGAAGAGAAGGAGGAGCATGAACATCAGTCCTGCAAAGTCTGCAAAGGAAGGTATTCGGATGGCCGTGGAGAATCGATGACAGTTCGCAGCGACGACCTGAACCGACGGCGCCAGCTCAACTCACCATACCTCACCCCGTCATACCTCGCCAAGTTGCTGCTTGCCTCCGCACTGGCGATGACATAGTAAGCGCTCAGCGCGAAAGGCGTGTTGGGCAGACGCACGGGAACAAGAGCGGCGCCTAAGGAGCGGAGAGTGGAGAGGATCCGGCGAATGGGAGGGAGGATGGAAGGGGAGAGGAGGTGGGGAAAGTATTCCTGCAGGAAGGGAGGGATCGATCGGCTCGACTTAGGCGTTCAGAAGGGCTTATAGAGTGCGATGAAGGAGCGTTGAAGTCGAACAAGACGAAAGTCGTTACTATTCCTTAAGACGGTGAACTCACTGCAGGGACTCCGACGCGCAAACCTCGCAAAGGACCATCGCCATCGCCGACCGTGGCCAACACCTCGCTCGCTCCTCTTAGGGCCGCCGTTCGGACGTCTTCCGGAATGGAAGTGGGGTCTCGAGGATCGTGGACTGATATCACATCTTTTGGACGACACAAGATGAGCCGAGTGCAGTCGTTTCCAAAACGAGGAGACGAATGGGTGGGATGAGCACGCAACCTTCCGGGGAACGCCAGCTCCCTTACAACAAAATTGTATTCTCGCTGCGCTCGCTCACCAAAGACGGCTCTAGCGTCCTCCACGCTCCCAGCGAGGACCCCTACAGTATCGAGGCTATCCGCGTACGCGATTGTACCCCACCTGCTCACGAGGCCGTACGAGGGCTTCAGCCCGTACACCCCGCAATACGATGCTGGTAAGCGGATAGAACCGCCTGTGTCTGTGCCAAGGGCACTGCCAAAGGGAAGGGACGGAGGGTTCAAAGTTCGTTCAGAAGTCTCTCATGGGGAGCAAGAGGACGAGTGAATCGTCGCTCCTTCCGCCTCGGACCACAGGGTTCACGACTGAGCCTGCTAACGGTTGACAATGGCAGCCTGCACGGCTGTCACCGGCCTGGGTCGAAAATACTCACGCTCGGCAAAGACCGGTCCGCACAGCGGCCGCACTCCCACCCGAACTCCCACCGGCGACCCGAGCCCTCCCCCCACCCCTGTCTTCCGCTGTCAATTTTCCTCCAGGCCCAGCCGGGTTCACGACGGGCCCGTGAGCGGAGTACACGTTCGCGGAGCCCATACCGAACTCGTCGCAATTGGTCTTTCCCACAATACGTGCTCCCGCCGTCCGTAAAAAAGAGACAGGAGTGGCGTCGTAGGGTGGTTGAAATCCTGATGGTGCAGATGGGGGTAAGGGCTGGGCCAGCATGAGAGCTGAACGAACACTATGGGCAGCGCGTGTCCCCACAGCCGTGTGTTTTCGGGCTCTGCGGGCCTCGCACGCCCGTTCACTCACCGGCGAGCATGGCGCTCGAACACGAGGTGATCATGTCGCGAGTGCAGATGTTGTCTTTGACGGCGACTGACCATCCCTCAAGGGCGCCAGAAGATGCCGGGCCAGGGGTGGGAACTGCGCGGTTCATGGGAGGAGCGGAGCAGAAGCGGCGAGGGGGCGATAAACGTCGTGATACCGCACCCGTGAGCTACCCGACCTCCCTCGCGCGGACGCTCAGCCGTACCCGCTCGCTCACCGCCAGCATCGTGTTCAGCAACATAGACAAAAGAATTGACGCCCTCATCCCTGGCTCGGATCTCGTCAGCCGCAAGGTTACGGCGCGACGACGGCGCAGAACGCGAGAAGGATCGAGCGGGCGGAGGCGGCACAAGCAAACAGCGCCGGCAGGCACGAGTCGCAGTTTGCGGCTTTTGTCTGGACAGCATTATGTAGATGGGCGACGACGGCGGCGGACAACCGAGCTCCGAGGTCGCTAGGAGGTTACACACCCACCACTTTCGAAGGATCTGTAATGGCACGTGCCGGCCACGTGGGAGTAAGTGGTGCGGGACGCGCTCTGAACCGCGTCGACGCGGCGCGAGCGTATGCGCGGACGGAGAGCGAGACGGTCGACGGCAGGAACCACCATCGTCGTCGGTTTTTGTTCCCCCTCCACTTGCCTATTCACCTCTGCGCCCTTCTCCATCAGCATCAGTACAACGCCACCATTGTCGTACCTCCTTCGGACGCCCGCCCTTTGCGCGCTGGACAGCACGCGTCGCTCTTCGTCGGTCATCTGCGCTTGTTCCCCGATCGTCTTGACCGTCGCAGTCGAATCTACTCCAATTCCGAGTGATCGCGTTCACGCCCTTGTACGATCGAGGACAGACGCCCTGTCCTTGTGCAACCGAGTCCTGACGCGATAGCCGGCCGACCACCTTAATGAGCGCCGCCGCCGCCAACACCTCGAGTGCTGCTGCTGCTGCTGCCGCCGCCGCTCCTGCGGCCGCTCGAGGCAGGAAACGCAAAGGCCGGGCGTCCGCGCCTGCGCCGCCCGTCATCCTTGGTGAGGTAGCTTCTGACGACGATGGCGGCGACAAACCCGTTCCTGCAGTCGCGTCTGTTCCTCCCGCAGCGACGTCCAGCGCCGGGGCAGAGGCGCCCCGCAAGCGCCCCATGCGTAGAGCGTCTGCCCCAGCGGCTCAACTCGCCCCCGCGGCCTCCACCCCTGTCAGGGCTCCTCGCACCGCCAAGAAGCGTACTGCTGAGGGGGCGTCTCCCTCGAATTTGATGACAACTAATGCGCCTCGCAGAGGTCGACCACCCAGCCGTCGGGCGGTCAGACTACAGTGGCAAAGCGTCGATGGTGCTGAAGTGGCGAGCAGCAGCACGTCGGAAGACGGGACGATGCGTCGCCTTGCGAAGACTCCGCGCAAGCCGCGACCGTCTGAGATTGCTGCGAAGAAGCGCAGGCAGGAGGAGCGTGCAGCGAGGGAGAGGGGCGAGTTTGTCGACACCGGACCTCCCAAGCCCCCTCGTCCGCCTCGGCCCGTCGAGGTCAGGGCCAAGCAGAAGCGCATGGAAGAGCGAGCGAGGTTGGGCCTGCCTCCGAGGAAAGTGCGGAAGTGGGCGGTCGTCGACGGAAAGCCAGTCGAGATTCAGAGTTCGAGTATGCCCTGTCAGCGTCTGACGAGGCCTGAGATCGTTGCAGGGGTGATGGGTATGGCCAAGAAGCTGAGAGACAGGCAGGATCGCCAAGGCAGGAGGGCGAAGACGGTGCAAGCTGCGCTGGCCGCTGTGAAGCAGGGCCGTCCTAAGCGAGGGACAACGCTCCCCCCTGCCAATGTCGCGCGGGACGCGGGCATGAGCAGAAGGACATCCTCGCGTCGTCTTCGCTCGACCGACAAGGACTCGGATCGAGACAACATTGTCGTCGACACCAAGGAGGAAGGAGATGCTACGACGTCGGAAAGCCTCCAGAGCAACAAGAGCAAAGAGCGCTCGGTATCGGTCGGCAAAGAGGGCAGCGTCGCGCCGCCACCTGAGCAGGAAGAGACAGTGGTCGCACCAGTGGCCAAGGTACCGTTGCTACCAAAGAAGGTGAGTCCGTCACGCCGTGTCTGTGTCGCAAATAGCCATACCTCGTAGCTAACCAAGCGGACGTTCTCGCTCACCACCAAATAGAATTACCTGTCCAGTGGCCTCTACTCGAGAGACCTCAAGTCCCCGATCCGCACGACGACGCTTTTCAAGCGCGGCGGCCGCCATACGCGTACAGAGCCCGTAATGGTATCCTCGTCATCCCGCAACAGCAAGGCCAAATCGTCGGCGCTAGCGCTTGTCACACGACGGGCTCGCAAAGCAAGCAAAATCGGCCCCGCCCCTCCCGGATCTGCCGAGTCCATCTTGCCGTTGCCCATAGAGTGGGGGGCGACACAGTTCTTGAATCGCCAGAGGGACTTTATGTTGCCTTTTGAAGTTTTTGCGAAACAGAGGGAGGGGATGCTGGATGGGAAGAGGATGCCGAAGCCGTATGGGAAGATTGCTAAGAGTGAGTCGGGCGTGAAGGATTGTTTCTGGAGCCCGTCGGCGCCGTCTACAAGTCGAGTGCATATGAATGACCGACTGCGCGCCTCTTCCATGTTTCCATCGGTTGTTTTCAGATATCTATGTCGGCCGCCGCAAGCTTTCGAGCGAAATCGCTGTATGCGCATGTCGTCCTCGCAAGACGGCTTCTACGAAGCAGCAGCATCAGCTTCCCACGCCTTCTCCTAGCGCCTCGTCCTCCTCGTCCGGTTACAATTCCGGCAACGGGGGCAGGTCCTCCAAATCGGCGTCGGCCACGACCAGCAACGTGCGTGCCAGCGATGTCGAGGGAGGAGACTGCGGCGCCGACTGCCTGAACCGTCAGCTCTACTACGCGTGCGATCCGTCGACGTGTCCCTGTGGGGATAGGTGCACGAACGTGCCGCTGAACAAGAGGACACCGAAGATGGTGGATATAGTTTGGGTGAGTTTTCTGTGAGGCGGTCGATTCCGTGTCATATGAGCGGACTGATCTTTTAACCCGCATCCCGCGCTCCCCTTTTTGAACCAGTATGGGGCTCGCGGATTTGGTCTCAGGGCCGCAGAGCCGATCAGTGCTGGATCGTTCGTCACGGAATACCGTGGGGAGGTGGGTCTTGATGTACTCGCCATGTCTCCCTAGTCCATGCCAAGTCTGAGCATGCTTTCCACCGCCCCTATTTCCCGATGTTTCTCGCAACCCGTGGTAGATCATAACGATGGCGGAAGCGTCGGCGAGGATCACGAACGGGTGGTACAAGAAGGAATTCTACTTCCTTGACTATGATGCCGCCGTTGGCGAGGTGATCGATGCCGGGAGGAAGGGTAACATTGCCAGGTTTGCCAATCATTCGGTGAGTGCCGCTCGTTGAAAAAAGATGAGTTGATGGCGAGGTTGCTTTCGCTGATCGTGGCGGTCTGGGCACCGCCTCTGTCATCATGGCAGTGTGACCCAAATCTGCGGGTGGAAAAGTGGACGATCTCTGGCTCGCCAGTCGAGCCGGGCTCGGCCGAGTTTGAGATTGGGTTCTTTGCCATGCGGGACATTGCCAAGGGAGAGTGAGTGTTTCGATCTCGATGACAACATCCATTCGACTTGGCTACTCATCCCTTGGACGGTCCTTCTTTCCCCTTTCCTCTCGAACAGGGAGTTGACTTACGACTACGGCTGGTGCGCCTGGGGTCCGAAGGGCGAAGGGACGGACAGGTGCTTCTGTGGGAAAGAGAACTGTTCAGGCTGGTTCGGGAAGAAGGCGACAAGGGTGTGATGGTATCGCGACGCGACGCGACGGGGCGGTTGACGAGAACCGGGAAAAAAGCGGGGAGGGAGGAAGGGGGTTCGCTGGGATGGCTTTCTGCTATCGTTTCCCTTCCTCTCCCTTGGGTTTTTTTTTTGGATAAAACGCAATGCCCTCGACATTTTTACGGCCTAAAGGTTGGAGTTGAAGTTGAACATGCTTGCTTGCTTGTGTGAGGCTAAGAAGAAGAGCTGCTTGTATGATATGCGCATCAGCAACAGCTTTGTCGGTCCGGTCCGTGCTCAGAAAAAGCGTCCATGCTTTATATTACGAAATCTTGGTTGGTGCTCGAATCTTAGCCCCATCGGTCTGGGTGGGTTCTGACGGCCCTGTCCTGCCCTGTCCTGTCCGGGACGAGAGCGGCGAGCCATGTCACCGTTTCGCGTGTTATCTTCGTGTGTGCCGTCGTTCATTCGAATGATCCTTCAGGAACGAAAGGACATGCGAGCGACGTTCGTTTTCGTTCGTTCCGTGCGTGCGCAAGCCACTTTCGGCAACCGAGCGAGCAAGCGAACCCTCCGTCCTTCCTTCCCCACGTTCTTTTCTTGTTTTTTCTTCTGAGAGCGGGAAGAAGAAAGAAGAGAAGGATGGCTGCGCACTTTCCCGCAGTTGCCCGAGCCGAGACCTATTTCGGCTTTCATTTATCCATTTATCCATCCGTCCATCCTTCCTTCTATCGTTCCTTCCGTCTCCTCTTCCATTGAAACGCGATCTGCGTTTGCTGCGCTGCGCGTCGTCGTTTTTCCGTGTTGTGGCGTCTAGGCGCTGCGGCCGGTGCGGTCGTTCGTCGTCGCCCAAGGCACCGGCAATGGCATTGGCAATGGCACTGTTAATGGCATTGGCATTGGAGCCGCGTCGCGTCGGCTTATTGTGAGTGGTACAGGACGGCGATCGAGTAGGCGGAGAGAAAAGAGAGCGAGCCACACGTGTGCTCCCGCCGTCGTCGGAGATAAGAAGCAAGCCACGGCCCACCGTCACTGCCAATTGCGAGCGACGAGCGAGGCCATGCATGTCCATACCCGACGACGAGTTGAGTTGGCTGCTCATCCCCGCTCTTCGAGGCCTGGCCGTCTGGAACCTGAATCGGGACAGGTGGAGACGCGCACAGGGTGAGCAGCTGGTCAGCTGCAGCGGCAAACAAGCCACACTCGCTTGCTCGCTCGGTCGATGGCCATCGATGTTCCGGATATGTGTGAAAGTGAGTGTGGGCTTGCTATCTATCTCGCTCGCTCGCTCACGTCTCTTCTCGGCGGCTTTGGCCCGCGCCGGTCGCAGTCGCCGGCAGCTGCCCCGCGTTGGACGAGGATATCATGTGCCGATTGGGCGGACGGCAGCGGAGGCGAGCAGAGGCGCTACTCGCCGAGACCGAGCGGAAGCCAGCTTTGGCCGTTCGTTTCACTCTCTTCTTCTTCCGTCCCGCTGGGGCCGACGTTTCCTGGGCGTAGGTGTAGGAGAAGAGGAGCAATTAGCAGATGGAGGCGTAACAGTTGGGAAGCAAAAGACAGCAAACAACTTTGTCCGGCAAACGTTAGGTGGGAACCGGGAACCTGGCCGCTGGTCAAGACACTAACTCATCTCGTTTTCATTTCCTTGTTGTTCTCGGACTCCAGAGAGGCACAATAGGTGGTGGACCCGAACTCATTGAGCTGGTCCTGCTCACACAAGTGGACATTCCAGCTCAATATCACGGACAATAGCGCCTGCCCATCTTAATGCTCTCTTCGACCCCTCTCGGCCCACCCTGCCGCCGGCCGACTCGTGGCGCACCTGGTCCCGCTGGCGCCGCGCGATCGGCCCCGTGTTCGGCAGGTTGTCCTTCTCCAACTCGTTCAGCATTCCCTTCTTCGATCACATGTTCCTCTTCAAGCTCTTCAACTTTCTTCTTTTCCTTGCCTCGCTCGCTTGCGCAGGCCTTGGCGCTTACTCGTCCCTAGAGGGTATTATTGCCACCTTCCAATTCCCCGGTGCCGCCCAGTCGTCCTTTGGCTGCGCTTACCCCGTCCAGGTCGGTTGAGCGATGCGACGATCTGAGCGCCATTCGACATGTCGGTCGGTCTCCTCGACGGGCTGTCGGTCCGTGCTTTGCTTTGCTTTCTTTCTTCTTCCACTTGCGCGTCCAGCATCGGCATCGGGTGGCGTAAGACGTAGCGTCTCTCTTTTTTTTTTTTTTTTTTCTGTTCGTCTTTCTTCCCTCCTCGCTAGCAACGCTTCGGTCGTACTTCCAATCCGGACCGCCTGCCCTGCCCTGCCCTGTCTTGCCCTGCCCTGCCCTGCCTTGTAGTACGAGTCGAATGGAAATGACAATTTGGATGGCTTGCTTGGGTCGCGCGCGACTTAGTATGAGGTCCTCATCGAGTTGGGCCACATACACACATAATGGACGGTGCCGATCCTAGCGAAGGAGTTCTCATATGTCCATCATGGGTCAAGGTGAAGTGATCATCAGATGGGTCCCGGAAAAAAAGCCAAGTTCTGTTTTGGCCTTGCTTGCTTGCTAGATAGAGAGGCTAGCTAGGATGCAGAGGGGAGGTATGAATGAGCCTCGATTCGGCTCGTACCATACCGTCTTGAACAATCGCACATGGTCATCTACTAGACCGACCCTGTCGCAGGACAAGCAAGCAAGGACGACGAGGCAGAGTCGGGTATGGTTCGATGCTTGTCACCAACACCAGCACCCACGCGCTCTTCTCTTTGCCGCCCGCCGTTCGGCCCGCCCCGCCATGCGGTCGCCGCAGCACAGCCCGCCGCAGCTCGGCCGGCGGCGCCATCGTTCGCATTTATGGGCGCTGCCCTCGAATGGGTCGATCACCGACACGGCCGTCCATCTCCCCTTCCCATCTTCGACCTTGCCCCCGTCCCCGTCCCCGTCCCATTCTCCCCCCTCCCCTTTCTAGTCGTCCTCAGTCCGCCATGAGCGCCGAGGCCGCACACCAGCTGGCGTCCCAGCCGCCGCCCTCGCGCACGCCCTTCGCCGTCCTCAACCAGACGTTCCTCGTCGACTCCGAGTACGAAGTTCAGAAGGAACTCGGCCAGGGCGCCTACGGCTGCGTGGCCTCGGCCGTGCACAAGCGCTCCGGGGAGAGCGTGGCGGTGAAGAAGATCACTAACATTTTTAGCAAGCGCATCTTGACCAAGAGGGCGTTGAGGGAGATTAAGTGGGTGCCATGAGCACTGGCCTGGCTCGCCGGTGCGAGCCAACCCCGAGGCGGACGGAGCTGAGATGGCGGACGGACACCTTCATCGGCGACAGTTGACGGATCACCTTGCTTGTATCGTTTCTTCTCCTTCACCGCAGACTTCTGCGACACTTCCGGGGCCACAAGAACATCACCTGCTTGTATGACATGGACATCATCGACCCGCACGACTTTAACGAAGTGTGAGTCGTCGGTCGTGCACCGGGCTTGTCCTTTCTTTCCCTCCTCCGAGTCTCTTTCCGTCTCTGAAATTTACTCGCCTCCCACTTTATTTCTCGCTCTCGCAGATACCTGTACGAGGAGCTCATGGAGGCAGACTTGCACGCCATCGTGAGCACGTCGCTCTCGACCCAGCTCCTCTTTCTCCGTCCCTTCACCCTAACGGATGCCGCTTTCCCAAACGCTTTTGATTCCTTAGATTCGATCCGGTCAGCCCCTCTCCGACGCCCATTTCCAAAGCTTTATTTACCAGACTCTTTGTGGTCTCAAGGTGAGGCAGCCGCCCAGGGCTCAGGTGGTCAGCGTTGTGTCTTTTTCGATCAAGCGATTCCCCCACCTTGCGCTTTCCCTGTCAGTACATCCACTCCGCCTCGGTCCTTCACCGCGACCTCAAACCGGGCAACCTTCTCGTCAACGCCGACTGCGAGCTCAAGATCTGTGATTTCGGCCTCGCCCGCGGCTTTGAGACCGACCCCGCTCTCGCGCAAGCCGGAAACGCCGGCTTTATGACCGAATATGTCGCCACAAGGTGGTATAGGGCTCCCGAGATCATGCTCAGGTGAGTTGCTGGCCAAAGGTGACGGGACAGGCGCACCGCGTCCTGGCTGACCCCGTCGGCGCGGACGGTCCTCTGTGCCAAGGTACGGCTCCACGCCAGCGACAGCCGAGTGGGAGGGCTCGGGACGGCCAGCGTACGCAAGCGATGTGTCTTCTGACTTGATTTCCCGCACGCGCGTTTGACCCCTTGCTGCGCATTTTCCTGGTCCTGTAGCTTCCAGAACTACACCACTGCCAGTGAGCGCGCTTCCAAGTCCCTCCGCCTGTCTATCGATCGAATGGTTCATCGACGCTTTCGTATTCACCGTCCCCGCTCATCTACCCTTCCACAGTCGACGTCTGGTCCATCGGTTGCATTTTGGCCGAGCTGTTGGGAGGCAAGCCGGTGTTCAAAGGTCGCGACTACGTAGACCAGCTCAACCAGATTTTGCACATTCTCGGTACTCCGGACGAGGAGACCCTCCGCCGAGTCGGCAGTCCCAGGGTGAGGACCCAAGGTTCTCGATGCAGAGGTCGCGTTTCTTGTCTTGACCCTCCGCTGACCTCGTCGCCTTTCCTTCTCCTCGCTCGTCTCGATTTATCGATCTATCAGGCCCAAGACTACATCCGTTCCCTCCCCTTCAAGCCGCGGATTCCCTTCCAGCAGATCTACCCTACCGCGAACCCGCTGGCGCTTGACCTTTTGGAGCGGATGCTCGCCTTCGATCCCGCAAAGCGTATCACCTGCGACGAAGCTCTCAACCACCCTTACTTGGCCGTCTGGCACGACCTGGCCGACGAACCCGTTTGCCCAACCAAGTTTGACTTTAGCTTTGAACACGTTGAGGAGGTTGAGGGTATGCGCAAGCTTATTCTTGAGGAGGTTGCTGGCTTTAGGGCCGAGGTCAGGCAGCAGGCCAGGGCGAGGTCGCAACCGAAGCGTCAGGAAAGGTGAGCGACTGAGTTTTCCAAGCCCTCCGTCCGTGCTTTTATTTATCTGCTCATTCCGTCCCCGCCTGCGCCGGCGTTCTGTTGCCACCTCGCGAAGCCTCCCGATCCCTTCGCGCGAGGAGATCATCAAGTCCTCGCCCACCGAGGCGGACGGACAAATGGGCCTCGCTCCCGGAGCCGGCGGCGGGGTAGGCGTGAGCGCAGGTCAGCCCGTGTTCACCGACGCTCCTCAGCAGGAAGATCCCAGTGAGGGTCTTGAGAGGGAGCTCAGCGGGCAACAGCAGCAGTCCCAATAGCGGCGGCGTTTTGTTGCCCCTGAGATGGACACTTGCCTCTTTCCTGCAGGGTTCCCGGCTGGATGTACACAGGTACCTTCTTCTACTACCTACCTCCCTTTTCCGTTTCTGGTTCATGCTTGCTTGCCTTTTCTCCGGATCGGCCCACGGCTCTCTCTGTTCGCCGTCGTCGTCGCCCTCGCCATCTCTCTCCCAACACCGGCGGCGACTCGGTTGAACAGGGAGGAGGAGGATGGATTGGAAAGGGGAAGGCCGTTCGATACCATGAAAATATCACTTGCCTCTTTCCCTCCTTTTTTTTTCTCCACCTTCTCCTCGTATCTGCTAGGTGGTGAATTTATGATGGACTTTCTCAAGAATCGTCTCTCTCGCCCGGTCGCTGCAGCAAGACTGGGTCCGGTGAGCAGGGACCGAAACGAGGGAAGAGAGTGGAAGGCTACGAGTGGAAGGCTACGAATGACATGGGAAGGGTCGAAGAAAGAAGGGAATGAGAACTATGCGTAAGGGAGTGGGGTCTGCTGGCTACTTTACGAGTACGCGAATGCACGTGAAAATTTGGGGTCGAACGGTTGACGAAATCCAATAGCGAAAAGGAAACAAATGCGAGGATGGGGGCGGGCTTGCGAGAAAAGAAAGCGAAAAAAAGTAGCGAATCGAATCGATGGGTCACGACAGGTCGAAGCCCGCTCCAGAAGTGATGGCGTACAAGAGCTTTTCGCGCAAGACCTTTTTGCTACGGTACCTGGGAAGCTTTAGCAGATTGACGCAGGCGGACGCCGTTGGCAGCCTGGACTCGTCGTCGCCGGCGAGGCGGATGGCGACTGTCGATTTGAAGAAGAAGAGAAAGCGGGCCATTACGGTTCGAAGAACAACTCAGCTCAGGTCCAAAGGTAGAGAGATACGAAAACACCGTTGACAGCCAGGCCATGCCGCAAGGGCTGTGTGTGTGCAGGCGTACTACTCACACTTCGGGAAGAGTTGGCCGAAGCCAAGCAACGGCGGGCTTCCACAACTGGTCACGTACTTGAGGAGCGCTTTGCGCTGCTGCTGGTCGAAAGTGGCCGCCACTTCCCAGAACATGCGAATCGTCTCGTCCAACTCGTGGTAGCCGCCGTATTCGGTGTTTGCTTTGAGGTCTGCATGAACAGGGTCGGAAGTGACGACATTAGACCGGGCAGATGGAAGATCTTCGTTGAAAGATGACCTGAGATGGTCACGCGCGCTCACCTTCGATGTCTATGGGATCTTCCGTGCCGCTGACGAGCACGCGAAGCTCCTCGCGGTTGAACATACGCAGCCACCTTGGATCGATCATCTCGGTCAGCCCGGCGAAAAAGGCGTCGCACTGCGGTGCAATTTGAGTGGTTAGGCGGTAATGACTCGTGAGATACACGTAGTGCAGGCGGTTCTCCCTCGTGACGCTGATCTTGCTCCCGTTTGGGACGAGATCGATGGTCTTCGACACGCCAAACTCCTCATCCGTGATGGTGAAGTTAAGCGAGAGATCCCTTTCCACGTCGCCAGAGTAGTTTTTGAGGTAAATGAGACCCTTGTACAGCTCGGGATCAAGCGAGTGGAGCAGGGCTAGATCGTCGAGGTAGCCTTGCTTGCCGAGCCATTTGGACAGGAAAAAGCCGGCAAACTTGACGTCCACGAGGATACCCTCGTAGATCGCCTTGCCGAGCACGCGGCCGATGAAGGTGTACCAGCTTAGCTGACCATCTGCAGAAGGTGGGCTGTCAGTACAGTGACGCTGCGGTAGCCTTCTCTTCGCGAGCATACTCACGATCTCGAGCGTAAGAGTGGGGATTAGGATACAGCTCATGGCCCGCGTTGGCTTTCCAAAGTCCCCTATCGGTGTCGAAAACCTCCTTGATGACCCTGCCGATGCACAGGCGCCCGACAATATTCAATGGGGATCCGACAAACATTCCATCGACCTGAGACTGTCACGCCAACTCACGAAGTCAAAAACTCTTTGAACAAGCCACCCCCATCGATGCCAGCCTCGGGTTGCCCGAACTGATCGATGAAGGTGATCTCGATAGGACCCTTGAGCGCCGGCCCGAGCGCATTCAAGTGTGCATACCCGTCTTCGGCGATGTGGCCTCTGCGAACAGTCGCGCGATGCTTCCTGCGCGTATAGGAGAACATCCGATCGGTAAGGCCGAGCCTCTTGGCGTCATTGCGGATGAACTGGCGGAAGATTTCGACGCGCATCTCGAATGGCAAAGTGAAAGGGATGTTGTTCAACACGCCGAGGCGTGGGGAGATGAGAGCCAGCGTCCTGGCGGACATCCTCGGTTTGGGCGGAGCGATGTGACGTCGTCGAAGCGGACCTGAGTCGCCGATCCGTGCATATAGCTCCTCCTCGTCCTCAACCTCCGTATCCGTTCCCCTGTGAGTCCCGCCGTCCTCTGGAGACTCGGACGCGTCGATGACTTGATCTTCGAGAAGAACAGTTTGAATGAACGACTGCACATCGACCTCTGACACCATAAGCCAGTGATCATTTGGCACGAAGGGATGCCGAGAACTGTGGGAGATATGAATGAACGAAGCAAATGAGCGACACGCGAAGGCCGACTGGAATGCCTCCCAAACCGGGGAAAACTGCGGATAACTTACTCTCGCGCATGAATCTGCTGCAGCAGTTTGGTCACCAGCTTTCGGAGCGCGTCCAAGCTCATCCGAAGTCCACCGTCGCCACCGACGCGATCCGTGCTCATATCCAACTGTCCCTCCTGCCAGTACAACGCAAAGGCCAAGTTCCTCAAAAGGCCCGAGAAGGAGATGACTTCGTCGAGCGAGAGAGGGTTGCGCGCTGCAGACGATGACCCAGACGCGGCTACCGGGCTCGTGAAAGCGGTTGTCGAACTTGCAGAGTCGGAGAAAAAAGATGGCGGGAAGAACTCGTCATCGCCCATGGTCAAGAGCGATCGGGAGTACAGTTCGGCGAGCAACACGAAGGCTGCCCAGTCACCCCCAAGAGTCGAGTCTAAGGAGTAAGACGTGAAAACTATGAGTGAGCGTTGAACACCTTTGACAATGATCCGTACACAATGCGTGCTCACCTTTCACAGCAGCCAACGTCTCCCTCATCCTCTCCCTATCGGAGATTTTCCTGCTCAACGGCCCGCCCCTGATCCATCCTCTCCAGATCTCCCGAAGTAGTCCGCCACCCGACGCTCCCGCAGCTCCTCTTGCCGCTGCGACGCCCTTCCCTTTGTTACCAGTGCTGCTCAATGTGAAGCCGTACATGACGGTGTTGATAACATCGTCTTTCTTGGCCGGCCACGCCGAGAACAAGCTGACGAGGAAACCAGCGAACGGGAGGCGGGTGGAGTTGGGAAATCGAGACGAAACGGTGAGAAGGGCAGACAAGTGTGCCGGCGAGACGAGCAATTGAAGCCAGTTGAACGTTCTTCCGTCCAGTGGATAAATCGTGGAGTTGGCCACGGCGTCCGAACCTCGTCGAGCAACCGTTTCCGACGTCGCATCGGCCATCGTAACGTCGTTGCCGGCCCCACTAGCGGCGGCCACTCGCGCCCTAGCCTCCCTTACCGTGGTTGCCTGGCCTGCTTCGTCATCCTCGCTGTCGCTATCAATCGTCAGGTCAACGGTGTTCCTCTGTGCCTCATTCGCCCGCTGCAATCGTCTTGCACTAATCTCCTTCTCACTGATGAACGCCGCGGGCGGGAGAGCGGACAGGGCGATTGTGAGAAAGCCGAGGTAAGCCGCCAAAACGGCGGAGTTCATGTGCTGAACCCTTTTTGAGACGAGTGCCAGCACATTTGCAAGAAGGAAAGGAGAGACGGAAAGAACGCGTTGGCGAGTGAGATCGTTGGCGGCCAGGATCATCTCATCGAAAGGCAAGCCCGCGGCCAAAGTCGTGAGAGCGGTGATGGGTATCCTCGACGTGAGCAGGGGGATGGTCATAATGTGCGTGACAAAAGACTGCATGGCTGCTGATCGATCGCTTGACGTGGTAGATTGAGAGTATACACGGAAAGGCGCGAGGGCCAATGCGATGGCTGATGGAAGCGTTGGCGAGGTCTTTAGTTCCGGGTCCTGTGTACCGCATACGATCATCGCGCAAAGGTTAGCGATGACCAAAGTAAAAACAGTCCAGTAGGCAATTCTCACAATGGCAAGAAGATGTGCTCTGATCTTCTCGTGCAGGCCTTGCCGGAGTAGAGCAGATGACACGGTGCGGAGCCAGTTTGACGACTCAGTGCCGGTGTAGCGTTGGAATGCTTGCGAGTCAAACAACATCTTGAGGACGTCGCATTCAAGGACAGCCTCCGGGGACCTGACCCGAGCAGAAAGGCAGAAGTCGGAAGATGAGCTCACCACGATCACGCTCGGGCCACCGCTCGCCACAACGTTCCTCTCACTCACGTAGGATATCGTGCGAACTGGCTCAGCACCACCTTTCCGGCGAGGGTGAGTAAAGTGGGCCAGGATCGTCGAACGGAGAGATCTTTCGACGTAAAGGGAGTGAAGAGTGGCGGTATGGCTGCCGAGCGAGAACGAAGAGGGTTCAGTCCACGTCCGGAGAGCCAGCGAACGGGAAGGCAGATGTACTCACTTCCCTCGGCTGCTTTGCCATTCCCGCCCAAAGCCAGCCTGCACCAGACCTCCAGCCTCTTTCTATCTCCCTCATCAGCTCCATTGAGCGCAAAGGCCACGATCCGCGTGAGCTCGGCCAGGACCCGTCCGTCCTGATCCGCAGCCAAAGAGCGAGCCGCCACCAGCTGGTCGAACTTGGTCCTCAAAGCCCTTCTCGTCTCCGCCATTACCTGCGACCCCCTCCATGCGGCCTGGATGAGCAGGGCAGATGCTTCCCGGCGCCTCCGAAGCTCTCGCTGCTCGCGCTGCTGGCGAGCGGTAAGTGCCGTCTGAGCCGACGAGGAGCCGGCGGCGTTCCCAAGGTTGATTTTCCGTGGAGTGCGGGTCGACCCGGTGAAGTTGTAGTTCATCCTGATTCTAACGAAGGAAGATGCGAGGCCAGATGATGAGTGGCGGTGGCGGTCCGGCTGAGAAATATTGCTGTGATGGACGAGAGAAGGACGGCGTGTGAACGACAACGGACCGGGCTTGCGCGTCGGCCGATCACCGGCTGACTAAGCATGTCAGCTTTTCCACTGCCTTCACGAGGAGCCCTGTCCGAATCCAAACAAAGGACCGACAACGTCGAGCGAGCGAGCGAGTCGAGCATACGAGGTAACGAGGGCGAAGGCCAGGGCGTAAGGACCGCACAGCGGCGCGGGCATGCGCTGGAATTCCACGGGCTGTCGCCAAACCGCTCAAACCAAGTTGTTCCCGCACTTCGCACCGGTGATGATGAGCGCGACGTCGAGAGAGGCTGAAACCGGTGCCTTTCGGACCCTCTCGAGATCCCTGTCTCTGGCGTCCTCAGCGCTAGCTAGCATGACCGTCAAACCAATAGAATAAGTAAAGGGTTGGTACTTATTCTTACGGCAGGTCCACTGGTCAGCGACGGATGTCCTAGCGAATGCCGGTGAGAGTCACGGTCCCGGCGCTTCCATGACGACGCCCGATCCCCAGCCGACGCGACTCGCCTGCGCTCACCTCGACTTCTTTTATTCTCTTCTTACCCTTGTCCACTTTTTCTTCCTCCCTTTGCTTCCGGGATGTGTTTATCGTCCTCACGCTCGCTTTTTGCGGGTCGCTTGACCAGCGCTCCCGAGTACGCCTTCCCCTGATATGTCGCGCCAGATCGAGCTCGCTGCTTTCCTCTCTCATTTCTAAGCTACCGAGCCGGGAGCGATGGATCCTCTCCTCGCCTGCGTAGCCAGGCATGGTGTGTCCCACAAGCGCCTAACAACCAGTCGTTCTTCCTGAGCCTCAGCGTCCCCACGCCTCCGTAACAGTCGCCGATGGCGCTTAGAGGCCGTCTCCTTCAATTCTATTTTCTCCAGGCCGTTCCCTTTTTGCGCCCCCATTTCGTGCTACTTGACCTGCTCTCTATGAAATTGCCGGGACAGCGATGGACGAGCTCTTAAAGATGGCAGGGACCGATTGATCTTCGTTTTGGTTCTGGTTGGCCCCTACCATCTCTTTCCGCCCGCCATCTTATCCTCTTCCCTTCGTCTCGCCTCGTTTGCACATCTCTCCTCCAGCCAGCCTGGAACGCAAACTTGTCCGAGGCTTCACACTGCTGCTGGATCCAGCTGGCTTCTTTCGTTCCCCTCATTCCTTTTTCCGCCCACTTTTTACCCATGGCAGTCGGTTGTGCCGGTGCGGAGAGACGAGTACGCCCGCGCTCCTCGTAGAGATTTTTTCGGTTCTGGCCTCGACAGCGTAGTTGTCCGGAACGAAAACGCTGGACGTCTCTGGCTTTTTCGTCTTCGATCTTCTGACTGTGACACCCCTTCCCTTACGTGGGACTTCCCCAGAGGCAGGCTCCTCGTTCGACCTAAGCTGTCATCTTTCAAGGCATTCCACCTACCTGCCGGTCTACGTCAACTCGCGGCTTCGGCTTGCAACCTCCTCCTACCCTTTCTCGATTCCGGCGCAGGCTTCGCACGAATACCGTGTTCTCTTGATTCCCAGCATTCGACTTCTCTGACTCCTCCTGTTAAGACGGTCTTGGCCAGTGGCGCCTAGCTGAAGCCGCTCAACCTTCGCTCGCAACGACATCTCGAAGCTCACCGTCAACGGACGCAGCTCAACACGTATTTATTATCCAGCGGACCCCAGGCGTTAGGTTAGTTGGAGCCACCTGCGACGTCGACGAGTAACAGCAGCATCGCCATGAACACGGTCCTTACTACTATCATGAGTCAGGAGAGTACGCTCGTCGCGACGGAGACTGTCCGTGTGAGCCTTACCGCTCTTAATACAGCTACGGCAACAGCAACGGCCACCATCACACAAACCACCCTTCTCCCGTAAGTGACCTTTGTCGAGAAGCTCGAGATGGCCGAGTTCAGCGGGCGAAATTGCGTCGATTCAATCCCTCGCTCACTCGCTCGTCGCACTCGCTCCACGCTCAGGATGCAATCTCTGGCAAGCTCCATGCCCACACCCGTCATGCTTAACGCAAACACGATCGCCGCCACGGTCCTCGCCAGCGACGCTCCCCTCATCGCCTTGGGTTTGTTGGCTTTCGGAGTTGGCACAGGTCTGGCTGTCATGGCCAGACCAAGCCAGTGAGTCGTTCGAATAGATTGCAGTGTCCGTCTGCTTTGCTCCATGCACTCATCATCTCGTTGTTCCTTGTACCGCGCTGGCAGCCAATCTTTTGTTCTGCTTTCCGCCTCAATCTTTGACTTTCTCTCCTCTGTCTTCGATCTCTCTCAATTGCTCCTCACGCGAGACACAGCCGGAAAACAGGTGCTAGCGCTCAGCATCATCACTGAAATCTTCTTGGCCGCTGGAGTCTCCGCCAAGTTTCTCTGGCTGTTCCTCTTCTCTGGGGGACGAAGGAGGATTCTCCCGAAAAGAGATGGCGACGTGGAGAGCGGCGGAGAAGACGGCAAGTCTGACCGCTATACCGAGGCCAAGGACGGCCGCAGACCGAGTCCGACTGCTGTTGGCCAAGGATATGGCGTCGGCGTCTCAAGGGATACCTTTGCGATGACGGCAGAACAGGGAATGAGAATTTCCAGTAGTGGCAGGCTTGATCGTAAGCGACCCCAATCGACGCCGAATGCCGCCCAAGTCTCACACTTTAGCATCGCGTCGCTCGTCCCCGAAGCCGGAGCGAAAGTGGTCTCTTTCCGAACGGACCGACCACCTTCGTGGCTTAGTCTTGGCCCTTGGTTCGGCCTCCTCGTGCGGAACAACTACCTTTTCCTCCTCGTCGCCCTCTCCGCCCTCGACCCGGTCTGGCGCATCGGATTCCTGTTCAAATTGGTTCCTTTCTTGGCCGTCTATCAAGTCGACCAAGCCATTCAAATCGCTCTTTTGGTCCTCGTCACTCTCGTACTCGTCGCGCGGACATGGAGAGGTATAGGAGAAGAGGGGGAAGAAATGGTGCTTTGCGCTTCTTTGCCGGTCACCAGTAGCGATAGCGAAGAGACATCCCTCACGTCCGGCCCAGCAGAGCCGGCAGCGGTGACGAAGACACTCAGGGCTCTCCCTGCGGCCGGCATGACGAGACGGCATCGAGCAAAGAGACTTCTTCCCGTGTTCATTGGCAATGCCATCGGTCTAGGTGAGTCTCACCCGTTACCCCTGGGCAGACGTCGGCGTAGACTAGCGGATATAGCACAAGCTGGCGGTCACGGAAAGCTTATGATCCGCATTTCATACATTGCAGGCGTGGCCATCACCGGGATCCCTATCTTCGGTTTTACCGAGACGCCTCTTGGTAGACTCCTGCTGGCTGTGCAACTCGTGAGCACGAACGAGCGTCTCTCCGCAACCATTTTTTTTGTCAGCTTCGACACTGAAATAAGTCCCGATTTTGGGTGCCAGTATGTCTACACCATCTTCGTTCTCATCACCGAACTTCTCAGGCCACGAGGGATCGACTACGACCATGGGGAGCCGACCCCCTCCCCGGTCATGTCTCCTCTGTCGTCGAGCTCTTCTCTCACCAAACGGCCCATGGCTGACCAGCAGACCGGCGGGCCGTGGTCAGGTGCCGGTGAAGCAGATGCGGGTGCCCCTCAGCCAAGAACACCGCCCCTTAGCCCGACTCGCGTCAAGCGCTTCCAGGCTATGGCCAATCGCGCCAGCGCAGGTCGCGGAGAGCGCGTTGGGCAACAGTCCCTCGAGGACAGCATCATATTCACGCAGAGCGCCTCCGGAATGAAACGTTTTTCCCAAGCTTCCGACAGTAGCTGGGAGGCAGTGTTTCAGGAACTCGATCAAGAGCGCCAGAATCGGAAACAAGGCACCGACGAAAATCAGGGCGGGGAGTCACCGTTAACCCGGCGAACAGTGACATTCGAGGACGAGAACGTCTATCGCGAGCGTCGCCGCGTACTCGCTGAAAATATAGCAGAACAGAACGAGGGCAAAGCTTCGAAGATCTCAGTCCCTCGCGAGTCCAGTGTCTCCGCCATCTCCAGTCTCAATCTGAGTCGCCTTCTGGACGAAGTCTACCGAGGCACCTCGCGCGCTTCGGAGAGGCTGTCGCCCCTGGCCGCTTTCGACAGGATGCAGAAATCGCTGGACGAGATTCGGTCAATCAACATTCGCGATTCGGTGGCCACCGCCGAGCCCGGCCTCACGCGCACATCCAACGTGCCCACGTTGACGTCCTCTCAGATTTCCGAAGCTCTGTCGAGACCAGGACCTGAAGTCTTCCTGAGACCCAAGCCTCCGAAACAGAACCCGGAAATCGCCAAGAGGACGCTGCGAGAGAGACAAGGGTCAATCGGCACTCTGCCCGTCAAGTTCCAACTGTCTACGTCGCTGATCCCATCTCCTTCTGCGTCCGGTGCGGACCGCAAGAACAGCGGACTGACAGCCATTTCTGAGGCAAGCTCTACCATCTCTGGCTTGAGCAACGTCCTGGGCGACTTTCCGGACCCGCCAAAGCCTCACGACTCGCAGTCGGCCGCCGACGAATCTCTGCGGGCGGAGAGATTCACGATGGTGACGCAGCGAAGCAGCGCCGTCGACGGTGCCATTTTCGACGTGCTCATGCCCGTCGAGGAAGAGGAGGCATCCGACATTGGCGACCAGGGTCGTGAGGGCTCGGCATCGCGTTTCCGACCTGAAGACGTGACAGACGCGCCCGAGACCGCGACGCTTGATCCTCCCAGACCAGCGTTCGTGAGCGGGGTCGTCAATGTCGATGGCTCGCGGCGCAGCGGCGACACGGCGGAGGACGACATAAATCGGGGCAACTCGGGCATGTCCATCACCTCTTTCGTCGAGTACCTCGCCGCGCCCCAGCCGACTCTCGTGAATCCAATGGACCGAGCCGGCCAAGACCTCACCTTGCAAGGATCGAGGCAGGAAAGCCTGAACTTAGGGCAAATCCCCGGCAGTTTGAGGCCCGCAGGTCCACGAGGGCCTCCGGGTCTGGGTTCTGAAAAGAAAGACAGACATAAGGGGCACGGGGGCAGCGGCGATGCGGCGTCAATGTCGTCGTCTTCGTCAGAGGCTCTGGGCGGACTGAGAGCCGCACGAGGTCGGCAGAACAGTGATGAAGAAGTGGAGTACGCGTTTATCGAAGGCGTGGAGATCGCCCCTCCGCCGCGAGCGTTCCAGCCGCGCCCGCTCATGCTCGCAGGAAGTGCCGCCCCGCCGCCGCCGCCGTCGACTTCGACGTCGAGCGCCTCGCCTCAGTCCCGCATGCCCTCGCCGGACGCTGCCTTGCCACGCGTCAATTTTCCGGGCGGTGACATCAGTCCGCGACGACAGCCGCCATCGCCCACGTCGTCCGTGCCGATCCGTCCAGTCACGAAGATCGCGGGCGTAGCTCGCAACGTTGTCATTAAGGGTCCATACGGCAACTCTGGCGTTCCCAGAGGAATGAGCGCCGCCGTTGGCGGCCGCCGCCGCGACGGTGGTGTCGAAGCAGAGAGAACCGATGATGAGTCAGCCCCCCCTCCGCCATTTGAACGCCCGCGGCCGGCACCACTCGTGCTCAAACAGAGTAACAAGGACCGCATGAATGTCGCTATCGGCCAGGCTTTCTGAGTCGATCTCATCTGACTTTCCTCGGCTCTGTTAGTGTCTACTATCAATTGTGACATGTCATCGCCAGTCTGTAACAGTACTGTGCTTGCGGTTTTCTGATATTTTCCCTGAATTTAACTGTGCTCCACAACGCATCACAAGGATGAGCCGGTATCTCAACTCGGAGGACCGTAGGACACGCGAGCCTGTATGAAGGAATCACACCCGAGACCAGCCTCCAGTTCCCGAGAGAAGACCAAAGGACGAGTTGGCATGGTGGCATGACTGGAATACAAGGATGGTGGGAGGTGACAAAAGCCATAGCAAGGGACCATTCCAAACACGAGAATGGAAACAAGGTCGCCATGTCCTCGTCACGCTTAGTGCCCGGCGCGCCTGGACTCCTGTTCTCGGTAGAAGTGGTGAACAAGGTCAGCGTCATCGCATGGGACACAACATCTTTAAGAACGACCCCGACCAATGGCTCGGGCTCTCGTGCGAATAGGCGACTCACGGCAATGATGTCCGTCAAGTTCTCGATCTTGCGCTTCGCACGCCTCATCGTGCCGAGGCGCTTCTTCATGAGCTTGCGAGCCTTCTTGTCCTGCAAAGAAAACAGCGACAAGCGCAAAAGTTGGCAAACAATGTCGGGTAGAGCAGTCAGTACGACGGTCAAGTGCTTGGTATTCGGCGACATCCGCACTTGGTCGTCCTTCGGCTTCCCTCCCTCCCTCCCTGCCTCCATCCTCGCCGGTCTTTCTGCTCTCATCCATCCAATTTTCTCCGACTGCGAAGAATTATCCTACTTCTCCCCAGCTGAACCGCGTGCTCACCTTGGAGTTCCTGAGCAACTCCATCGCCCTCCTCTCGTACGGCGCAAAGCCAGCGACCTCCCGCACGATGGAACGAACGAACTGGGTGCGCTGGGAGGAAGCGCCCTTCTTGTACGAAGGCTTGAGAGGGAGCTCGCGGCGGGTGGTGGGATGGCCGCGGTTAAGACCCCAGGCGAGGTCGCTCTTTTGGGTGGTGTTGGGCGCCATTTCTTGGTTCGGAGGCGGTGAGTCTTGAGGCAGCTGGAAGACCATGAACGTCGCGAGATCGGTGGGCAAGGTGAACTTGCGAGAGCGTCGAGTCGCCGCAGCAGAAAACTTCTGTACAGCCGACCAAGAGTAACCCTAACCTGCGCCCCTCCCGTCTCGTCGCCAAACCGGACAGCAGCCGTACCACACTCGCTGCTGTCTCTGGCCAGCTCTTCGTACTTTGACAGCGCAATTGGACGCTCAACAGCGCCCGTCCATCTACGTCCCCATTCCAGCACGTCCCACGGCGTTTCGAATTGCCTGCGTTGACGGTCGTTGAACTTGTCCCATAACGTTCTATAGGGAGCACGGCCGTTTGGCGAATCCCCCAAATGACCCGTCGCAGCGTCGGCTTCGGATCCCTCATTGATGACATATGTTTCATCCATCCTGTTCTGTTGCGCTGACCTTACCACGCCGCATTTTTGGCTTGCAAAAGTTTTTTTTATCCCAACTTAGCTATCCCGGATCAGCCTCAGTCAAGCGTTGACTGGCACCGATCCGATCCTATCCTTTTCTTCCCCATGCAAAGCCCTGTCCACAGCGTTCCACGGTCGGATTATGTTTTTCGCTCAAGCGCAGCCTTGCTCTACGTCCATTCAACGCCCCGATGGCGACCTCGCTTCCGTTGGCATGGAGGTCCTGGGTTCGAAGCTAGCCACTGTTCACCGCCGTTGCCGAGCGCGGATCGCTGTCCGTCACCAGCTTCCCTCAATGTAATGTTCAGCCAGGTCTGCACTGGCCCTCGTAGCGTTCGTCTCTGGTCTCCCTTCTCCATGACGTGAGTCGACTGCGGCATTTGCCGTCTCTGTCCCTTTGTGCCTATCCATCCCTGTCGCAGGCCGTTTGTGCGCTGTTGAAGACTATAGACTAGGCTGCAAACTGTATCTGCAGCGCTCTGCGCTCCCTGACCATGCCTGGTGCTCCGAGAGAGCTGGAAGTCTTGATTCCCATACCTGAGAAGTGGGGAAAGCGGTGGAGAAGGAGCGTAGCGCACGCCCGCGTGCCGCTTGTGTGCGCGATCTCGGTGGCGGGCTCGCGCTTATCGCCATCGGCCGGGCCGCCATTGCTCTCACTCCCGATCACATCCTCTTTCGAAGCAAGACTCGACTCGAGAAGCGACGGCTGGATTGCAGGCCCGCGCAAGGTTGCAGAGCTCTCGTCTGTCTGTCGCTTTCCTCCTACTTGCTTGCTTGTCGCGCACCGATTCCGCTCGACGGCCGTGTTCGTCTGGCCCGCTACTGCCACTCGGCTTGACGGCAAGGCGGCGTCGATCTTAAGCCCAGACGTCGCTCCACCTCTTCCAAACCATCATCGCCGCAGCGCCGCCTTCTATCTCGTACCAAGGCAACGAGACGAGGACCGCGCGAGAAATGCCTCGCGCGCCCAGGCCAACGCCAACCGGCTTTCTGCCCTCTGCACCGCCAGGCCCGCCCATCGTCTCTCCCATCGTCGCCAGGCTCCGTCAGACATGGCAGTTCGCAGCCATCAGCCAGTTCCTCTTCACCTTCGAGGAGGCCTTCGGCATGAGCGGGTTCGACATCCAGGTGCGAAGAAGGAGACCAGCCGATGGCCCTTGACAGCGCCCGGGCCATAGTCGAGTGTCGGCTTTAAGCTGATCCAGAACGCCTTTTTACCCTTTTTCTCGTTTTCTGCATCGCGCAGGCGCTCGAGAGGGATTTTGATGGCACGGAGACTCGGGTCATTCCGGATCTCATGGTCAAGTTGCTCTACACGCTCACGTTCGATAAGTCCATCAGGTGAGGTCCGCCGACCGAGCGGGGCGCGAGCCCAGCTCGCTCCAATTGTCCTCCCCCCTGGCTAACTCACCGTGTCCACTCTCTGTCTACAGCCTTGACAACTGGCAAGAGCATCTCCGCCGCCAGTGGATCGCCCGGGACGCCGCAAACAACAAGATGGGCGATGAGGACGCGCCGCGCACCTGGGCCGAGCTGGCGTTGACCGGCAAGGTGGGCTGACCGTTTGGTGGCCCATCACTGCTTCTTCGACACCTTGACGTTTTGACGGCGGCGTCACTGAGTCTGACGCTTGTCCTGTTTTGTCTCACGTGCTCTGTCGCTTGTTCTATGCAACGCCAGGTTATGGCGATTTACAACCTCTGTGAATGGCAGTTGCACGATGCAGAGCGATTCAAAGGGCTAGTCAACTCGAAAGACGACGAACAAGCATGGGTTCGTAGACGTCTTCATCCCCTGGCACGCGCGATGGTCAACTCGTTAATGTCCATCTTTTTCGTGATCTCATTTGGCGATTTAGAGGATCGATCCTGTGGGATGGGATGCCCAGGGCAATACCTACTGGCTTTTCGATGGTGTGTTCTTCTGCCAACCGGTACACAGAGACTCAACGTGCTTATAGCTCCGTCTTCCTTGCAGATAATCGTCTCTGGATTGAACGACCACGGCCGAGGCCTTCGGCAACCCCAAAGTCGAAGAAGGGCAGAGCCGCTGCAAAGGGCAAGCAGGCGAAGGGCACGGCCAAAACCAAGACTCTCGCTTCAACGACCCCGAGGCGGTCGTCCAACGCGCGAGCTGCGAAGAAGGAATCGACGCCGAAGAATGCTTCGTCTACAAGCATGAGCAACGAAGGGACAAGATCTTCGTCTCGCATGTCCCGGAAACGTCCGAGGGAATCAGAGGCCACGCCTCGGATCACTCGAAGCGCCCAGCAGCCTGCTAGCCCGTCATCGAACAAGCGGCCGCGGGTCTTGGGCACGAGAGTGTCTTCCCGCCTTCGGGGCCGCGACTCTGACGACGATGTCTGGCAGGAGGTTCCTCCAGAGTGGCTCGGACAGAATGGAGAAGCTCAGGGGTCTAAAACCAAGCAGGAGGAGTCTGCAACCTCTTCCGCCTTGTCTTCCGCGCCTCCGTCCGTGGACGGCGAGACCGCTCGCGAGAAACAGGAGGGGATGAGCGGCCGAAGTTCGGATGACTCGGAGCTTTCCGATCCGCCGGAGGATGTGAATGGCGACATGCCAGATCCTAACGAGAAGGAAGAGGAGGGAGAAGAGGTAGAGATGGAGGAGGAGATTGAAGAAATTAAGGAAGAGACGCCGACCAAGGAAGACGAAGGTTGGATCGAATGGGAGGCGGTGAGCACCGGTCCGGCATAGTTCCATTGTTATCCCTGTCGCCAGTCTCACCTATTTTTCTGCGCCCGACCCCTCCCTCGAGCAGATCTGCGTCACAATCCAGGACTGGGAAGCCTTTGCGCAGCGCTTCGCCAAATCCAAACATCCTGACGAAAAGGCGTTACACGAGCACATCAACAAACATGTGCTGGAGAAGGTGCTCAACGACCTGCGCGAAGCGGAGCGCAAGCGCAAGCTGGAAGAGGCGCTGCAGAACCGCAAGCGGTCCTCGCGGCTGGCAATCAAAGAATCAGAGAGAGAGGAGCAGCGACGGCAGGAGGCGGCGAGGGCGGAGATGGAGGAACGCATGGAGAGAGTGAGGAGGGAGGAGGAGAGAAGGAGGCGTGAAGAGGAGGAAAGAGTAGCTAAGGAAGAGGAGAGGGAGAGAAGAGCGAGAGAAAGGGAGCTCAGGCTTCTGCAGCGCGAGGAGGCTGCTCAGGCTGCTTTGATCAAAGCGAAGGAAGAGGAGGAGCGCGCTCGTGCAGGGCGAGAGGAACGCTCGGCAAGGAGAGCAGCAGGTTACGCCGTTTCGGAGACGGCCTCGGTGAGTGCCAGCTCCACGCTTCTGTTCTTCATGTTGGTTTTTGCCGTTGATCTTGTCCGTATGCTGACAAAAAGCGCCTTCCTTCATCGTCTCCCAGCCCCAACCGAAATCTCCTCGCTCCGAGTCGGAGGCGACGGATGCGGAGGCGTGGACGCTCGCTTGCGAGGTGAGCGATTAATTTCCATGTGTGTCTTTGTCTTCTTTGTTCATCCTCACGCGTACTATCGCTTCACTAGATATGCCGCCAGTCTGGCACTTACGTCGAGGACGATGGTAGCCATGGTCAGATTACGTGCTGCGAAAAGTGTGGGGTGTGGCAACATTGTGCGTGGTCGTTTCGCCTTGCTCGTCTCGGCGTTGCGTTACAACGCCCTCTGACCGTCATAATTTATATCTAATCACTCTAGGCGCGTGCTGGGACCGGTACGATTGGCACCATGGCCGTCCCCCGCGGGACTGGGCAACGGTCGACTTCTTCTGCACAGGATGCTGGCCTAAGCCTGCCGTTCCCGCCAGTGCCAGCCAGGCCCCTCCATCTCAACCCATACCGAGCCAACCTCAGGTGCGTGATCATAGTCGGTCACGACCAAAAAATGCAAGATTGATGATTTTTTTCAGACGCTCACACACTTCTCGTGCCATTATAGCAGCAGCCAAGGCCGCCCGCGCCGACCAATGGAGCTTCCCCGGTGACCGCACCTACGCCTGCTCAGCGGCAACCAGCTCCCACGCTGGCCAGGCCCGTCCAAGCTGGTCCGGTTCCACCACGGCCGCCTCATGCTCAGGCGAAGGCGCCAGTTTCGACTCCAGCAGGGCCCCCGCAAGCCAGGAATCCCCCACAACACTTGGTCCAGGCTCTGGCACAGTTGCCCCCCGCGGTCTTGGAACAGCTGGCAAAGCAGCCATCCTTGCTCACAGGTGCAGGTGCAGGTGGTTCGGCAGCCGCGCTCACAACACTTCTTCGCCAAGCTGGCATTGCGCTTCCGCCAGTCGCGCCTGGTATGACATCGGTTCCTATGTCTACACAAACCGCTCCGCCCTTTAGTAGTACTCGGCCAGTGGCCTCAGTGACGACCTCCACCGCTACCACCGCGTCACCCTCGGCCCCCGTTGGATTGACACAACCTCGCCCTACTGCGGTCCCGCCTATGCACATGCAGCATACGTCAGCTCGACCCCCGGTGCCGCCAGCGAAAGGCACAAACTTGAGTACGAGCACGATGGCACGACCCCCGTCATCTTTGCCGTCCTCGTCCCCGGGACGAATGCCGTTTTCGGCTCCGAGCCATCCGCCAGAACCTCAACCGCAAGCTGCAACGGTTACATCGGCACGCATGCCCTTGCCTTCCAAGTCGCCAGCGTCCGTTGCACCAACCGTGCCTGCCTCTACTGATGGTCGTGCAAGTTTGAACGTGCAGCCACCGTCGCAAATCTCCAGCACGCCTGTCTCCTCTCAACCGACTAGCTTCCTGCCACCGACCGCCGCGAAATGGTCAGGCGCCGGTAGCTCTTCGACGCTTCCAGCATCCGCTTCCTTCCCTGCTCCTGCCACCGCCGTACCCGAGCCGAGAGTGGGATTGTCTTCGCAAAGTTCGCAAGCGTCAGGCTCGAACGGGAGCACGCCCCATCCTCTCGCTCCTCCCCCGCCAACGTCTACACAATAGAATAGCCGCTTTTTTCCCCCTTGCTTGGCGCTAATGTAAAGGTTTCCGTAGTCGGGCCTGAAGGTGCAACGGGACAAGACGCCGAACGACACGTACACTTTGTGAGACTAAATCACGGAAGCCTCTAAAAGACGGTCTGTTGTAACTGCCCCGAGATGGATTGGGGCTGGATTCAGCCGGCGCTCGCACCTACACAGATCACAAAAAGCACCACGAGGTTGCACGTGGCCACCGGACCGGACCGTGTTCTGACTTTTAAAAGATTGGACAGATCAGAGAGAGCAGGATCGTAGACATTTGCAGCAAACATTTGGCAGCAAAACAAGACCGGCGACTACGGACAGATATGAGAGAGAACGAGAGAGAGAGTGGTCGACCGCAGAAATTCAGACAGGGTATACGAACGAGCGCAAGGAGACGTGACGGGCAGCCAAACCCGGCGAAGAAGACGAGGCCGGCGCAATGCGAAAGAAGAGGACGAGGGCGTCCCGTGAGCGAGACACATGAGAGGAAGGAGTGATATGGAACGGACTTGGAAGAGATAGGGCTACGGGAAAGTAAATATATATATATATATATATATATAAATAAAAAAGAGGGACGTGCTTGCTTCGAGCTCAAGCAAAGTCGGGCAGGGTGAGCATGCTCAGTACATCGTTCCAATTGTTCTGCACGTCGCCGCCACCGAGGCTTCCATAGCCGGCGGTGGGCGGGAAATGGTTGTTGGTCAAGCCGACGGAGGTGGCTAGGCTCGGGAATGTGGGTTGCGAAACCGGCTGCTGTTGTTGCTGCCACGGCGTCATGCTCGTCGGTGCGATGGCGTCAGAGGATGGAGGTGAGATGGAGCTGTTGACGGCGTCCATCGGCGCGCCGGTGAAAGTGCTCGGGAAGAACGACGGTGGTGCCTGCATCTGAGCGGCGGACGGAGGGAAAGACGGCGGACGAGGCTGTATATCCGTAGCAAAGGGGAGCGAGTTAGATAAATAGCAACTCATGGTCTGCCCGACATCTGGACCCACCGTGGTATTGCCCATCGCAGGGTGACCCTGTGATCTATCGAAGCCAATTCCGTAATCTTGGTGAACGCCACCGGTGGGAGGGCCAAGGCCTCCAGTTTCGTTCCAGAACACGCCCTCGAGGTCGAAGAGATCAAACATGGGCATCGACGGGGCTTCGACCGGCACGGGATCGGACGATCCTACGTTGTTGTTGTTGTTGTTGTTGTTGAGATTGCCTCCTGGCAACATGGACTTCGGGGAGAGGAGGGGCGAGCCTTGCAAGACATAGGGCGACGACCGCGGCGACGGGTTGAGCGACGAGGAGCGCGGCCTACTAGAAGGCGCAGGAAACGCATAGGCGGTAGACGACGGTGGCGGCATCGCTGTACTGGCCGAATCGCTAGAAGGGATTGTCGCGGGTCCGCCTCCAAGAAGAGCTGTGGATGATGCGGCCGAACTCGTAGCGTCGTTGCCCGCCCACGACGCCAGTGAGGCGCCTTCGGGGCCTTGCGCGCTCGACGAGATGGCCGAGCCAGCATGGTCTAACCCGGAGGCCATGGAGGCTGTCTCATTGCCGGTCTCTTTGGCCCTGCCTGCGCTGTCGAGCACCGGTTGCGGAGGGGGATCGGAACGGGCGGAGGAAACGGTCCAAGTGCTGGTGCGCGTGGTCGGGGCGACAAAAGAAGAGGCGGTGGACGAGGCGCTAAAGGAAGGCGCGGTGGGCGTCCTTTGTGAGCCGTCCGACTTGCGAGGAGCGGCTAACGAAGGTCGACGACCCGAGACTTTGACGTCATCCGAACCGCCCGAAGGAACATCTTCTGAGATCTCCTTGTCGCCCACATCAGCGACTGTCCAAGAAGCATGAAAAGGAAGACTCAAGGTCAGACCAACATTTGGAGACGAGAGAGATAAGGGAAGGAGAGGAGAAGAGACGCACAGCCATCAAGGAGCTGCTTGTGAGCCGAAGCCGCCGGCCAAGCCCTCGAGAGCGCTTTGAGCCATTGCCGGCACAGACTGAACCTCCTGCGGGCGTCGGTGGCGAGTTCCTTACTCGGGAGGCGAGCGATGAACACGTGCATGACCGCCGCAGTGAAGAGGCACTGGGTGCCAGGAAGGAGGGAAAAAGAGAGAATGGGACGAGCGGGTTGTCGAACGGAGTCAGCAAGCCGTGCACGATAGAAGATAGCTAGCGTTCGAACAACTGACATAGGCCAAATCGCCCGAGATCCGATCGACCTTGTGCTGGGTGTGGCAGATCTCGAGCATGTCGCAGATGGTGTTGGCTGCAGCGGCGCACTTCTTGAAACTCTCGTTGGCCTTGAGCTCCGAGAGGGGTACGCCGGGGTCTTGCGGGATGAAGGAGCGGTGAAGGAGGAGGACGGCGGTATGATACCACTGTCGTACGAGTTCGACGATCGACAGAGAACGAAAGAAATTCGAAACGGAGCGTGATCAGGGTCGACCGAATCTTCGAGGGGGTACATTGGTCGCCGCCGGAACAGTAGGACCAGGGCGGTCCAAAGGCTAGCATCCGAGGAAACTCACGGCGTGGAGACAGAAAAAGGAAGGTAAAGCGACGTCCGTCTTCTCCTGCAGGTTGAGCCACAGGTGCTTCGGCAGACGGTCGAGCCAAGCGGTCAGGTCGGCATCGAGCTCGTGCAGGATCTTGCGGTGTCCGCCATGCTTGCGCAGGAAGGCGCGACGACGAAAAGAGTGGACCTGGGTGAGGATCCGCTCGACGATCTGGAAAAGTAGCACGCCTTGGTTGAAGCACGACGCGGCGTGGAGCCGACCCGTGGGACTCGCTGGCGGGGGTGCGTGGCGATGGGAGTGCCCACTCGCAGCGCCGCCGGCGATGGAGCCTACGGGAGTGTACGGCGTCTGCGGCATGGGCGGAAGTTCGGTGTGGCCGGTCCACAGCTCATACTCGTCCGCCTCGGTCTCGGAAAGGAGCGGGGCGTCGCAATCCTTGGCGCGCATCATCACCGGCCGGCCCATCTCGGCGGCGAGAACCTTGTCGAAGATATACGCAGACCAGACGAGCCTGACGCGCGTCTCGCGCTCGACGGAATGATAGAGCAGCGACATGCGGTGGATCGGCCATCGGTGCAGACCTGCACGACAGGGACGGGAGAGCATGTGAAGTGGAGATAAAGGAATTCGGGTCAGCCAGCGGATGAGGACGGAAGAGGGAAGGCGAAGGGAACAGACTGGACACGAACCGAGGTCGAAAGCCATGGAACACGCCATGCCCGAATACATCCACGCCTGCGAGACCTCTCCCGTGCCGTGACAATACAAGCTGAGAAGGAAGAGCGACTGTTTCATCAAAACCAACCGGGGGAGACGTGAAGAGAGCCCGCGTGAGCGAGCGAATCGAACAAAATTAGACGAGACCAGGCCGAGACCAGATCAGATGTTGAGACCGGCCACCGCGACACAGAAACACGTCGAGCGACCACAAGGCGAAGCTAAAGGGCGCTCACCTGAATGGTTGAGACGTCGCTTCGAAGTCTAGTCTTGAACAGGTACTTCTCCGCACATCGATGATACCTCTCCGCCGTGGCCTTCAACTCGGCCTCGCGCGGCGAGAGCCCCCATTCGTCGTCGTCGTCGTCGGGGGCACCTGCGCCGACGGAGGAAGAACCGACGACAGCGGCGGCGGTCGATGCGGCCGTCTCGTCGTCCTCGCTCTCCTCGATGCCCATGGTCGACGGCCCGGTCGAAGCCTTTTCGGAAGGCAGATGACGACGACGACCGGGGGGCGGTGGGGGGAAGAAAGGCAGCTTGGGGCCAGCGCCGCCACGTGAGGCCACGTTGGCGTCCTCCTCCAAGCTGGAATCGACGACGCAGGCCGCGATGGCGTAGATGGAGTAGAGGAGGCATGGCGCGAGGCGGGAGGGGAGCTGGTCTGGTGGGAGGCGATCGAGGACGGGCTGCGAGAAAGAATCGCGAGACGGAGAAATAAGGGGGGAAAAAAGGCAAAGTTAGCTCGACGCGTGTAGGGAGAAGCTAACGCGCAAAGACGCATACGTCCTCGCCCGCTGGATTCATCCGACCGACCAACCGACCGCACGACCGCCTCAAGGAACGCACCTTGAACAAAAGCGGCCAATAAGGATGAACGGCCTCCCAATACATGCGGAAGAGCCTCGCGCTCTCCTGAGAGCTCGGCTCAGGATCGGGCTCGGTGAACATCTCCTCGAACCGCCTCTCCTCATCCTCCTCGTCCTCCTCCTTGATCTGGTGCGTTTGCAGAGCGTCTCTGCTCAGCGGCTGCGGTTGCTGCTGCTGGCCGTGTTGAACGTTTCCAGCCGCCGAGGAGGGCCGTTGGGAAGCCGAGCTCGCGCCAGTTGCTTGCGGTGAGGCGGAAGGGCCGACGACGCTCGGATGAGTGTAGGAGTAAGGGGAGCGCGGCTGCGGCGACGAGACCGAGTCGAGGTGGTTCTTGTGATAGTAATAGGGTGGAGCCGCGGCGCCGGAGTTGGGGCCGGTTTGGTGATGGTAATGGTGATGGTACGCGTAAGAGCCGGCGACGTGCGAAGAAGCCGAGGTGGATCGGCCCCTGCTTTCCGAGGGAGGACCCGCTCCAGGACCGGGGCTGGCGGCGGCGCTTCTCTCGCCGGTGGAGTGGCTGTCGGCGCCGTGAGATCGCTCGTCGCTCCGGCCGTACCGGCTCGACCTGGAGCGCTGCGCCATGGGCAGGGGGACAGGCGTGTGTGTGGCGAAACCGGCCTGGCGGCGCTTGGCTTCCGAACTGGCTTCAGCTGCCGACGCGAATACTGAGACGCCGGCAGCGGTGGAGGGGCCCGTGCCGGAAGTCGGTGCGGCTTCCGGAGACTCGTAGCCTCCTTCATCCTGACCGAGCGGAGATCTCCCCAACGACGGAGGATGGCGATGGAGGAGCTGAATGCCGGAGGAGGGACCGCGGTGGGACAGGTCTCCGCGTGCGTTGACGCCAAGGAAGTCTCCGTCCTCATCATCGGAGCCGGTATCGTTGGCGCCGTCGGTGCCGCTTCCGGTGCTGTTTCGGCGACCGGCGGCGGCTGGTCGAGAAGACCTCCCGTTCTCGTCATCCGAGCACGACCTAGCGTCCGGGGACGTCAAGCGCGCGTGAGTATCGTGTCGGGCTCGCTTGCCACCCTTGCGAGTGACGCCCTTTCCAGCCTCAGGGGACGAAGCGATTGGCGAGTTAGGACCGTTGGGCGAGCGAGCTCTTTTGGCCTGTACAGATCGGCCACCCTCGCCTCCGCCGTCGTCGTTCTCTTCCTCTCCTTTCACAGCGCCGGGCGTCCGCTCTATCTTGCCCCCGTCCCGCTTGGCACCGTCCTTCCGTGCCTCACCGCCGCCACTGCCAGCCGAAGCGGCCGAAGGGCCGACGAGAGCGACTTTGAGGCCCCGCTCGACGCATACCCTGACAACCTCACGCGTAGTATCCTCCTCTCCCATGGTGTTGACTAGGTCGCGGAGGAGCGTCTCGAGGTTGCGCACCAACCGAGCTCGGGCCGATTCTCGAGGACCCGCGCGGAACCCTTTTGGGGGCCCGCGCTTGAGGGAGGAGGTCGAGTACGTGCAGGGCGTGCCGAGGACGAGGCATACGGAGCATTGCGGTTGGCCTGAGATGGCGTATGAGGGTCGACGAGAAAGAGGTATATGGAGAACGAGCCGGAGGACGAAACAAGAGAGCGCCGAATGGACGCGTGTATTAGTTCAAGTTGGAAGTCCGTCCAAGCCCGAGTCCACCGCTAAGCACGATGGAAGGAGGGGGAATCCAGCTTCGGCACAGCGCCGGTCTTGGAGAAGAGAGAAACTGAACTTACCACCGTCACACCTTCGCTTCTTACTCGAGCAAGGCTGGCACGCTTTGGCCACTCTGCCGCCGCCTCCACCCACCCCTCCCGCTCCGCCGCCCGCCGTTCCTCCAATTCCTCCAACGCCATCGTCCCCCGCACCGCCGTCGCCTCCAGCTTTCTTCTTGGAATGAGCCTTGCCCGTAGCCTTGCTTGCGCCGGAGCCGGAGCCGTCGGCCACGTTCTCGCTCGCCAGGGCACTACTCTTCCCTCCTCCGCTGGCGGTGGCCTTGCGACCGCCGTCATCCTCGTCAGCACTGAGGTAAGATGTGCACTGAAGCGAAGCCGGCGGGGTTGCAGCGGGAGAAGCGGCGGCCGAAGGCGGGGCGGAGGCGTCTCCGGCCGTGTGTCTAACGATGCGCTGGTCGTAGTGAGACGGGCCGGCGTCGTCGTTCATCGGAGGTGTGTACGCGGCGGTTCGGTGCGTGCCCCCGGTAGATGAGCCAGTCGCAGAGTACGGCGGCTGCTGGTAGTAGTAATGTGACGAATTGGGGTAGGAGGAAGGAGGAGCGGCAGCAAAGGGATTGGCTGATGGGGAAGCGTAGCCGCTTATCGGAGCGCTGGAGGACGAGGAGGGATAGAGAGAGAGGGGGGAGGGCAAGGGGTTGGGAAGAGCTGCCGGCGCTGGCGCGGCTGCCGAAGAGGGGGAGGAAGAGGCGAGAAAGGCGTCTACCTGTGCGCCGCTGGAGGAAGCGCCAAGCGCATCGGCGCCAAGGGAGGAGGGCCCATAGTAACTTTGCTGCTGAGACGGGTAGAAATGGCCAGCAGGAGGATAGCGGTGCTGTGCTGTGGGGTCGGGGCCGTCGTGACGAGGAGGGTAAGAGGGTCTGACGGGCTCGTACGCTGTGGGTGGTAAGGAGCGCAAAGAAGAAAAGGAGGAGGCTGCTGAGTTAGAAGGGAGGGGGCGAAGGACCTGGCGGGGCGACGGCGGCAAGTGACCAGCCGGGTCGGTCATGAACGGCAGGGTGTGGGGTGGCAGGCTACTCGGAACAGCCGAGTAGACTGGTCCCCGTCGGTCTTGTCCGTTGCTGCGAGTCGATGATCAGATGTGAGCGTATGTACTTGTGTACGTCTGTACGAATCGGCCGACGACGAAAGCCGGGTGGCGGTGGTGGTGGTGGTGGTGGGGCTTCGCCAAGCGTCGATCGCGCGTGCGGGGAGGTGCCTAATCAATCTCTGTACCAGCTTGAGAACCTGCGCCGCTGCCCCCGGTGATGGGCGGCGCGGGTGCGATAGAAGGGTGAGCGATAGGCGCGGCGATGGCCTTGGCTGCTGCTTGACGTAAACCGTGCCCGTGTTGCGAGCCGGAGGAGGAGGAGAAGGTGGTGGAGAGAGTAGACGGGCGACTGTTTGAGCGTCAACGATGACCGCCATCGGTGCGCCGAAGGAGGACTCCGACTGCGGCAACCGACACGGACACAGCGGCCGACGCAATTGCCATTCTGGCTTCCAACTCCCTCTTTCGCCCTCGGCCGTAAAGCCGTCGAGCCGAAATCAGGATGGGCATGGATGGCCATGCACATATCTGCGCCTGCATCAGCTTCGCTCCCCGTCCGTACACGCACCGCCGAGCATCACGGCGTCCGCCTTGCCTTTCCGTGCGCACCGAGCGGCAGGGTGCTGGCCAGGGGCCGTCTGTCTCTGAGCTCCGAGTACGCCTCTTTATTTGAGCTTACGCCGAGAGCGGGCAGGGCGACACAAATGAACTTATCAACCTTCGTCAACTCTTGTCGAGGAGTAACTCGGGGGGAAGGGACTGCGTTTACTGCTTTTCGATGGAAGGGCGTTCGGCTGTGTGGACACGGCTGGCGCCCGCTCACCGCCGCTTATCGCCGCCCCGATCACGTCGCGGGGCCGAATAACCTCGCACGGCCAGAGTAAGAGAGAGAGCACCTGCCCCTCCATCGATGATGACCTGACCTCGCCTGAGGCACCGCCATATCCACCTCTCCTTACCACCACCGACTAGTTCATCCTCCCGCGCTTTTTCTTTGCTTTAGGGTGCTCTCTCCCTGCCCAACATGACCCACCCACTATCTCGCACCGTCCTCCTCTGCGCCAGGAAGGCCGCCACGCCGACGCGAGGTCGGGGTGGCCCTCCGCGAAGCTTGGTCTCCTCCTCGCTCTACCCGACTCCCTTTCCCGTTGCAGCAGACGTACTTCTTTTATCATCTTCTCAGCGCCGACGACAATACCATCCTGATGGGAGCGCTGCCTTCTCCCCACCCTCGTCTCGGGCACAACGCCGAACCTACTCCAAGAAGAAAGGCATGGCGGCGGCGGAGATGGAGGATGGGCAAGCCAAGCCGGCAAAGACGAGCAAGAAGAAAGGCGGCGCCACAGAGGACGAGAGGAACTCTCCGAACGGCGCGATTTGTTCCGAGCTCAGACGATGTGCGTCGCCCTCTCTTTCCTCGTCTCTATTCGCTTCACCTGGTCGCTGGTGGTCGCCTGCTTCTTTAGAGTGGGAATCCACATCGGTACTTCGCGGCACACCCCCTCTCCATCTCATCTCCGTTTATTTTGCCGTCTGGCGGAACTGCTCATCACTCGCCATTGCCCGCCGTCTTCTCCACCCTCCCGTTCCCCACAATCGACCCACCGAACAGGCCTCGAAGCAGAGCTCAAAGCCGAGTCGAACAAGTTTAAGCTCAAGGCCTTCCGCTCGGCCATCAAGACGCTCTCCCACCTTCCCTACCCCATCCGCACTCCCGAGGAGGCGCTTGACATTGAGGGCATTGGGAACGGCATCGCGGGGAGGATAGGGATGATTCTGAGGCAGGAGGATCCTGTGAGAGTTGCATTTTGCCTTGGGGTTGACTGAGGGGTGATGGAAAGGATGTGATGTGCCCAAGGCAGTTCAATGAGCCGGCGGGAGGTGGTCATTTCCAGGCGCTTGCTTGCCTGGATGAAGCGGCTCCCGCCTGACAGGGTCAGGTCAAAACAAGCTGCATGTCGCTGAAGCCGGTGCGCTTTCTGCTCTGATCAAACCCTCTCGGCAGCTTGTATACGAAGAAGAGAAGGAGAAGAAAAAGTCCTCTTCCAGCTCATCACCTGATGCAAGTACACGGCGAAGAGGAAAGGGAAATGGTGAGAGCAAGGCGAAGAGGGTGGCGGAGAAAGCGGCAGCGGAGGAGACGATCGATCGGACCCAGGAGCTCAAGGAGGCCGTCGCGTTGTTCGAGACGGTTCCCGGTGTGGGGTAAGTGGTTGTGTCTTCGCGCTTCGGTGCAGTTGAGAGGGGACCAGGGGCCCGGTCTACGTTGCCCTTCTTTTTCCGTCCTCATATTCTTGACCGCTTTGTCCTTAACCATCCCCTTCCTTCCTGGCCATATTCTCTGCCAGACCCAGAACGTCCCGCGACCTCGCCATGGCGGGCTATCGCCTCCTCTCTGACCTCTTAAATCCGGACGCGTTCTCTATGCTCAGGCCGAGCGCAAGGGTGGCGGTGCGGTGGATGGGGCAGATCGATCAGAGGGTGTACAGGGATATGGTCGAGAGGGTCGAGGTGCGTTTCCGTCCGAGCCCTCGTTGGACTCGTCGCCCTAGCCAGTTTTGTTCGTTCGTCCATTGACCGTCGAAGCTGTCCAACCGACAACTGTCGCAACCAGACCGCGCTCAGGGCGGCAATTCGGCGTCATGATCCTCGATTCGAGATGTACCTCGTCGGCAGCTAGTGAGTCGTTGGCCCTATCTCGTTTCTGATCATGCCTTCTTTTCGTCTCGCTTGTGGCAATGCATTTTATTTTGCCGTTTGATCTTCGGAACGCCTCCAGCCTGATCAGCTGCTCACTGCTCTTTCTTCATCTCGCCGCTTCTCGACAGTCGACGGGGCAAAGCTTCCTCCTCCGACATCGACGTCGTCCTAGTGCATCCTTCCTACTACAAAGTCCCCTTCCCTCCTTCTCCCTCGTCCTCCTCCCCCGCCAGCTCTAAGCGCCATTCTGTCCAGGGCAAAGGAAAGAAACCTCTCCCACCTGGCGGGCCGGAGACATTGCTGGCGGACCTGGTGGACCATCTCGAGGAGGAGGGGCTGCTCGTCGACCGACTGGGGAGCGGTCAGACAAAGTACCTTGGCGTGTGTCTCGTACCGGACGCCGAGGAGCTTCGGGCGATCGTCGCGCGGCCGGCGTCACTGATGAAGGCGCCCCAGGGTGAAGTGCAGACGGGCGAGAGCTCGGAGAAGGAGCGGAAAGTGAGGGCCGCAGGGGGTATTTATCGGCGAATCGACCTAAAGTGAGTTTGTCGTCCGGTTCAGTCAGCGATGCTCGCGTTTCGTCCTACAAACTATCCTCCCATTCGTCCGTCCGTCCGTCCATCCTCGGTGCTGTCGGAATCTCACGCGCTGAACTCCTTTCATCTCCCCTCTTCCTCTCGCCCTCTCCAGCCTCGTCCCTTACCCTTGCCTCTCCGCCGCGCTGGTTGCCCTCACCAACGACGCGAATATGAACCGCCACTTGCGCGCGTTGGCCTACGAGCGCGGCTTACACCTCAACGAGAACGGCCTATGGAAGTGGGAGGACGAGGTTGACGTGGGTCAGAGTGGACACGAGAATGGGGACGAGTGGAAGAAGGAGAGGGGGGCGGAGGAGGGAGAGGGCGCAGGTGAGGGAGAGGTGTCAAGAGAGAAAGGACGTGGGTCAAATGGACATTGGGTCCGGCTGCCCATGGAGACCGAGAAGGAAATTCTCGACGCGTTGGGCGTCGGGTCGCTCGAGTCGCTCGAGCGTGACGCGAGCGCGGGGCCCGGGCGGCGCGGCGTTGGAGGGGCCGAGGTCGACGGGACTGGGTGACGGCCGGCCGGCGTTGCAAAGCGCGCTGCTTTGCGTTGCGGCGTCACGCACCGTCTCTTCACTTTGGCATCGTCCCCGTCTGCCCGCCTTTGTAGTCGCTCAGATCAGCGTCGCGGCGGAGATGGAAAGATGTTCAACTGGCTGACGGTCCGTGTGTGGGAGAGCGAAGAGACCTGCGAGCCGTCAAGGCATCCTGTCCCCAGCTCGTGCGGCCCCATAGAGGTGGACATTGACATGCGGTTCAAGACATGACTTGCCCCTGCTCACACCATGGTGATGGTCAGCGCTCGGTACATAGAGCATTTTTTTTCTTTGACCACGGCGGGGATAGCGAAAGGAGAGACAAAGGGACGAGGAGGTGAAAAAGGGAGAAGTAAAGTGAAGCGGACGTGATCGGAAGAACCGACCGTGGAGAATGAGCGGCCCGTTGGAGCTTGCACTGCAGGTCTCGAAAGCCCCATCGCCTTCGCCGCTTGCCACCGTCCTTGAAACGCATTCTTCTAACTCGACCCAGCTGCCTTGCTTTTATCTCCGCCATCTCTCCGTCATCATTTGTTCTCCGCGCCGACCTACGTCTTTCCTTCAGGTTGCGAGCGGTACTCCGCTCCTGCCATCATGTCGCGCCAGGCTTGGTGATTTCCACGATCTGGCGGTCATCTTTATATTCAGGGAGTTCGAGTTTGTATTTCTCCGCGATGTTGCTGTGGGAGTGACGAGAGGACAGGATGGGGAACGCGTGAAAGAAGAGGGCCGGGAAGAGGTGAGCGGCCAACGGACGGGAAAGAGATCGATTTCCGAACGCTGGAAGGCAGCGCTGCAGCGCCAGAGGGCGGTATAAAGATCAAAAGAGAGGCACACACTCACGGAGGCACGAAGCGCCCACCCAAAAAGTGCCTCCCCAACCTCTTCTCCTGGAACTCCCTGACACCTTCCTTGGGAGCTGTCAAGCTGAGCAGGACCTGCGGAACGAAGCCGATGTCGTCCACGTTACCCTTCTCTACGTCCCACGCCGAGGGGACGTCGGCGGAGACAATGGGGGGCACGGAGCGCCCGGCCGACAGAGAGGGGTCCTTGAGATAGGAGATGATGGAGTCGAATGGGGCCTTCACAGGGGGCTTGAAGGAAAAGCCTGAGGGAAATTCGGAGAAGCGCAGTATGCATGGAGATAACGTGGAATCCAGAAACGAGCGGTTGGAACGTCAGCTATTGATCCCGCTCTACTTGCATTGAATAAACGCCTCCAAAGTTTATCTCACAACACTGTTAACGAACTCACCAAAGATGGCATCAAGGACGACGTCAGACTGTTTGAGATTGTCCTCAAAATCGTCCAGCTCGACCTCGGGGATGCCGAGGTTTTTGACTTGCTTTTTGAGTCGCTGAAAGGATGGACACAAGTGAGGCGGGGTGGAGGAAAGGAGAGGTAAGAGAAGAGAAGAAGAAGAAGAAAAATGAAGCCAAAGTGTCGATCAAAAGGCGCAAGGCGCGCCTTATGCACCCGAAACAGAGATCCTCGGTTCCTCCCTAGCCCCAGCTTCACCTCCTCGGACTGACCTTGTACAACTCCTTCTCTGTCTGCTTAGGATAGCAAAGCTTGGGCTTGTATCCAAAGTGCCAGAGGTGGCGAGCGGCGACGAGGCCGTCGCCACCTTGATTGCCCGGACCGCAACAGACTAGGACGCGAGGGTGAGTCTCGGGAGGATAGACGGTATAGATGGCTGGTGGTGGTGGTGGCGAGTGAAGAGAAGATCGAGCGACAAAAAGAAAAATAAGGGTGACGAGAATGTGTACGTTATGACGTGAGCCTGCCTGCACATGGAACGGAAAAGCGATAGACGAGAAGGACGTAGCGGTTCTTACTCACTCTGTGCGCAGGCGTATCCTGCAAGCTCCTGCATAATCGAGGAGGCGCCCAGGACAGGAAAGAGGGCGGGCAAGATAGAGACAGGAAAGAGATAGGAAGGAGAACAAAATCCAGGGGCAGGCGGCGGAGGTCTCTCAGCGATTCCATATTGCTGGTAAAAGGAAGCCCTGAGGCGTGCACGTACCATGAGCTGATCCACGCTGAATGCTCCCTCCTCCCCCATTAGGTCCTGGTCAAGCTCCTGGGCCGCCTTGGCGGTGAGGTAAGAAAGGCCCATAATCGCTGCAGGGGTCCTGGAAGCCGCCGAAGCAGTTTCCTGTGCAACTTTTGACGTGTGATAGAGTCTCCGGTGACAAAGTAAGGTCGATGAGACGGGACTCAAGGGTGCGTCGCCCTGGAAGGAGGAGAGGATGGACAGTCGATCGGCCCGCGGAATCGGGATCGGAGCGGGCCCGCGAGGCGCGACGGCGGTGGTACTAAGAACGGCGAGTTTGTTCGCCGAGGTGCTGGAAAAAGGAGATAGCGGTGAGAGAGAGAAAAGAAGGCGTCGCTGAAGAAGGGAGTTGGAGGAGACCATGGAAGGATTCCACATTCCACTCTTCAGTCCCTCGTCCCGCTCTCTGACTTGGGACGATCGCGCTTTACCACCACTGACGCAATCGCGCACGGGCCACGAGCGCCGGCCGATAGAGGGCACGTGACAAGGAGCGTCGGGATCAGGGTTGGCAAGGTTTACGACTTTCTCTGCTCTTCTTATAACACTCTCCAAGCCACTCTGGTCTTCTTTGCCTGGTGCGAACGCTGATCTGGTAGCACAGCGGTCAGCCTTAAGAGGTGACAAACAACAACGATGAAGATCCCTGTGTCCACAGCACCGACCGCTGTCATCGAACCTGGTTTCCTTTGTGCGGTCCGCGACATCTCGTCATCTCCGGTTTGTTATTCTAAACTTATTTTCAAGTCCTTTCTCCTTTCATCCCTTCAAGCGTTCCATCCGCCGTCGCTTGTGCGGCAAGGGCCCGCCTCGGTATAAAATGGCTGGTTTCGCTGCCGACAGGCTGTCCAGGATCCGCGAGTTCCTCGACTCACCTTTCCCTTCCCCGTCCACATCTCACCGAGACACCTTGCTTTCTGATCTTAAGCGCTCATTCTTTACTTTCTCCATAGTCGGGACCTTTAAGGCTGTACTTTGTCCCCCCCGCACGCTTATGCCCAACTTTAAAGCGCCGAGCTTCAACGAAGAAAGCTCGTTGATTGGCGGCCCGAACGACGCCACAGAGATGCAACTCTCTGAGCATAATTCAAGCGTAATATGTTTAACCCCTTCCAGCCTGAAAAGATTGACACATCAGCCAGCATTGGAACCTTTTCAAAATTGGCCTGGTTGGACGCCAGCTCTGATGAGCTAAATGAATACATGCCCACGAACCGGCCCAGAGACATCGGTGAGCGCCCTCGATCGCAATCATACGTTCATCCTTGTCTATGATGATCAGCAATATCAACAAGGCTCATCTCCCGCTCCACCCACAGAAAACCACCGGTCGTTCGGTGAATCCTCCCAACACCAAGTCTATCCCCATCACAACGCGGAAGAAAGGCCGCTGAAAGGGCCCGATCTGAAGGGCACTCGCCAGCCGTCATTCCCACAGGATCCGCAGGGCGATGAGCACCACCAAGGTCAGAAGCTCGCGAACCCCCCTATTGCGCTTTATGAGGTTTCTCCAGTCAAACCGGTCCATTGGACGACGTCCACGGTTTTGTTCGTCACTCGCAAGTTATCTCCGACCGCACTTACGTGCAGCGGCCACGAGCGTTTCCTGTTCTCGCATCAGAGTGGGGCTCCCGGCATTCGATAGACGCCAAGGCTCAACGTTCGCAAGGTGTCCTCTAACATGCCTACATGCAGGAACCGCCTTCCCAGTCCACAGGCCACCAAGGTAGCGGACGGTTTTCTTCCGGAGGCGGACAAGACGTCCAGCATGAGATCCACGGGTACCGTACTCCTTTCTCAGCCGCCTATCCTTCTCAAGGCTATAAGGATCTAGAGGCCAACAATGCCACGTCGTACGGCTCACGCAGCAGAATGGGCCAGGACCAGAAAGGTTTTGCAGCAAGCAACCACGAGCCGTGTCTGCCAATCTTATGTACGCCCAAAACGTGCTCTGTATCCTGCTTCGCCTTGCTGTCAAGGTCCCTGATTCACGGAAGAGAGGTTTCTGGTGGTGTTTGGATGAGATGGACCGGTCCTAACCAATGCGATTTGGAACGTTATATCGATTTATCGGTTATAATCATGAACCTCACAGAAGTTTCTCGGGCGGATTCGATCCTAAATCTGGTACGTATGTCATTCTTTCTCCAGTGCAAGATGGCTTGGGAACATTTGAGGCTCCAAGGTCACGATCCTGATGCTATACTCGGGTCAATTATCAGCGTCTGGAGTGATTCCCTTCTCTGCTCAGCGGTTTCCCACAAACATCTCCAAGCCTGGCCTAGCCGCGGGGCGTATTCGCCGTACGCAGGAGTCTTCTCAGCGGACTCCCCCGGCAGCTACTAATCATGCTCTCCCTGCTGCGGAGACGCCTTCAACTGAGACCGACGCCCCACCCGCCTCCAGAGTGTCTCTGGCTCATGCGATGCCTACGCCTGGCGGTGCTGAGGCTCCTACCATGAAGACGTCAGCAGAGCCGTTGCAAACACGACATTTTGAAGCACTGGTGCGTCAAGTGAAGGAGCTGAAGCAGGAAGTCCTGAATTTCGAACGACGTCAAGGACAGGCGACTGGGGAGCAAGTGCAGTTGGTACAACAACAACTCCTCAACGATCTGGTGCAGCTTAAAATTTCGACGTACCGCGACATGGAAACGCTGTGTGCGCAGCTCACAGCGGCCCGCGATGAGATTAGGAACATGACGAAGGACGTTGACAGAGTCAACACGACCAAGTTCAAGGAATTAAATGTCGCCTTGTGTAACATAAGCCGCCTTTACAAAGACCATGGATCTTTGGAGCGGGCCAAAGCAATGCGGGAGGTTCGGGAGCGGGTGGACGGGACATTGAGGTGGTCCAAGGAACAGGTGAGGGCCGTCCAAGGCATTCAAGATTCACTGCAAGGACAACCAACGGAAAACTCTCAGGTGGTGTCCGAGCAACACTTGAGACAGGCTTCGCTTGGCAGTATTTGGCGGAGCTGGACGAAGGGGAAAAGCCGGCGTGGGAATGGCGCCAGCGATACGGAGGAGAGCATGGAGGAGACAAGGAAGAGGCCAATGCCGAAGCAGAAAAAGAAGAACGGACAGAAATGGAGGATAGGATGTTTCACGTAAGTACAGGGAGAGAATGAAATCCGAGGTCTAGCGGAGCTTTTGAAAAATATGCTAACCCGGTTGAACCTCGGTTGGGACACAGACGCGAGGACGTCCTCCTGTGGGCGGAGGACGACGGCAATCCCATTAAGTCGGAGGATGAAAAAGGGATCTCTATCTCGACGTAGGAATTTCTGGACAGGAACAGGACGTACCTGCTCCTGGCCAGAAATTGAATCTGAGTTCACGATCTGGGGCGAGACCGTCGAATGGTTATGCAGAGCCGGGTGAGCCTCTGGCACACAAACGGGATGGGCTATCCATCCGCCTATAGTGGGACGTCTGCTCATTCCGTTACATACGACCTGTTCGTCTTCCCAAGATCCTGTACCGAAAAGGTTCAATAGATTCAATAGTAACTAGTAGTACGGCGAATTATTCAAGGGCAAGCCGAGATGGGCATCCAAGGCAGATGTGATCCGAATCGATTACGTCGTCCACGAGATATCACGACGGTACAATAAGTGGTGACGGAAAAGGTGTGCTGGCGACCGAGCGTCTCTTGACTTACCCTCAGCTCTAGCTCTAACATAGTCATGATCATGAATCGTCCAACCTTCGCTTCGCTTGCGACCGAGGAAGACCACTCAGCGATAGCACGGACCACTGCACGTGCTGTTGACATCCGCCTAGCGCCGAAGCAGCGCCACTTCCATCTCGCATCTTGACCGCATCTCTCGACACATATTTCATACAGGCATCGGCAGAGAGGCTAGCGAGACGCTCTTTTGTTCTGGTCGAGGATTGGGGCGGTCCACCTCGACCCACACTGTCTCTTCCGCACACGGCGCGTTAGGTTGGCCACCGTCTGAACCGGACTTCACGCCGTTCTCGGCCCCTCCCCCGTTTCCACTCTCCCCCCTCCCCGCCCGCGACCTACATCGGCTCCGACGTATCTTGCCTTGATATACGGGATTAGATTTGGGTTGCTCCTTTGCTTTGCTTCTCGCTTGCCACTTGCTTGACTCGGCCTTATTATCTTTGTTCGACCTCCCCATCTTCGACTGGAAGGAAGGCAAAAGAGGGTATTAGATTCATAGACACTCGGAACGCGTACGCGACCTCCTCCACACTCTTTTCTGCGGATAACATCAAGGTCAAGGTCCTTTGCTTTAGGCAAAAACGGAACACAGAAGGACGTAGATGACTCGCGCAATACGTCCGGACGGCAAGGCGGACGATGATGACGGTGTGAGGGAGCAAGCGATCCATACTTGGGAGGATTTGAAAAAGATCATCGCCGGAGGGTGAGTCCATTTGGCTTAACCTACCTTGATATGAGTTGCCTGTGGCTCGTACATGCCGTCAGAGCCGGAGGAGCGAATGGCTTATAGCTCCCTGCCCCGCGCACGCATTCTCCGTCAGAGACCTGGACAAGCTCACGCGCAGCCCTCGGCTGCAGAAGCGGTACGACGCTTGGCGGTGAGCACTTTTATGGCTAATATGATGCGCCATTGGCACGGTCCCATTTCGTACCCGAGCCTTTTCTTTCCGTCACTTACCGTTCTCTTCCTAAACAGCCAAAAAATTAAGGCCCAATACGGCTCCATAGAGACGTATCTTCGAATCAACCAACTGAAGTGGGAGGACCCTTCGACCTACCAGTTTGCCTCCTCCACGACGAGTGTTCTTGATGACACCAAAGTGTCGATGGAGTCGAAGGGGCGGAACACAGATGGAGAGACGGTGGCGAGTTGGCGAGAGGAGGTTGGCGTGAATGCGGTGGAGCGCGTAAGCAACGGTAACGCCAGCTACCACGGCCTTGCTAGTTTAAACGCGACTGCAGACGGGAGCGGCACGACCACCTTCAGGAAGACAATGACGACATCAACCACCCTGCCACCCTATTTCGTCTCCACTCTCCCCTCGCCATCCGTCGTGGCTCTCCTCCCAAATGACTGGCCTTACTCCATCCCTCCGGAAGTGGAGCACTTTGTCGTATGGAGCAAGGTTCCCATCGTTTCTCCCGAGGTGTGCGCTCCAGCTTCCGCTCCTGCTACGGTCGATTCGGTACTGTTGCGCGATGCAGGTGACAGGATCGATGATGATGAGAAGACGAGAGGGCCAAGAGATGAGGAGGAGGCTCGGAGGTGGTGGAAAGTGATCCGAGCAGAAGGCGTTCGAGGCTCTGTAGGCGTGCCTGAAGCTCCTGAGGTGCCTTTTGGCTCTCTCTGCCATGCTACTTTTCACGAGCAGCGGTCCTTCTCTGGCTCTGGCACACCTGCTCCAAGTCGCTTGGCTCCATCGGAGAGACTGATCATTCACGGTCTGGCGGACGAGCAGGAGGCGCAAGCATGGGCAGGGAGGGAGGTACAGAGGTTTGTGAGGGAGAAATGGAGGGAGGAGGAGGGGTGGCAAGCGCTTTGGTTTTTGAACCCTCCCGTGAGTCACCGATATCTCTGCGCTTGGTCGTGCATTTGGCTCATCTCCTCGCGTTCTGATCGATCCGTCCGTCATGTACAGCACCTTCGCACTGTGCCAGGCGTGCACCATTTTCACGTCATGGTCCGTCGACATCCTTGGTAACTAGCTCAATTAGGCCGCGAGGCCGTGTGTATGTCGAACCTTTGACCTTCGTTGTATGTTGAATTTGCGCGCGACCGTCCGACATTCTTACTGTCCTTGGTCGGCTCGTCTTGCTCTCTGGACAATCTTTCTCTCGTCTCGTCTCGTTTCCCGTCGCAACCGGTGGGGGTGGGCACCTTGACGTGGTAAACTAAGGTGACCTTGGCATATATCGATTGTCTGTTCCGCCGATCGGCGACCAACGTCGGTGTTTGCCTTTTCCGGGGCAGTTCGAGCCTACGACGATTTGAGAATTCGGACTGCATCTGCATGACTTCTTCCTGCCTGTCTTCTTCCTCACATCGTTCTGCCTGTCGGCTCAGCGAGGCAGAAATAGTTCCGGCAGATTGTGGGGAAAGGTCGTACAAGCGAGAGGCAATCAGCGGCAAGCGGATGAAGATCAATCAGAACGGCATCTTGTATCTCGATGACAGCCGGGCTTCGCGAGCAGTGACCGACTTGACTGACGGTGGTGCATATCTGAGTGAGCACAAGGCCAGGTATGCCAATTCGCCGGCGGGTCCAGCTGCTGGGAGAGAATCAATCAAAGCTGGGATATACATATAAGCGCCCGTCCGACGATCCTCCACTTGAACTCTTTTCCCCCTTCTTCCCCCCTCCTCGCTACCTTCTCCGGTCCTCTGCTCTTCCTTCCCGCGCACCACTGGCACCACTTCAACAAAACATAACAGCTTGCACCCATGGCTCCTCCCACCGCGGCCACCGATTACGTCCATCCCGCCCCCGCCCCGGCCGACCAGCGCGAGCAAGACACCAAGAAAACCGGCTTCGTACAGAAAAACTACAAGGGCTTTGTCGTCCCTAGGCCGCCCAAGTTTGAAGATAAGCTGGAGGAGAGGGAGTATCGGAAGCAGAGGCTCGCTGCTGCTTTCAGGGTCTTTGGAAGGCTCGGGTTCGACGAAGGTGAGGTCGAGCGAGCGAGCAAGCAAGCGAGCGGGCTTGGTCGTGGGATCGTCTCAAGCTCGCGGCGATGAGATGGGAGTGCTCCGTTCGTGGTGGCCCGCGCTCGCTTCCTCTATCCTTTCCTCTTCCCTCTTCGCCCCGCTCAACTCGTTGTTTGCCCATTATTTCCTTGCTTTGCAGGCGTTGCCGGCCACTTGACCTACAGGGATCCCGTTCTGCACGATCATTTCTGGTGAGCCCAGTCAGCCTCGTTAGGCTGCGCGATCGCCGCTCGTCCCCCTCGGTTGCCATGCCCCCTCGCTACGTCCCCAATCTCGTCTCACTTCGCAACGATCTCTCATCGGCATCTTATTTATCCCTCTCCTTTATTCATCTTTTTCTTTCCTCTTCGTCTACATTCCCTGTCTCCGCGTCCATGCCGCATCGGATAGGGTAAACCCCTTCGGCCTGGCCTTCTCCCTCATGACAGCTTCGGACCTGCTCCTCGTCGCTCCGGATGGAAGCGTTGTCATGGGTGGCAAGCGTGAGCAGAATGACCTGCTTCAAGGGCGGAAGGAGCTCCAAAACGGCTTTCTCCAGCGCCTCGCGTCGATGCTTCTTTGTGACCGCTTTCGCCTTTTCATCCCTAAATCGCAGCCGGGAACCAGGTGTATAACCAGGCTGCGTACGCCATTCATCATGCCATGTGAGTCAGGTCCCAACTACGTCATCGCTGATCCATCGTCCTTCCTCTTCCATGCTGTCCCTTTACAATGCCCTCTCCCTTCCGTCCTCCTTCCACAAACAGCCACACAGCCCGCCCGGACGTCGACGCGGCGTGCCACTCGCACAGCATCCATGGAAAGGCTTTTTCGGCCTTTGGACGCGAGCTTGACATCAGCACGCAGGACAGTTGCGCCTTTTACAAGGACCATGCGGTGCGTCTGCTCTCTCTTCCTTAATCGGCCACTTCTGTGATCAACACTCGCGCACGTTCGTTCATTCGCAAACTCTTACCGTTCCACGTCATCATCATTCGCTCGTTCACCCGGACAGGTCTACCCCAACTTTGGCGGCGTGGTGCTGGCGGAGGAAGAATCGGCGCGGATCGCCGAGTACTTGGGCGACAAGAAGGCTCTTATAATGCAGAATCACGGTATCTTGACCGTCGGACATGTACGTGGCTTTTCCTTCCTTCAGCGTAGGGCGCGAAGGGCGGCTTGCGGAGCGGGGTGTAAGAAAGGACGGTGCGGAGGAGTATTGGGCAATTCGGATGAACGTTTCCTTTGGTTTCTCGTCGTATGTCGCCAGACTATCGAAAGTGCCACTGCTTGGTTCATTGGGTGAGTAGGGCCCCAGTGGGAAGTTGCCTTCGCCATTCCTCCTTCACCTTTGGGCCGGGCCGCTGTACCGCGTCCTCACTCGGCGCTTATCCGTTCACTGACCACTCTTTCCCTTTACCCTTGCCCCCTCCCCTCGCCTGCTTTTTAGGCTCGAGAAAGCATGCCAAGTCCAACTCTTGATCGACGCAGCCGCGAACGGCAAGGGCGTAGAGCCGATCAAGATCGGCGAGGAGGAAGCAGAGTTCACCTATAAGCAGGTCGGCACGGAGAGGGTCGGGTACTTCCAGTCTTCCGTGAGTCGTCCAGGCCATCGTTTATACCTCGCGTCATCAGGCACGTCATGTGCCTGCTCGCCTCGCTGCCCGGTTGGGTGTCCACCTGTTCGAGAACCGGTCGTGACCCAAGCGGGGCCTCCTTCACAGCGGACCTAGCTGACAATTCGTTTTTCCCACCATCTCATGTCCACTGGACAGCCGTATTTCCAGATGGTGGACGCGGAGACCCAGGGCGCCTACAAGGCCTGATACGTTCTTTGTGTCGCAACTTCTCATCAAATCGACAAGTGTTCCCTCCCTTTCGGCGCCAAAATCACTTCCCCCCTCGGCTCTCCATCCTCTTTTTTATAGTCTTGGCGTAGTGGGATAGGCAGGTGCATCAAGAAGCGGAATCTGTTGCTGAGATTTGACGAGAGAGGCTGTCCTCCTCGCCATTTTGACGGCCTGGGCGATATCCAATAGTGTACTTCTGGTGGTTGATCTCTTCTGTGACCTCTCTCGTCCGTGAGACTTGCAGGGGGGAGGAAAATCGCTTGTGGGGGTGAGATGGTCTTAGCATTGGCTCCCATTAAGAAAACCTCCAACTTGATGTTTTACACTATTCTCGCCTGTGCCTCTCAATGTGACCTCTTGGATGTTTTTGTGTTATCTATCGGCTTTCCGTTCGACCTTTCAATGCTTTGATGTGCCCGCTTCGGTGTGCCCGTGTCATGACCATTCGTAGACTGGAGTCCAACCTTTCTTCAATATGAAAATGCTGTCCTCCCGTGGGTTCGCCAAAGCTGACGCTAGCGGACGACTCATCGGCGAAAGGAAGCTGTATGAAGATGGGTCGCAAATAAGAAAACAACGCTCGGCTGGCGGCTTCATTAGAACCTTGCACACCGAGTATATGTACAAACACGAGCCGGGCGAGTCCTGCACAGACCGTTCATTCGGATCAACGACGAATGCCCTGCCCCCGATCACGTCCTCTGCGTGCTGGAAGGCGCAAAAAACAAAAGATCGAGCGAAACAGACACCAGTCAGACAAAGGTGAGCGTGCTGCGCTGGCAGCAAAGATAGATGATCACTGAAGTCCCGAGGATCGTCAACTCACCGTTCGCGCGCATGATGGTCGCCCTTCCACGCGCCGTACCGATACCTCGTCCCTTCATCGCGTTGGCACCGACTCGTTTGAACCTGGACAGAAAAGAAGGGCGGAGATGAAGTTCAAGTGTCAGTCGCTTGGCGACACGAAGAAGATGACGGGAAGTCATTTGAAAGCCCGAGCGCCCATCCCCGCATGGCCCCGTCCATATTTGCATTCGTCCTGCCGAGTGGGCATTCCTCCGAAGGACCTCCATTTGCTCCGGCCACTCATACCCCTGGCAAAACATGGCGGGCATCCCTGCCACCCAGACGACCATTACTCACATCGGCGCGTTGGCGAGCATGTCTGGCACGATAAAGAAGCGAATCATAGATCCCCTGATGTAAACTTGATCCAGCTGGCTCACGCGACCGTCGCGTGCAGTGACGGTGATGTCCTTGAGGGAGATGTTCAAATTGTCCTCGGCTGGCGTCATGCATTCAAAAGGATTTCCAGAAAAATCAGAATCGCGCCGTCCTCGGACCTTGGGCCAGCTCAACGAACCCAACCCCATCCTATCCGAGCCAGCGAGAAGAACAGAAGCCAACAAAAAAGGCCCACAGCACGGGCGCCCGTCTTCACCCAACACACCCAAACCCGCCAGCGCCCTCCAGGAGGCGCCAAAGACAAAACGGCAAAAAAAGAGGACATCCGCGAGAGCGAGCGAGCGAACGAGCGAGAAAGAGAGAGAGAGAGAGAGAGAGAGAGAACTCACCCTCAAACAAAGTACCCCTATACACCTGCCCGCCCTTAAGCTCGACAGTGATGACGTGGCCGAGCGACTCGTGAAGGAGCTTGACGGGGATTCCGATAGTGCCCATCTTTTCTTCTTTTTTTTTAACAGTCTGGTCCGTCGATCGGTCGGTTTACTGATTGGACTCGCTTGGTGGTCGTCGCCGCGGTGTATTGGATGGATGGGTTGGCCTTCCCTCAGACGATCAGTGCAAGGCTGCGGCACGGGGCTCGTGCTTACGCGAGCTAGGGTTATCAATTCCTCGCCCACGATAAGCCAAGCCACCCATCCATCCTCCCTCCGGCCTCGAAGAGGGGAAAAACTTCAGTGATATGATACGATTACTAGTGGAACGGACGACGTGCGGGTATGTTGACAAGGAGCAGGAGGAAGGTATACAGGGGTGAAGGCGCAGGAGAAAGGGGAAAAAATTGGAAAGGAGGCAAGAAAAAAATGTTACAAAAGAAAGAAGGAAAAAAGATGCGCTAATGGGCGGCGGACCGGAGGTGGACGAGCTGGAACGAAGATGGAACGAGAAAGGTTTGCGCAGGAGGTGGGAAGCTACTGCATCGCGTGTGCTGGCGGCATGGGGTGCGGGATAAGAAGACATTTTGCGAGCGGTAAGATGGCAAGGAAGAACGGGGGAGGGAGGGAGGGGAGGGAAGGGTGAGGAGAGCAACAGGGCATGGAGGAGAGAATTCTCCACCCATTACGACGCCGACGACGCCATCTGAACGACGGACTGCGCCTCATCACAGACGGCCGCGATGCGGCGCATGCCTTCAAAGGCGCGGTCGAGGAGGGACATGGACAAGGAGGACATGGGTATGTTGGACATGAGGTCTTAACCGGTCGACGAACGGGCAAAGGAAGACGCGCCCACGTCAGCGCTGTTGACTACGAGACACGAGGCGGCGGCCAACGTCAACCCGACGCTCACCTTTGAGAAGGAGGAGATACCTCGGAATGCGCTGCGTCGGCATGATCGACACGTCGAGCGCGCTCAGCGCCTTGCCCCCGCCGAGAGCGCCGCCGCGGCCGGGCTTGGCGGGCGTGGCGGCGCCGTGTACGACACTGGTGGAGTGCGTCTTCTTCGAGAGAGGGTCGTCGCTGAGAAAGGCAAAACTGGCGCGTTGCAACGCCATGCTCGCTCCGATGCTCGCTCGCTTCGCCGGGCCCGTGCTCTGCGAGCGCTCCGGTCTACGACGGGGCTGGGTAACTGGAGAAGAGAGGGCGAGGGCGTCGATGGAACGCCACTCTTCCCGGTCCGACGACTCGTCGTCGTCAACGTCCTGAAGGAGACCCAGGCCCGCCGCTTGCTTGTCCTTGGGTTTGCCACCCAGGCTGGCCCGGAGACCGCTCATGACCTCTCCGACGCAGGACGACCACTCGCGGAAGATGTTCTCCATCTCGTCCTCGACCGCCAGAAAGGCGGTGGCGACGCCCCATGCCGACGGATCCTCGTCCAGCCGTTCGCTCAACGTGCGTGAGAGGGCGATGAGCAGAGGCAGGAACCGACGAAGATGGTCGAGGTGGAGAGGCGGTTTGAGCTGGAGAAGAGTGGAAGCAGGGCGCGAGTGTCTCTTCTTTCCCGGCGACACATGGGTCGCCACAGAGGCGTTCGGCAGAGGCGCCACTTTCGCCAGCGCGTCGTTAAGACGGACTAGATGTCTCGCGTAGCTTCTCTCCGTTTGCACGATCCTAAGGGAAGGACGCGGTAAGACGGAAGGAAAAGAAAGCAAATCTTGTGGTGAGCAGGGGAAATCAAAACATGCTGACCGGGGGAAGGGGGGCCCCCCCCCCCCCCCCCCCCCCCCAAGGCTGGATGAGACAAAAGCAAAAACTCACTCTCGAATGACGAATAGTGCCTTAACCTCCCTCTTCCAATCCGCCTCATCGACGAGCACGCCTTCCTTGACGCCCACCTCAGCAGAGCTCATCTTGGTCAGCGTGCCCTCGACCTTGGCGGCCGCGGCGACGGACGTGTTGTTGTTGGTGGCCATCGTCGTCGTCGTCGACGACTTGGTGGTGATCTTGGAGGTGGTGAACAAGGGCTCGCTCGGGGAGCGCACGAATTGGGAAGACCGCGAGGAAGAGGTAGAAGGACCCATGCCCATCTTCGACAGCTTCTCTCTAGCGTGCCTGTCCGCCTCCTGTAACCTCAGCCTATCCCGCTTGGCGGCGCGGATGCCCTCAAGGACGCGAAGGAATTCGGCGTCGTCGGCAATGGACGTGAGCGCCGTCTCGCTCATCTTTCGCAGCGGGCCGTCGCCCGTCACTTTCGAGCCGCGCACTTTGTCGAGGCCCTTGCGCGGAAGGGAGCTGCCACCACGCTGAGGTTCTGGCGTGGTAAAGACGGCCGAAACGGGGGGGCGGACAGTGGTCGTGAGCGTAGGCGTGACGGGTGTGTACGAATCGGCCGTAAGCTCGATGCCGACATCCGGGGAGAAAAAGTCAGACTGAGACGTCTTGGCACTGCCCTTGCCGCCGCCGCTGGTGGAAGAAGAGGTGCGAGAGATGGCGGGGGAAGAGGAGGACGAGCTGTCATCCTTCTTCAACGACAGGTGGAGCTTTGGTCGGACCTTGTTGCCGAAAGGGTACGACGTGGGCGGGTGAGTGGACTGCTTGGTGCATGCTCTCCCAGCGTTGGGCGAGGGCGACCTCGAGATGGAGACGGAGCCGGGGCCGGGGCCGGCGGCCCTGAGGAGTTTGGACGACCGAGACTGCTGGCGAGGTTGAATCTGCGCAGGCGGACCCAGAACGGGGTGTTGGGTGTCGAGCGGAGACGGAGAGCGCGTCAACGCCCTCTCCCCCTCCGGTGTCGCGTGAACGGCAGACATGGGCTGCAAAGGCGAAAGGACGGTCGAACCAACGAACGTTTCCTTTTCCTTTTCCTTTACACCCAATCCAAACTTGGCCGACTGTTTACGAAGCAGCCTGGAGACCGGTCGAGAAGACGGTTCGGACTTTGACTGCTGCTCCTGCTGCTGCTTTTGCTGTTTCTTCGCCGCCTCCTTGCCCTTGGAGTCGCCGGCCTTGTCCATCCCCTTGCCGACGTCGTCTCTAGCGGCGCCGGCGTCCTCAACGATGCTCTCATCCAAGCTAGGCACCAGCTCGGGCGGTGTCTCGGCCGGACCAGGCGAGGTAGGTCGGGAGGAAGCGCGCTTGAGAAAGACATTGGTGAGGCGCGAAAATTTCGGAACGCGGTTGCGGTTGTGCGAGTCCCATTTGGCGCCAATCAAGTCGATCGACAGTCCGTCGTCTCCGTTCAATCCTTGGAGCTGATCTCGGAGGCCCTCTACGATCTGGTTCACCCGCTCGTCGTCGGAATCCTGATCGTCAGCTCCTTCCGCGACCGGCGTATCGACCTGCTCGTCCCCGTCCCCGTCCTCGGCCCTCGCTTTGGCGCCAGACCGGATGGCACCACTGAAGAGAAAGCCAAAAGCGCTGAGTGACTGCGTGCGCCTCAGCCGCTTTCCATCACCGTCGTCGGCAGCAGCGCCCAAGCGATAGTTGCTGGACGAGATCGACTTGTTGCGCCCGCGCATCCTGTGGCGTGAGGAGGTTGCCTCGGGCGCGGCTGCGGCCGACGACAATGATGGGCCGGTCGACCTCGTGGTGGCGCTCAACTCGTCTGATGAACGGGGTTGGATGGACAGGAGAGGCAGGGAAAGCTTGCGGGCGCGGATCTTACTCATAGTACGCTGCCTCGAGCTCGTCGAGCTCTCACTGGTTCGTGTAGGACCGAGGCCAATCCCACCCAAGGACAAGGACGGTCTTGGATCCGTCTCGCTCTCTCGCCGCGGTGGCGAGGTCGCAGGACGTGCGCTCGAACATTTTGCGTCGGTAGCGGTCGTCTTATTCCTGCCGCCGGAGACAGTCCAGCCAGCGTGGAGGCCGCGGACGAGAAGACTCTTGCTGCGCTCGCGGAACGCCGACGGACGAGGGGTGGGCGCGTCCTTCGAGTCGAACGTCGGCGCGTCGGCGCCCAGGCTAGGAGGGGGGAGGGGAGGGAGCGGCCTAGCGCGTGTCTTGGGCGAGACCGGCTTGAACGGCAGAGAAGTGGCCGATGCGGACGGCTTTGGGGTCGCCTCACCTGGAGCGAGGGAAGACCGGGAGGGATTGAGGCGCCTCTGCACATCGTCGAGAGTGACGCCGCTCCCCTCGTCTTTCTCCATGGACGCTTGGTAGAAGTGCTTCGAAGACGGAGCCGGGTTGACGAGGAGCATGGATTTGCGAAAGTAGGACTTGGCTCTGGACGATGAGGAGGACTGGTCGCCACCACTCCTCGGGGACCGCCCAGAACCGCCGGATGGAGAAGATGGCGCCAATGACGACGGGCGATTGTCGGTGTGGCCGCTATCGGAGACGGAGGAGGAAGGCGGAAGCGGGGCATGTCGGCCCACCGGGCTGACAGAGGTCGACTTGACGCTCCTGGCGCGCTTGGAAAGGCTCTGGAAGAGCGCACCGACGCCGTGTGCTTCCTGCGCGGGCGGCCCAGAGACGGAAATGGCCGGCGTCGGGCTGCTCCGTCCTGGCGCGTGGCTCTTGAAAAGGTCCGCATCGCGAGATATCCAACCGAAGTTGATCCTGCCGGACTTTGTGCGCTCGGCCGCTCTCGGCGGCGGCTCGGAGGATCCAAGGTCTTTCGCCCGTCGCGGTTCTCTCGTCAGCTCGTCATCGTCGTCGCCCTCACGCTCTCGTCCCGAGTTGGGCGAGTCGGAGACCTTGGAGGAGTCGACCCTATTCGGCGTCGGTTCCAGGCGTGTCGTCGACGACGAGTCGGCCCTCTTCCTGGAAGACCTGCTTCCACCGGGAGATGAAGGGGAGGAGGGAAAGGGGCATCCGAGGCTTTCCATAGCCAGCAGGGCACCGCTGATATCGACGAGCGCATCGGTGCTATAACGCTCGGGTTTGGGCGGTAGGGTTGGCGGAGCGAGCGAATGGGTAGACAATCGACGCGACTGAGCAGTGGAAGCGCGTGATGGTGCCGATCGGGCCGAAACTCCAGGGTGGCTCGATGCGGACCGCTCCAGAGGCCTCCGTGATCTCGGTGACGTGCGATGGTCACCTGGAAAGAGAGGGGGAAGAGGTCTGGGCGACAAAGCGAGAGGGGGAAGTGAAAAGAGGATCAGTACGGCCGAGTTGAGATGAGCCAAAGGCGCACAGCACAAGTGGGAAGAGAACGCGAGCGCTCACTTGTTTACGCTTGCTGCCACAGACGAACCGTGGGTCCGCCGCACCGGTCCCGATCCCGTCGCCGCTCGGTGCAAGTCGACCGGCGCCGACGTCGGAGCCGCCGTTTGCGGAGCAGCGCCTGGTCGTGGTACTGAAGGCAAAGCGGATTTGGTGGCGACCTTCTTGGCGAGCACGTCGGTGGCCTTCTGCTTGTCGGCAGAGGAGCCGGACCTGGAGAGGGAGAGAGACCTACGGTGGTCTTGGGACGTGGCGCCGGATCGACTGGTGGGTGCGGTGCTCATGGAAGTATGAGAGCCGTAGGAGCCGGAGGCGGCGGTGGAAGCCTGGGACCCGTCGGAGGAGGCACCGGAGCCGGAGCGGAGGAGCGAGCTGACGGCGCTGGTAGGTGGGTCCTTGAGGGGTAGGGCGGGTCGAAAAGGGCCGTCACGCAAGAGGGAGCGACGGTGGGGCGACGTAGGCGGAGGCCGGGAATGGGAAGGAGGGGCGCGAGAGGGAGTGATGGTGTGGCCGCTGGTCGTCGAAGGGGGACTGGGGGTGGGGGTGTGCCGCTTGATGGCCTCGTCCGAGGGAATGGGAGACAAAGAAGGACGGGCGGCGGCGGGAGGGAAGGAAGAAGAAGGTGGGAGGGAAGAGGGCCGGGCCAAGTCGTTGACCATCGACCTGGGAAGCGAGGGACCAGAGGTGGACCGGGTGAGCACGCTTTCCTGCGTCATTGCGTCGTAGTAGTCTAAGCCGCGAACGACGACGACATGGCTTCGCAAGGGCCTCGATCGGGGCGGCGGCGGGAGACTCTGTCGACGATACGAGACGGTGGCGAGGGGGGAGGAATGGGAGGAGGGAGAGGAGGAGGAGGAGCGAGTACGGAGCGAGTACGGAGTGAGGGGAGGAGGGCGAGGGTTATGATGGCGGTTATGGCGGTGATGAGGGAGAGACGAAGGAGGGCCTGCGCTGGCCATGGTCGAGGAAACAGATGGATTGGATCGCTGGCTGGCTCGCTCGCTCGGCAGCCGTCAGGGAACGACAACGACAGCGGCGGCGCGCACGTCGGGGAGGAGAATTTTGAAGTCGACCTGACCTGACCTGCTTCCGTCCGTTTGCCGTCGCCAGCCGGCGTAGCCTGCGGAGGCGAAGGTGTTTTAGAGCAGAATGGGCGTGGGCGTCGACTCCGTCAAGGCGTCGCGTGCAGACCGATTAGTGTGCCAACGGCCGTGTCGAGCGTCGGCGGGCGGGATAGAGAGGAGGAGGAGAGGAGAAGGGAAAGAAAGGGAAGGGTGGTGGCGGGAGTGTATGTACAAGTGGCAGAGGGGTGAAGGAGATGGTGGTGGCGGTGGTGGACGATGGACGATGGACGATGGACGATGGACGATGGGGATGGCCATGGACGACGATGAACGAATGAATGGCTTCTCGTTCGTTCATCGTGTCGTCACCGTCGCCGTCTCCGTCTTCGTCGTGTCACATACCGTACGTCTGTCTTTCCTTCTTCCTTCCCTCCGTCGTTCGTTGGTTGGTTGGTTCGTTCGCCGATGTCGACCTTTCGCATCACTTCGCTTCTTCCTCTTCCTCTTCCTCTTCCTCTTCCTCTTCCTCTTCCTCTTCCTCTTCCTCTTCCTCCTCCGCTTCCCCTTCTTCTTGGGTCGCCTCTTTCTTGTCTTGTCTCAAGCCGCGCGCGCTCATCCCCCACCCTCCTCCGTCGAAGCCACCGACGGCATCTCCCTGGCTGGCCGCGCCATTTCCCGATCGGCGATGACGGGCCAGCCACGTCTGCCGGGGCAATCAAGCCGCGGCGATCCGCTTCCCGGGCAGACTTCATACAACAAGATGAGACGTGACGACAGAGAATGAAGAGGCGAGCGAGACATACTCTTGGCCCATACACGACTATACCCCCAAGTCAAACCGGTTCGAACCGACGCACGCATGCGCGTATGTGCAGTGCAGCGCTCGAACGCGAACCGAACGTCTGTCTGCGAGGGACAGAACAGACGGACGGACGAACAGACGAGGACGAGGACGGGGACGGGGACCTGAGTCTGTTCCACGAACGAACGACGGCGGCACGCAGGCGCCCCCATATTCTCCCTGGCAGACGACACGACCACAACCGACGGTTCGGAGGTGTCACCAACCGGTCGTCACGCCCAGTATAAAATGACCTCATCGCCCGCCCTGCGGCACGCGCCAGGCCATTCCTCGCTCGTCGGACAGACCCGACGATTCGACGAGCCTCCACTCGCCTCGCCTTTCCACTCTCACCCCAGAAATGGTCGACGAATCAAGTGGACGGACGGACGTGTTTGTGTCCGGCTGACCAAACGCATGCGACTCACCAACCCGACGTTGCTCCCTGTATGCATGGACCATCTCGCCAGACTGAATACCGGCGAGCGAGGTAAGGCTTTTCCGATCTCTTCCAGTTCGCTGGACCGCTTCTTCCTCCGAGAGGTTCAGATCGCTGGCAAGCTGCTCTCCTCCGTGCGATCTGACTTGCAGTTGGTTTTGGCGGTCATCCGCGACGGCGAGAAGCATACGAACCGCTCCAGGTCACTGGTCGAGAACCTTAACCAAGCTGAGGGTTTCGTCTGGGACGTTCGATCCATATTCCTCCAGTTGACCTGATGAGAATGCGTTCTCTCCTCGTCTAGGCACTATTCCCTCGCACTGGCGAGTGTATGACGTGCCATCGTCGATGCGATGGAGCCAAGCTGTCTGGCCAGAAGCTGACTCTCACAGACGGGCGAAGCCAGCCAATTCCGTCCTCCTCCTCTTTCGGCTGGACGAAGAGCTCGGAAGTGATTTCTCTGCGCAACGGCAACGGCGGCGGCGAGGACAAAGACTGGACGGTGGTCGTGCCCCTCTACACCAACCAGGACCGCACCGTTACACTGGCCTCCCTTGAGCTGCGCTGCGACATTCTACCCGCCATCGTCGCTCAGCGCACAGTCGCTATTCGTATCGCCTGATATAATGACCTCTACCCTTGCGGCCATGCAATCGAGCAGTTGATTGTTTTCACAGCTGTTGGAGGTTTCTGTGAGGGGCTCTATTCTTTCATATTCCTTCAGCACGCGATTCCCGTGGACGAGCAATCTATCGTTGTCCCATCTGGTGGTTGTCTGATGAGATAACAGAGTCCATTTTATCCGGGGTGGGGTGTATCTATGCGGTCGCAATCCGATCGAGCGTATATAGTCGTGAGAGCATCACGGTGTCGGGGATATCGAAAGCGGGAAAAAAGAAGGGGTCTATGGTAAATGAGATAACGAAACGACCCCCGAATGCGCCGAGGGCCGGAGAAGTACGAAGTGAAGACGGAGCAGAGAGTGGCTGGTGGGAGAGTTGGTTGAGTGGGGGGAGGAGGGGAGGACAGTCAGTCGTGCCGCATCAGATACAGATACACATGGTTATGTCCGGGCCGCCAACACAAAGACGAAGACGAGGGACGAAAGACGAAAGACGAAAGACGAAAAGTGAAGTCGAAAGGCTCATAATGGTTTTTTTTTGGCGGCTGTGAGTTGGGTGGACCGCCGCCCACGAAACGAAAAATTTCTCCTCGATCCCTACCGTGCGCACGTCCGCCCGAGCGTGCTCAGCTTCAAACGGGCACGGACGGCCTCCATTCGCGCCCTTCCCCCTGCACCTTCTCCTGCCGCTGCCGTCTGAGGCTGGCCACCGGAACCATGCTCTAGGTCAAGCTCCTTCCCGCTCACTTGATCGTCCAGCGCTTTCGCCTCCTCCTCCTCCTCCTTGTACTCCCTCTCCAACTCGGCCTTCTCCTTATCTGCGCCCGACGCCGGCACATCTCCCAACTCCCCCTTCGCTTCTCCTTCCTCCGCAGCGACCACGTTGTCCACGGACACACGCGCGGATCGAGCGGCCGGCACGGCGGGCGTGTTGGGCGCCGAAGAGCCGGATTGGTGGACGTTACGGACGAGCGAGTAAGAGCGGATAAAGAGGGCGACCTGGACGGGATGGAGGAAGAGCGGACAGGTGGACAAGGAGGAAATAGCAAATGCGATGAGCGCTCGTGACTTCGGCTGACCGGCCGCTGAATGGAAAGCACGGAGAGGTATGGAAGGAGTCGCACGATCAAACCGGCGGCGGTGACAGGAGCCATGACGACCCAGATCATCCTAATGCTCTCCGCGTAGGCGTGGATGACCTGCACGCGTACAGACTCGGGTTGGATCTGCGAGGGACAAAACGAGATGAAGTAGGTAGGGTAGGGTAGGGGAAGGTAGGTAGGTAGGGCCATGACCGATCATGAGCGGGCCGAGGTCGAAACGAGGAATCAACTTGAAACGAAGCGATGGGCAAAAACAGCAGTAAAAAAACCGGATCTACTCACGTTCACGAGGCCTCTCAAGTTCTGGCTCTCCCCCTTGCCCGATGCGCCGAGCGAGTATCCGACGATCTGGCTGACGCGCCTGCGCACCTCCGAGTCGAAGATGGCGCCGCCGATCGAGATACCCATCGTGCCGCCCAGGGAGCGAACGAGGGTGAAGGCGGCAGTGCTGGTAGCCATGTCACGTATCGGCATCGCGGCCTGGAGGGCTAGCAGCGGCGGTTGGAAGAGGCACTGCGGCGGTGAAGGGGAGGGTGTAAGTTCCGAGGCGAGAAGACGGGGACGGGACAAGGCAAGACAGGAAGAAGACTCACGCCGACACCGAAGGCGGCGATGGCCAGGAAGCCTTCCTGCTTTCCTAGGTTGCTTTTATCGTCCAATGTGGCCATGGTGGAGAATCCGATGGTCATCACGGTGAAGCCGACGAGGATGGTGGGCCTGTACTTCTTCGTCTTCGTCACAACCTGTCCGGAGATCATGGCGAGAATGGAAGCGCCGAGGGAGAAGGGGAACATCTGGACGCCGGACATGAGGGCGCTCCTGCCGTATACGCCTTGGAAGAAGATTGGCATGTAGTCTGTGTGGTTGGAAGAAGGGACGGGGCGGGGTACGAGGGAACGGACATGAACCGCATGAACCGGCTAAGGACGGCCAGGTCTCCGTCCATACCCGGCGCGTCCGTGCTCTCCTCGCGATCCACTCACAAGTGCCGGCGAAGAAAGCGAGAGCGTGGCAGAGAGCGGAGACGAGCACGGCGACCGTGGTCCTGTTCTTGAAAAGGCGAGGAGGGAAGATAGGGTTACGCTTGGTGTAGCTCTCCCAGATCCCGGCGGCAATGAAGGTGCAGCCGCCGACGGTGACGAGTGAGATGGTCTGAGCGTCGGACCCTGGGGGACGGGTTGGGGGAAGAAGCAAAAGGGGGGTAGGGGTAGTCAGAAGATCGCGCCCGATGCGGACACATCGAAGGCCAACTCGAACACGCACAAGTGACGCTCTCAGCGTGCGAGAAGCCCACGAGGAGCAAAACGACGGCTGCAATGATGAGGAAGAGGCCGAAAAAGTCGAAGCGCCCGATGTAGTAGCGGATGGGCTTGCGCTCGATAGGGTTAAGGTGGAGGAAGAAGAAGAGGCACAAAAAGGCGGCGCCTCCCGTGGGGAGGTTGACGAAGAAGCTGAGATGACAAGGGAGGACGAGGACAAACAACGAAGATGAGCTTTCCGTCATACACACGAACCGGTGATCTGTGTGCAGTCGATCACATACCACCATCGCCAGGTGACGTGCTGAGAAAGGGAGGAAGAGACGAGTTAGCCTCCAAGCCAGCAGGCGCGTCGCGCAAGGACGCTTCCCATTCGCTCGCGATGGCGGGAAGACTCACGTCGGTGAAGACGCCTCCCAGCAAAGGTCCGAGCACGCTCGAGATGCCCCACGTGGCACCTAGGAGGCCGGCGTACTGACGCGGCAGAACGGAGAAGGCAGGAGTGGAAAATTGGAAAATTAGAAGGTGAAGAGAACTGGGTGGGAGTTTAGACTGAGAGAATGCGAAAACTTACCTTCCCGCGATCTTCCAGGGACACTATGTCCGAGATAGTGATCTGCGCAAAGGAGAGGAAGACGAAGGTGAGCGATGAAAAACCGACACCTGTGTCTCGTGAGCGGAGCGAGGGTCGACGTTGGACCGTGCGAGATGACGGACCTGGATCATGCTGATGATGCCACCTCCACCAACGCCCTGTACGCCTCTACAGATGATGAGCCAGGTCATGTTCTGAGCAGCGCCGCACATGGCCGAGCCGAAGAGGAAGATGACAATGGCGGCGAACAGGCATGGCTTGCGGCCTATGATATCGGAGACGGTGCCATAGAGGGGAATGAGAGAAGTGGAACAAAGGAGGTAGGCCGAGCCGACCCAGGAGTAGCCCGAAGCGCCGTTGAACTCGCCCACGATGGTGGGAAGTGCCGTCGAACTGTTTCGTGGCGAGAGCGTAGGGGAAGAAGGGCGACATTCGGGTGTCATTCCCATCAGCGACACTTACAGTGCCTTCTCATAGCCTTCCGTCGCCCCTGGTCCCATTGCGGCGGACACTCACACGATCGTCTGATCCAAAGCGGCCAGCTGATGGGACGGGCATGAAAATATGGAGACGACGGGAGGGTGAGGGCTCGGCGGAGGAAGGAAAAGAGACGAAGGAAGCCGTACCGGCAAGCCTGAGGCGGACGGAGGACGGAAGCGGAGAAGAAGCTCACGAAAACGGTCAGCATGAGGCTGGGAAAGACGATCCACATGTTGTTCTCCGGCAGGATATGCTCGTCCTCTTGGAGCCAGGCTCCCCTTTTACCCTTCTTGCCACGCTTGGAAGGGTCGGCGGGCGCCTCGGACGCCTCAGGAGCCTTGCTTGGGGGCATGTGCGCAGCAGGGGGGACAGGAATAGCGGTGTCTGCGGTGGGAGTATCGTGGGTGCCCGCCAGAGAGGAGGGGGCGGTGGTGGAGGGGCATTTCTCGTCGACCTCTTGCTCAGGGCGTGCGAGGGCGCCCGAGGGTACCGAATCTGGAGGCGACTGGAGGGCGGAGGCCGCGTCGGACATGGCTGTCACCGGCGAGGTGTGTGGAGGAGATGGTGGTGAGGGGAATGGAGGAGGAGGAGGAAGAGGAAGAGGGGAGGGGTTAAAAGCATGAGCCTTAGATGAGCAACGAATGTCTGCCGAATTTTATGTGCCTTGCTGCGTTGCTTATCTCCGCATTCGGATTAGCCGACGCCATCTTATCCGCCTCGGCAGGCCCTGGCCAGCCCCCCCCCGCACATCTCCGCCCGCATCGCCGTTACGTCCGGGGCCAGGCCGTCCATCGCCGCCTATGCCCGCATTCTTCTCGCCTCGCCCCCGCCCATCGCCGCCTGCGACCGTCGGGCTCCGGCCGGCGCTGCACGAGCCACCACGGCGGCCGCCTCGATCGCGGACAAGTAGGAAGAAGAAAAGTAGGACATAACGAAAGAAGGATGGCCGGCAAGGCAAGAGCACGGTGAGCACCGCACCTTTCCATCTCCCTCGCTCGTCCGTTTCTACAGCGTGCGATGGGAGAGGGGAGACACACACACACACAGACAGTCGGACGGACAGGCAGAGGCGGGCAGAACGACACCGACGAGGCCGACCGAGCTGAGCGAGCTGACTCTCTTGCCCTCCCTCCGTCTCCCCGACTCAGCACAATTCTGGTCAAGCTCGTCTCGGCAGCCCGGACGGGCTTCTTTTACACTCGCTCACGACCCCGAACCGCGCCCAAGCTGTCTCTCATGAAGTACGATCCCAGGGGTAAGTCTCTCCGTTGCCTCGGACCCTCGTGTGCTCGTCTCATCTGAACGGACGGACAGACGGACGACGGATGGGCTGGCTGACCGCTTCCTTCCCTCGCTCGACTCCCCCTTCTTCCTCCGTTCACCCTTCACACCACAGTCAAGCGCCATGTCCTCTTCACCGAGCAAAAAATGAAGTGAGCCTGATTTTCGGACCGACCCACCGTCCCCGTCCGTCGCAACACAACGACCAGACCAGGCACGCGGCCGTCCAGCGTCCTCGCTCGTCCACGCCTTCTTGCACCCTCGTCACTGCGCGCTTCAGCCCCCCCTCATGTAAAGTACTGTAAACAGCAGCTGGCAATAACGCTTTGGTCGCGGCGAGACGACAGACCGCACGTGCCTTCGTCATCGAATGCGAGGAGGTCATGTCGGATTCGGGTCCGCCGCCGCCGAAATGCGATGGATAAGAGGTGTGCAAACGTGAGGATGACCATGACACCGCGACACGCACGACGCACACGGACGGACGGACGGGCGGGTCGGGAAGGACAAGGGTTCGTGGTGTCGGATAAAAAGGGAAGAGGACTTTGTACCACTGGTCGTTCGATTCTTGCTTCCTTCTCGAATCGAGGTGCTGGCGCCGGCGTCGAGATTGAGCACGCTCTACTCGACTCCTCTCCTCGCCCTCCTCGCCACCCTCTCTCTCTCTCTCTCTCTCTCTCTTTTTAGCAGCAGCCTGCGAGAATCCCCATGCCATTACCAAACAAAACCAAAGACGACGGGCGGAGAACTGGAGAGCAGGGAGAATGGGGGGACACGAACCGAGGCTGGTATGGTATCCGATCCAGTCATATCCGCCCTTACAAAAACGGAACGGAACGAACGGAGCAGACGTGCGTAGGTTGTACACGGCGCGCCGAGGGGGACTGGGAGGGGGGGGAGAAACAGGACAGGACAAAACAAAACGGGACGGGACAACGACGTTCAACGACCGAGCAGAAGACGACGATGGGAGAGGAGAAGGGAGGAAGGGAAGGAGGGAGGGAGGGAATAGAAAGCGAGACAGGATGAAAGAGGAGGGTATCGATAGAGTTGGGATGCCCAGTTCGCTTTTCACGCTTCTCGCACGGTCAACTAGCTCGTCTATGCAGAGATCTCGCCAGACGGCCGCCGTGCTGGAGCGGAGACGGGCATCGAGCTCGCTTCGGGCCCAGGAACGGGCTCGGATGCAGACGCGGACGCCGGTGCTGGGGCATCGGCGGGCGCTGAGGCATCCGCTGGGGCATCCGCTGAGGTATCCGCAAGGGTATCCGCGGGGGCATCCGCTGAGGCATCCGCTGAGGTATCCGCTGAGGCATTGGCGGGGACGGGAGTGGGAGTCTCAGAGGATCCTTGTCGGACAGCTGTCGACATCATACATCAAGGGTTGGTCAGCCATCTCCTTCGCCGCTATCCCGCATCGTCTGGGTTGTGCCCGCGTTCCCGGCGCTGCACCGCCACGATCCTGGCTCTGCTATCCAACCCACTCACCTCCGCCCTCGTTGGCCGCCGTCTCGAGAGGGGCCGCAAAAGGCGTCTCGCTGGCGTGTGCGCTCGACGTGACGGAAGAAGGCGCGGCGGAAGAAAACGTAGAGCTGGCGACCGTTTTGGTCGCCTTATCCGCCGAGACGCCCGAACTGATCGACGCGGCCTTGGCAGCGGGCGACTGGGACGACTGCGCGGAGGCGGGGGTATCAAAGATAGCGGCGGCGTTGTTGAGGAGATCCTCGAAGGTGGCGTCCTTGGCGGGACGAACGAGCGACGGAGGAAGAGAGACCAGAGAAGGAGAAGATCAGCACAAAAGGTCGTGACCGCTCTTCACTCGCAGGACGACGCCAAGGAGAAAGCATTGTCACCCACCTTGCTGGCCTTCATCTGCACCTCGAGGGGGGTTTCCGTATCTTCTCCGAAGATGACGGGCGCGAAGACGAGGCTAATGTTGGTGACAGACATCTTGTTCTCACCCTCTTGCGCGGCGACCCGGGTGAGATGCTCGACGATCGCCATGAGAGTCGTGTGGTTCACAGCAGGCAAGCGCCGGATCTTGCCTTTAAGCACGGCCAGACGCTCCGACGGCTCTACGGCGAGGCGATCCTCGATGGGGAAAGCGAAGACTGGCACGGGAAGCTGTCTCAAGTACTTCCATCGACGCATTCGGGAACGAGGAGTGGTTGGCGGTCAGCTTGGGTCCGCTCTCCCATCCGTCCTCCGAACGCTGAACGGACTCACATATTTGAGAACGCCCGCCACAGTCCAGACGTCGACGTCCTTCGGATCGAACTGGAACGTCTCTTCGTCTTTCTCGATCACCCGCACAAGCTGCGAGCCAGGACGAAGAAGGGGAGACGTACGCTCTTATTTACTCGCTCAACGGGGAGAGAAGAGAAAGAAGAGAAGCCACATACGTTCTCCAAGCTCGAATGCTTGGCCGAAATGCGGTAGATGCCCTCCGCGGTCAATCCTGCACCACGCATCGACACACTCAGTTGAGTCCGAGCAAAGTAGTACAGAAATCGAACGAACAACTCGACTCGAGCTCACCCCTTGCATCCACATATTCGATGCACTTGGTCACGATCAGCGGCGGTCGACTGCCGCTTCCGCGATTGAACGCGTAGTCGTTCAGCGAAACGCCCTGTCAGATAAGGGACCCGAAGTCATTAGCAGGCAAACTCCAGAGTCTGAAGCTTCGAACAACCTCGGCGGCGCACAAAGATGAGGTTCTTGCATGGGCCGACGTAGTAGTTGTTGTAGAGTACAGTCTCTTCCGCGACCGCATCTTCTCTGGGCAAGGTGGCCGCGAATCGTTGATCTGTAGCAAAGCGAGCGACAAAGATGTGATCAGTCTCCAGGAGGCTCAGCAACGCCTGTCATACCACAAGAGTGACTCACTCTCCACCTCGTGATTGACGACCTTCTGGAGGACGTCCTCGACGTGCTCGAACAACTGACCGCCCCGATCGGACCCAATTCGACAACTCATCTCAGCTCGCCAAGAATGGAACAGTTCCGCTCGTCTGCAAGCGTAGCGTATCAAAAACGCCAAACGCACCTTCTGCTGCGTCGCCGAGTTGCTCTCGGCCATCCTCGCGCACTCGGCGAAGAGCCTCTGGGCGGTGCTGGTGAGTTCACATCGGAGCTCGACCACGCTCTTGTAGGCCGCTTCGTACGTCTTCTCTCGGCGGAGGCGGAGAGTCTCGAGCTTGAAAACGCCCTCGCGGTAGGCTTTGTCTGTTTGACAGGGAACGGGAGTCAGAGATCGTCGAGTTCGGGGAATATGCGAAAACGAGGTGTTTCACACTCCCACATCGTCCAGGAGCACTTCACTAACCCGCCTCTTCAGCCTCCCGCTTAGCCTTGACGCCCTTAAGTGCCTGGGTATTTGCCTTTATGCTAGAGCTACTGCTCAAATTAGTCGCGACGCTTCCCCCACCCCCCTCCTTGCCCATCCCCGCCCCGCCACCTTTCTCACCCCCATGTTTGTCCCCACCGCCGTCCCTGAACCTGCCAATGAATGCGTTGAGCTTTTGCTGAGGCACGGAAAAATCTCGCGTCTTGAGTGCGTGAAGCATCTCCCTTCCACCCGTTCCGGAAGCCGGTCCTGCTCCAGTGGGAGTGGTAGGAGGGACTTCGGTTCGTCGAGGTGGGATGGGCGGGGGCACGCCATGAACGGCCGCCGGTGACGGAAGCCCACTTGAGCCAGGCACACCGGTGCTCTGGGTAGCAGCGGGTGAGGGGAACACCGGCACACCGGTCCCAACAGCACCTTGTAGGTCGGTGGGTGCGGGCGCCTCACCTTGTTGTTGCAGTTGCTGAAGGTACGTGTCCGCACTGCAGCTAGGCTGGGTCGAAGAGGCCCGTGGCACCTGGTTCAAGCCCGCGCTAACAGGCCGCTCAGCCCCCGGTGTTCCTTTCCCGGGACTGGTAGCACTATCAGCAATGCCAGCGCTCTTAGACCTCGTCATGCTGGTGGTACCAGCCTGTGCGTGCTGCTGCGGGGAGACTGGCGCTGTAGACGACCAATTCGAATGAGCCGCATTGGAGGAAGAGAGAAGACGCTGTTGAGCCTCTACGGCCTCGGACTGCAGTCGGATCTGTTCTCGTAGCTGCTCATAGTCCTCGCATCTGCGCCAGTAGGTCCGATAGAGGCGCGGCAGAGTCGTGTTGCGCATTTCGGTGTACCCGAGAGCCGAGATCTGTATGAGAAAGAAGGTCCTGGTACAATGAGCTCGGTAATGTACGTTTCTGGGGACGTGCTGGATACCTCACCCTCAGATCCTCTTTTACTCGCTGGCAGGAGCAGATGTGAAGGTCGACAGGAGGTCAACGGGCCGAGAGTGCGGTCTCTACACAGAGACAAACGAGCGTTTACCTTTCTCGTGCGTTCCTGTGTATCCCGGAAGGAAGCCAGAGGCGCAATAACGGTCTCTTTCAAACTGTGAATAAAGTGCCCACGCGTCTCCGCCTCTGCGAGCGAGGTTGAGCGAGACGTTGCGCGTTCGCATTGGAGCGGACGGAGGGGAGTGTGATGGACGGAGGTGAGATGCGTACAGCGCGCGCCAACCAAACCAGCGCTTACTGACCTCTCTCCATGTTCTCCCTCATCTCTCTCCACGCCTTGCGCAGCCCAGGAAGGTCATCTCCCCGGTTGACCTTGCTGTTGAAGCACGGAGAGCCACGACGAAATCAGTCGCGAGCGGCATCCTTCCCGGAGGAACGAGCGGCACTTACGCGTCGATCTTGAAGTCATGTTCCCTCTGCCTCAATGCGAGCCGGCGGAGGTTATCGATGTAGTCCTCCTCGATCTTTACCCTGCTCTCGAAGAGCTGGACGTACGAGTCGGCTTCTGCGACGACGTCTTTAAACAGGTCGAGGAGATCCGCGTTGGGGTGATCGAGCGACTTGCGCGCGGGTAAGAGATCCATGGAAGCAATTCCTTCCCTGTATGTCCGTCCGTCCGTCCGTCCGTTCACCTTTGTTGTAGAGACGAGAAGAAGGGAAAGGTGTGGGAACGTCAACGAGAGCGATGTTCACGATGGTTACCTAGCTCGTTGTCGACGCCCGGGTGAGTCGATCGAACGCGTGTCAGGTCACGGCTGCGGCAGACTGCGGCGCACGCGTCCGAGCGATCGGCGACTTCATTTTGTGATTCTACCAAAGACATCTCATCTCCTACGCACGTATCCTTTCTTCACCTTGACCGACATGGCCAAGAAGGGAAAGCAGCGCGCTCAGGCGCCCAATCCGAGTGCAATTCCCAACGCAGACCAAGCGCATCGAATCAACTTTATGTACCAGGCCGCCGCTTACTTCTCCACCTTGCCACCGAGCGCCGCCGAAGCCGCCGAAGCCGAAGGAGAGAGCGCCGGCGAGCCTTCTTCATCTACTCTCGCCGTCTGCGCTCAGGGAGACGACTCCTGGCGCGCAAGGAGGCCAAGGCGTTCGAAGGAAAGGACGAAAGAGGTATCGCCGTTTGCGCTTGGCACCAGCATGGCAAGGTCGATTCGAGAGGTGGCTCAGAAGGTGGTGATGCGGGTGTGAGTATGAGCACGAGCCTTCTTCGAGCTGCGGTTATGGCTCGAGCAGCTCATGGATGAACCGCATCTTGCTTTCCTTTGCTTGCCGGTTTCTCTTTTGTCTTTCCTCTTCGGCAGGGACCCGTCCATCAAGCGCTCCATCTGCAAGCGCTGTCAAACCGTACTCATTCCCGGCCTTACGTCGTCCGTGCGCGTTCTGCGTGAGTGCAAGCTTCTCTTCGAAAGCCGGCCTTCTACGTCCCATCGCGTAATCAACCTAACGATCCCATCTCGTCCATCCATCCATTCATCTACCTCTTCCACTCCTTCCATCCCTCCCAGCGTCCAAGGCACACGCCCACTGGATCTACCAGACCTGTCACACGTGCTCGTACCGCCGACGCCTCCCCGCCCCTCCGACCAGCCAAGATCCCTTGGCCACTTCACTGTCAGGGCAACTGGCTTCGTCGTCGGATGTGGAGTTGCTGTGTCGGGAGGCGCGAGAGAAGGAGCGGAGGAGGGGTGTGTCGGCGGGGAAGAAGGAGGCCCATGGTCGCGCTCACGGCCATGCTGGGGAGGAGGGACGTGGGAAGCAAGGCGGGCCGGAAGAGGAGGGAAGAGGAATGGACATTGACGTCGGCATTGCCTCCGTATCTTTGCCCGGACCCCACTCATCGTCCGACCCACTACAAGCAACACAACCGCCACCTCCAGTTCCGAGAGCGTCAATAGCACCAGCACCAGCACCAACACCAGCACCAACACCAACATCAACACCAACGGCAACAGCAGCGACAGCAGCAACGGCAGAGCCAAGCGCCGCCCCGAAAAAGCTCTCCCAACGCGCCCGTCGACGCGCCCATCGACGCGCCGCCCGCCTCCGCGCGAAACACCTGCGCGAGGTAGCCAAGCTTCGGAGGATGGCCCGGCGTTCTGCTACGCGCGATGGGGAAGGCGAAGGCGAGGGCGAGAGCGAAGGTGAGGGCGAGGGTGGTGGTGAGGGCGGAGGGGAGAAGGCATAGACTCGAATTTCAATGACAACGCTTCACGACGTATTTCCAATCGTGCGATCAAACCGACGGAGCGAAGGCGGAGGCGAGAGACTTCCGTCCGTCCGTCCATCTATCCATCCAAACTGACGAGTCACACCCGGTCGGTCTGGTCTGGCACGGCGACCATGTGCGTGCGATGCGTGCAAATCGTGAATTCGTAATCATGAATACCATTCCGAAAGAGGCGAAGTGGAGGAAACTAAGAAAGGAGGGGAACGAAAAGACAAAGAGGGAGGGTAGGAGTTGGTTACTGGACTGGATTTGAGTGCCTGCATGGAATGGGGGCTTGGGGAGGGGGACGATCTGAATGTGCCGTGTTCCGGTATTTGGGGTGGGACCCTGGGTGCTAGGGGGATTGCAGTGGGAAGGAAAGGAGAGAGAGAAGGGGGGGAAGCCAAGGATAGGCGGACGGAAGCAGCGCCTTGTCGTTCTGTGGCCAAAAGTGAGAAACGGACCTGGTAGAGTAGGCTGACTAGAAGCGAAGACTGGGAACGCGGCGCAGGGCGGCGCCGGGCTTAGTACCTCCCGCCGCCACCGCCGGTGACCCTCGAGACTGCGAAGACGCCAATGATGACGACGCCGAGGAAGCCGATGCTGGCGGGGAGGAGGAGGTCTTTGGGTATGACGCCAAAGACGAGCTCCTGATCCACCACGTCCTCCTTCGCCCCGCCCTTGTCCTTGCCCCTCTTCCCACTTCCCTCGCCCTCCTCGCCCTCCTCCTCCTCCTCCTCCGCAACGCTCTTCAAAGCAGCCTCCTTGGCCGCCTTCAAGCTCTTCGCGTGCATCTCCCCCGTCCGCGCTTTCTCCGCCTCCCATCCCTTCCCGCCCTGCACATACAGAATCACCCGGTCCTTGCCCTGCGCACGCGCGACCTTGACCGCGTCCCGTACGTCGTCATCGGCGGTGATGAGCACCATGTCCCCGTCGTCGTCCGTGTACGCAAGCTGAAAGTCGTTCGGGTCCGGCCCCGTCGCCGGTACCGCGGCCGTCGAGGGGGGCGGGGCCGTGGGTGCGTCGAGGTCGGAAGCGGGAGGCGTTGGAGGCACGCCCGTTGCGCCCGGACCCGCGGTAGCGGCGGCGCTGGCCTCGGCAAAGAAGGGATCGCCGACGAGCTTGATGGCGACAATCTCGCGGATGTTCTCAAAGTTGTCGTACCGCGCCGAGAACCGGTGCGTCCTGCCGGAGGGGGTGACAAACTTGAACAGGTACGTGCCGTCGTCGATCGGCACGCCGACGCCAGCGCCCATGCCCGTGCCGCCCCCGATGCTGCCGGCGACGCCGGACGCGGCCCCGCTGGCGCCAAGGAAGCCGCCCACATTGGAGTGGTCGTCGCCGACGACGGAAGCCGAGTCGTTCGGGTGTACTTCGCTCGCTGGAGAGCTGACGCCGATGGGGAAGTCGTGCAAGTCCCTCCCCGGGCGGAGCGGGGATTCGACGGGAGCGTCGTGCGCGCCAGTGTGTCCCGAGAGGGCCGACTCGGTGTCGGCGCCGTCGACCGCAGAGCCTTGGCCGAACGAGTTCCAGAAACGGTTCCACATGGGCCCGCCCGAGCCGGCGTCGCCGCTTTCCGAGCCCATCGAGTTGATTTGCTCCAACGTGGCGTAGGTTAGCTTAAGTACGTCCACCACGCCTACGAGGCGCTCGCTATCCACGACAGGAAGGTTGAGATAGTGACCGTCTGCAGACGAAAGGAAGAGGAGAACGGACAGAACAAATGAGAACCGATGTAGTGAGTGCCGGAAGGAACGGGCGACGACCCACCGTGCATCTTCCTCAAAGCGGCCTGAATGGTGAGCGAAGGTTCGGCGACGTCGGGATGGGGCGTCATGACCCTGACCACGCTGCAAGTGCGAGGGTCGAGGCCGGCGGCAATAACGCGCAGCACGACGTCCTTGGAGGTGAAGATGCCGGCGATCTTGCCCGACGGGATCTGTCCTCCTCCAGGTGGACCACCGACGGGACCGGATTCCATGACGCAGACGGCGGTGGTGTGGTGCTCGGCCATGAGCTTGGCGGCATCTTTGACGGTGGTACGCACGCCGACGGTGGCAGGGAGGGTGCGCGAGTCGAGGATGGTGGTAAGGTCGGGGATGCTCATCTTCTCCCTCAAAGCGTCGATGTACTGCATCATGGCAGCCTGAGGTCCACCGACGGCGCCCGTACCCCATTCGGTCTGCACGCCCTCGAGGGCATTGTAGAGCTTCTGAGATGAACCATGCGCACGTTCGAGCTTTTCGAGGGCTTCGTAGAACACTTTGGCAATGTCCAAAAGGCCGACGACATCGCCTTCTTCATTGCAGACAGGCTACGAGAAGACGCAAAGGGAAGTGAGAGTGAGATGAGGAAAAGGCGGGAGAAGGCAAGCGGCGGAGCGATTGTCATGTCTTGCGGTGAATGAGAGATGACTCACCAAGTGACGGAAGCCACGGGTGACCATGGTGTTGAGCGCATCGGTGGCGCTGGTCGTGTCGCGCGTCACCATGGGGTTACGGGTCATGATAGCCGAGACGGGAGTGGACCGGGCGTCGAGGCCCTGGGCGACGACCTAAAGAGGGAACGAAGGAACAGATGCGTCAATGCTCGCCTCGGTATTCGCTCTCCAAGCCCTCGAGCCTGGGGAACCGAAGGAACAAACAGAAAACCCAAGTGGCGCGCTGGCGATGACGCACCCTGAAAGCCAAATCTTTGGCGGTGAAGATACCGCAGAGATGTTCGTCCTCATCCACGACGAGCACGCAGTCCGTCCTCTTGGCCGCACAGAGCTGGGAGGCGTCTGCGACAGAGATGTGAGACGGCACGGTGAGGGCGGGCAAGGGGCGAAGGGCGGAGACGGTGCCGGCGGCGGTGCGAGAAGTCTTTCGAGTGCGCTTGCTACCGCTTCCGTGGCCGGAGGAGGCGCCGCCGGTGTTGCGCTTCCGGGCCAGCTCGTTTTCGATCTTCTTGCGAATCGCCTAAAGAGTTAAGACATGGAGGATAAGAGATGTATCTACGCTGTATGTGCCAGCGGCGCTGGTCTCCACCTCTCCCCTGTTTCTTTGCTCACCTCATCCCTTTTGCTCTGCCTCTTTCTCGTCTCGCTCAAGCCGAGATCGGAGCCATGGTCGCTCCTGCCAGAGTGGAGCGGGGAGCCACGGTAGGCAGACATGTCGTTCGGCTGACTGGTAAGAGAGACGGCGGGAGGCCGACGAGGACGAGAAGGGTGAGGAGGGGAGGAAGGGTCGACGGAGGGGGATGATGCAGAGGAGGGGAAGGCGAGGGAGGCGACGGGCGAGTGAGGACGATCGTCGAAAGATTCGCCGAACGTGCTCGCGGTGCGCGACCTGATTGGGATTTTAGACATGGAGGGGGGAGGAGGAAGGGAGGAGAGCGGACGAGGGTCCAGCTGGGTGTGAGTGCGAGCGGTGTGTGGTCGGCAAGGTGCAGGCAGAGAAATGGAAAGGCGGTGAGAAAGAGGAGATGAGGACGAGGTGTAAGGATAACGAGACGGCACGCGAAGAAGGAAGAAGGAAAAGGTCTACGAGAGGGAAAAGGAGGGTCGACTATGCGGACGACGAGGTGCGAGGGCCTCTCTCTGCCCTCTACACTACGTATACCGCCCCTCGGAGACAGCGACGGCGGGGGGTTGATATCGACAAGAGGAAATGAAGGGAAGGCCGGCCTTTTTTCTTCTTCCTGGCTTGCACGGGCGCTCGCTAGCTAGCTGGCTCGTACGTTTCGTTCGCCCGCTCGCTCACCTTGGAAGATGACGGCCACGTGGGACGGGGCTGCCGGTGACTTGGAGGGCAACGCCGAGGGTATGTAGAGAGGAGACGAAGTGGAGTCGAGTCCGACTCCGAGGTGGTGGTCGTGGTCGTTGTCGTGGTCGTCGTTGGCGCCCGTCGGCCGTTGTCGGTCACCCGTCCATGCGGAAAGTCACGGCGACGCGTCGGCGCACGTGGCGTGCGTGAGGGCGACGGCGGCGAGTGCTGCGGCGGCGGCGCCATAACGCCGCAGCGGGTATTAATGAATTCCGCAAGTGCCCATTTGTAATTGGGGTGCGCTGCGGCGAGACTGCGGCTGCTGCGGCTGCCACGCCGGCTGAGGCGGCCGAGCGGTGGTGATCGCCATCCCGACCACGCCAAGGCTCGACTCGAGCAGCCGAAGAAGCAACGCGAGGCGACGTCGGCCAAACAAGAAAGACAGAAAGAAGAGAAGAAGGACTCGTTCGTGGTCGTCGCTCTCTCTCCACCATCTTCGCCCCACCTCGTCCATTGGCACACGCGCCAGCCTCGCGTCCCACCTTCCTTCCATTCCCTCCACGCCCACCACTCCCCGTTCCTTCCCTTCGCAGGCCGGAGGCGACGGACCGAGCGAGCGAACACTCGTTACTTTCCCACTCCTCATCCGCACGGCGGTCCTCATCTCGTTCGCACCTACGACCCACGTCCAGGTCGCATCCATCCCCTTCGCACCACTCTGCACGGACGTGGATCAGAAGAAGCGAGGGCAAGATGAACAAGGTGAGCCGACGGCACGGCGTGACCATGTCCTTCCCTTGCGCTGCATCTCACCATCTCCCTCCCTCGCCCTCCACTCAAAGCTCACCTCGTTCCTGCCAGCGTCCAGGTCCTGTCGCCTCTTCCTCCTCGTCATCCTCCTGGAGGCGGTGGCAGACGTCGCCATCGAGGCCAACCTCTTCATCCGATTCCGATTCGGCGTGCAGCACCAGAACAGCACCAACCTCGTCATCGACCACTCGCAGCAGAGGACGCTGCCCGTTTACCTGGGCATCTTTTGCATGGCACAGTGCGTCTCCTCGTTTCTCGCCACGATCACTAGCCCACCTCTTGTCCGCTCACTCTCGCCTGCCCTTTGCGTTCGCATCCCCGCAGCATTTACCAAATCGTCCTTGCCTTCGATGCCGCGCACGCGCGCAATACCATCCAGATCATCGGGCTGGCCATTTTCAATCTCATGTTGTGCGTCTCTTCACTTCTCCCGCGCGCGTCCTCATGAACGAGACCAGTCTCCCCTCGCTCTCGCTCAATCCCTTCTTCCCTTTGCAGCCTCATCTACGCGGTGATCCAAATCTCCGAGATCCGCGACGTCCTCGGCACCGGCGTCGTCCCCGGTTCGAGCAACAAGGTGCCCGTGCAGATCCTGACGGGCGCCATACCTATCATCATTGCTGCCGCCGAGATCGCGTTTTGCGTCTTGACTTGGTTTATTTACAGGGCATTCGGGTGCGTGTGCGGGCGCGAGTGCAGTCGGAGCGCGGTGTTGACCGGCAGGGCTGACCACCAGGACTTCGGACGCTTTTTTTTCCATCGTTCCACTGGATGTCTTCCGTGCCTTGTACGCAGATGGTGAGCTCCTCACTTCGACTCTCCGTCCCCATCCCTCACCCCCGGTCCCTAGTCGCTTATTACTTGTCGCCCACCTCTAATGCCTGATTCTTATTTGTCCGCTCCTTCCTCCGGCCTCACCCAACCAGGGACATCTACAAGAAGATTGGCGCAGACAGGGGCATCAAGCGCGCCTACCTAACCTACCAGGTTTTCCTCTGTCTGCTCAAATTTGGCGTCTTCTTCTTCGTCGCATTCTCGTTGCAGGTCAGTGCGGCGCCGCGGCCAGCGGTGTAGCCTTTCCGACGCGACGAGCACCTCTTCACGTGCGCGGACGCTTACACCCGTCCTTGCACCGCCTTTTACCTCGCCTGCACGCAGTTCGTCCTCATCGTCCTCAACTCCCAAGACGTGGAGTACGACCTGACCATCGTAGCCGTCCCTCTCTCCTTCCTCCTCGTTCTCGCCGGATGGTACTCTGTGCGGCACGAGATCCGATGGCTCGTAGCCGTATTCTTGACTGGCTGTACGGCTGGCATGACCTATTTTGTGTTCAAGGTGCGTCACCTCGGGCTCGCTGGCTTTTTCCAGTTCGTTCACGCGTGTTTACTCGTCCATGCTCCCGTTGCCAGCTTTTCCGCATCTTCACCCAGTCCAAGTACCGCGACGTCAAGGCGTCCTTGGCCACGTTCTGTGAGTCGTCACCGCTGGCGTCTATGTTGTCCGCCCTTGCTAAACTCGTCTTTCACAACTCTGTCCGTCTGTCTTATTCGCCTTCGCCTTCGCCGACCCACAGCGATCCTGGCCATTGTCAATCTCCTAGGCGTTTTCATCTACACCGTCCTCTGCCTTCGGAATTTCGGCGAGGGGCTTAAATACCACCGTGCGTCGCCTCGCCGGTTCCCTTGCGCCTTGCTCAGGTTCTCCGCTCCCACCTCCGCGCTGACCGCCCTTCGTCCCTCCCTTTCTCCTTCCTTCGCCCCGGCCGACAAACAGTCTCCAAGTCCGAAAGGCGCGCGCCCTTCTTGCGTGACCTAGACGACGACGGCGAACAGGGGTATCTGCCGCCGGGCAAAGTGGGCGCCGTACGGCTCGGGTCGGCCAACACCTCAAGGGAGTCGATGAAGATGTCCAGGATGAGCTTGGATTGATTTCGACTCCGCCGTGCCCGTCAAAAGCTTTACCCGTCCGTCCTTTCCGTCGCTCCCCGGTCTCGCTTCTCTCCTCTTCGTCGCGCCCATCTCCCGCGGTCTTCGTCGATCCATCTGTCCGTCCGTCCGTCTGGCTATACCACTTGGCAAGCCTCTGTACCAATGTCCTTCCTTCCTTCCTTCCTTCCTTCTCCTACGCTCCCTCGTCTTGGCTTTCTTCCAGGTCCTCCGTCGTCTCTCGTCTCGTCTGCTCTCGCACTCTCTGGTCTTCCGGGTTCGCGTCCCCTCCGTTCGCCGCTATTACGATTCCGATCCCTCGGGTACCGAGCGCCTCCTGCCGGTCTCTCCCCTTTCTTACATCCACACTCCCTCCATCCTGCAAGTCGTCCCATTATTCGACGGTCGACCCCATCCATCCATCCATCCATCCAGAGCAACTGGCAGACGGACTGCCCCGTCATACACCGCCTCAGTGCCGTCCTCTTCACGCAGCTCCACTCAGCTCTGTTTTTCGTCTCCCTCTCTTCTTTCTTCTGATCTGATACTCCCTCATCCCGCCGTTTCCTCCTTCACTCCTTTCTTCCCCGGTCTTCGGTGTCGGCCGTCTCATCTCACACCGACGCAATCTGTAGCACTTTCATTCTTTCCCCGCCTCTCTTTCCTTCCTTTTTTCATTTTTTTTCTTGGCGTTCCGTGTCCGCCGCTGGTCATCGGCGCGCGCGTTCGGTCGGTCCGGCGGGGTTCTTGATGGTTCTCGATGGTTTGTGATCGTAGTCGTTCCCCCTCCCAGCGTCGTTCTTGATTTCGTCTGGTTATATATGGACTCTCTCTCTCTCTCTCACCGTCGGCCGTCTCGCGTGAATAAGCGCGAAAGAGCGCCGTGTGAGTTCAGCAAAGGGAGCTTAAATCGTCCACCTCCGTCGTCTCTGTCCCTGTTTTTCCTTGGCGACGGACTGAGGAGGTCACACGCTCTTTGAAAAAGGCACACTGCGCAATTGGCGCTGCTGCGACTCTGAACGGAGGATTCCTCGTTTGTTAGACGAAGCGTGTCCTTTGGACGGATGCCACCCTCAGGAGGTGAAAGCAAAGGCACAAACAAAGAAGTGGTCGCTCGCTCAGTGCTTGAGCCTACGGACCAACGAGTGACACCTCTCCAGGTCAGATCAAATCCCCCTGAACACGTTCTTGCTCGCCGATCGAACTTCACCCCGACTCCGCCTCTTCTGCCTCCCGAACCTCGCCTCCCCTTCCACGTTCGCCCCGTCCCCGCTCGCTCCGGCACCTCCTTTCTCCAGCCCGTGCCCAAACCGCTCCACTTTGCCCGCCGCGCCCGCACCAGTCCCAGCCGAGGCCGACGTTTTTCGCTTCTTCGACTCGCCAGAGGGGATGAAGGAGATGGAGCGATCGCCTCCTCCTCCTTTCCTGCCGCCCGAGGAGTCCCTACGGCCCCCTTTGGTCGCCGCATCTCCCTTTCGCATCCGCTCTCCAAACGTCGCCTTGCGCTTGACGTACCCTCCCGAGGATGCCGTCCCTTCACCATCCGCATCGACCAGACGAGGTCGCGAGCCGGCCGACGCCGCCGCCGCCGATGACGACGACGACGACGGAGCGGGTGGACCGTTCTGTGCGACGGGTTGACGGTCTCGCTCACGGGGCTGTCCCTTCGATGGTCGAAATTGGCCGAGATCTGAGAGAAGGAAGACCGGCGGCAGTGGGGGACACAAAGTGTGCATGCGCGTATGGACGTTGAATAACGATCCGCTCGTCGATCGATCGGTTGTCGGTCCGAGAATGAACGAGGACACAGAGACTTACCTCCCTCGTCGCTGCTGTCTCCTGATTCGCCTTCGTCCTCGTTCTCACTGCTCCCCTCATCATCGTCGCTCGAGCCTCTCTCGCTCTCTTCTTCCTCCTCTTCCACCGCCGTCTTCTTCCGGCCCTGTCGCACCATAAGCAAGAAACCAAGCGAGATGGCATGAGCAAAGACAATCTCGCCGAGTGGACAACCTGTCGGAGCAACCGACAGAAGCGACTGGGGACAAGAAACGCTCACCCCGCTAGCAGCAGTAGAAGGATTGAGGAGAGCGAATTCCCTGCTGGTGTCGTCGACCTCAAACTCGGGGTTCTCGAACATTGCGGCGAAACGCTCGTCTTTGAGCAACGACGGTGCAGACTTGGCCTTGTCATTTGTCTTCTTCCTCTTGTCTCCCTCTCCCCCGTCGTCTTCCTCCTCATCTCCTTCCTGTTCAGCAGCCTTACTGGCCCTCTTCTCAGTCCTCCTCCTCTCCTTTTCCTCCTTCTTCATCAGCGTCTCCGCCAGCTGCTTGTTGACCTTGGGCAGGTCCCGCTTAGCCTTGATCCTGCTCTCCGCCTGCTTCTCCATCTGCTCCTTCAGGACCTTCTCCTTGTGCTCCGCGTACAGCGTCGGATTGGCGATCAGTCGTGCCTTGTTATAAATCGGCAGGGACACGAAGAAGCCGTGCATGTACGGTTTCAGAAGGGCAGTGCCGACAAGGTGTTCCATCCCGAGACTGTGGAAAGATGAGCACGTGCGCAGCATTTAGGATAAGTGATGATTGACGAGTGCGACGCGAGAGAGATATGACGATCTCAACGAACCTCGCGAGCTCCTTTCGATCAACAAACTTGTAGTCATCATACACCGTCGCCACCGCGTTCTCCTCCAGTTCCTCGGTGACATTGTCCAAGAAGGAGCACCAGCGCGGGGCGGGACCAAGTTGAGGAATGTAGTAGGTAGTCATCTGTACTCCCTCGTTGGCCATCATGATAAGGCCGGAAGAGGAGACATGATGGACGCAGTTGATATCTGTCGTGGGTGTTATGGAAGTGAGGTTGGCGGCCTTGACGGACAATAAGACGAAGACCAATGAGCTTGGGACAAGTAGGGCGGGCTGAACAGTTGAGCGATCCCTTACCGTGTTCTTATCCCAGATCTTGATGACTTTGGCATCTGCGCTCAGAATCTTGCCCTCCGCCTCGTGTCTGCTCGAGCCCTCGGTCCACTGCACCGTCTTGATCGGAAGACCATATCCTTGGTCCTTTACAGTGAAAGGTCTCGGGCTGCGTAAGTCGTAGAGCAATACGTGGCCGGTGGAAGTGCCAGCTGCGAGAGTGAGACCATCGGAGCGGCTGGCAAGAGCGGTGACTCCCAGAGGACGAGTGGAACTTTTTCCCTGGTCGTCCATCACGGCCGGCAGAGCAGATGCGGAGGACAGCGACTGGACGACCTGCGGAACCGCCACCGAGAGAAGGCCCGCTCGTCGTCGGGAGCGCGGATCCCATAATTCCACCGTTCCCGGACCATCCGTGCCGAAGGAGAGAAGCTGATGAGCGGGATTGATATCGATGACATTCACGCCCTGGACCTCGGCATCGCTTCCTTCCACGAAGCCAATTCCTTCGCCCATGACGTAAGGAGAAAGGAAACGTCCGTGATCAAGGTTGAGTCGGTAAACCTCATTCCCCGAGGCGGAGATAAGTGCGTCGCAAGAGGGAAAGTGGTAGGCAATGGAGCGGCCGAAGCGGGGGATGCGAGTACGATAGTGGAAACCGGCTTGGGTGTGCAGCTCGATAGAGCGGTCCGCCTGGAGGTGGACCGTCTTCGTCCAGTCGTCGGAGAGGATCTGAATAGGATGAGGATAATAATTCTTGAGCAACGAGATTCATCAGGGGAAGCTTTCCTCCTTTCCGCCCACTTACTTTAAAATCGACGTTCTCCGCGTCCGTGTGCCGCTCAAACTTCATCGCGAGCTGATACAAATCGTAGACCCTCATCTGAGGCTTGTAAGTGCCCGTGGCAATAGCATGCTTCCCATCGGGAGTGACCTCGATCTTGTTGCTCGCCTCCGGGAACTCAAAGTCCTGAATGAGCTCGATCCTGTCCGTCTCATCCTCGCGCCTCCGTCGTCGCTTCTTCTTCCAAGCAAGCGACTTTTGGAGGAAGGCCGGGGTGGCGGAGGAAGCGTTTGCGCCTGGAGTGTCGTTAGTGCGCGAGCCGCCTCCGGAGACGGTGTACACCTTGACGTTGCCCGTGCCTGCCGTTCCCAACGAGGTCACCATGGTGGGCTGGGCGTTGCGTGTTGGAGGTGGGAGATTGGAGAGGAGAAGAGCCCAGTCGAAACAGGTGCCTCTTCCAAAATGCTGCGGCAACACATCATCGTCCTGATCTTCTCATCCGGGACACGATCGTCCACGACCAAACGGGGCTCGAGCAGGCGCAAGCATGTTGTCCCTCGTCGCCTCGCCGTATCGCGTGGCTCGCCTTCAGCGAGCTTGCGCACGTTGTTGCCAAGCCGCTTGCGCCCCGGGCACGACGCGAAGCTGGAGCTCGGTGCGCTCATTTGACCTTCCGATGGTTAGGTCACGGCCGTTCGGGCGCAACGATTCTCCTAATCACTTCAAATCAGAGCCAGGAACGGCAGCTTCTCTATCCTCGTGGTTTCAACCAGTTTCTCCTCGACTTTTGCGAGGCGCTCGCGCTGAGAGCAGCTCTCGGTCGTCCATCTTCGCCGGCGGCCTTGGCTCCTTCGCCTCCCAAGCCTTTGCTTCCACCGCCGTTCCGGTCCGCCTGTATTCTTTGTCTCGGTTTGCAGCACGAAGACACCTCTCTACCGCCGCTTCTACCACGAGGGGTGGTACGCCGCCTCTACCGCGCCTCACCCCCCCAATCGTCGGCTACTGGCTGCTTTTCTCCGCCTCTCTCGTTTTCGGCATCGTCATCGTGGGTGGCCTCACCCGCCTTACCGAGAGCGGTCTCAGCATCACCGAGTGGAAGCCCGTGACGGGAGCGTTGCTACCCAGCGGGGAGGACGGTTGGGAGGAGGAGTTTCGCAAGTACAAAGAGACGCCCGAGTACTTGACGTGAGTGCGCTCTCGCTTGTCCACTCCTTGGACCGCAGCGCTGAATAGCTCCCCCCCTTACCTGCCGTCATTCCAGCATGAACTCGCACCTGACCCTCTCCGAGTTCAAGCGTATCTACATGTGGGAGTGGGCGCACCGGGTCTGGGGTCGGGCCATCGGTATCGCTTTTGTCCTTCCGGCCGCTTACTTTGCCGTGCGGGGCCAACTCAGCAAAGGCACCGGCGTGAAACTGCTCGCCATAGCCGGCGGCATCGGCTTCCAGGGCTTCCTAGGCTGGTACATGGTTCAGTCCGGTCTTGTGCCGGAGCACCTCTCCACGAATTCCGACCCGACCATACCGCGAGTTTCGCACTATCGTCTCGCCGCGCACCTCGGCACCGCCTTCCTCGTCTACGTTGCCATGCTCCTGACCGGAGTGGGCGTGTTGCGGGACTACAAGGCGGCGGTGGGCAAGGGGAAAGTGAGCGGAATGGATGTCTCCATCAAGGGAGGGCCCGAGTCGCTTCTCCGTGTCCTCGGCAGCGCTCAGCTGAGCCGCTACCGTAACGTGGCCAAGGGCGTCGCAGGTCTGGTCTTTTTGACGGCCATGTCCGGCGCTCTCGTCGCTGGTCTCGACGCTGGGCTGCTGTATAACGAGTTTCCGCTCATGGGAGGACGTCTCGTTCCGCCCAAGGACGAGCTCTTCGAGGACAAGTTTGCCAAGAAGGAGGACCGCAGCGACAAGTGGTGGCGGAACATGCTTGAGAACCCGACCACTGTGCAGTTTAACCACCGCGTCCTGGTGAGTGTCATTCCGTCTCGGCGCCCAGGCGTTCATATGCTCACAAGTTTCCTCTCGACAGGCCGTCACCACCGTCGCCGTCGTCCTAGCATTCCACTTGTACACGCGACGCCTCATGAAGCGACGCCTCGTCCTCCCGTCCTCCTCACCGTCTGCACGTCCGGCTCATCCCATTTCGGTCGCCTCTACCGTCCCTCTTCCCTCTTCACTCCCCGTCCTCCCGCCTCTGATCCCCAGGCTCACCGCCCTAGCCTCGCTCATGGCGCTGACCCAAGCCTCGCTGGGGATCACCACGCTCCTCTACCTCGTTCCCATTCCCCTCGCAGCGGCTCACCAAGCGGGAAGTCTCCTTTTGCTCACGTCCATGCTCGCCGTCGTCGCCGCGGCCAGGATGCCTTCCAAGGTGGTGGAGGAGTGGAGGAGCGCGGTCCGGAAGAGGGCCTTAAACGGGGTCGCGCGCAAGGGCGAGCAGGCTTGACGTCGTCTTTGCTGCATGAGGCGAATGCCTTACAATGTATTTTTTCTTATTTTTGTCCGGTCGCAAGCCCACCATCCTCCACTCCCACCTGTTGATGCCGAGCAGCGCACCGCTCGAAAGGACTGAGAGCAGCCATCCCGGCCGTCCCGGCCGGGTTCTGGCCAAAGTCGCGAGCGAAAGATAAACGAAATGAGAGGTGTGATTTGAAAGTGTATATGACCTTGTGTTCCTCAGTCGGGATGTGGGTGTAGGACGCGGAAATTTACGTTGTTGTTTATTCGGTTCATGGTCCGTACTCCGATCCGACCAGATGGACAGTGACCAGCTCAAGCCGACGACACTCGGTCCGGGCGCCGTATGATATGATTGCCGACGAGGGTTGACCGAGAAAAATCCTGAGGTCGTATGATGTATGCTTCCAGATGTTCAGATTGCTCGGGAGGAAGGTGCGACACGACCCTCTATTATGGACTTGCACGGTGACACGGTAGGACCTTAGGACCCATGAAATGTAAATGAAGAGCATTTAAAATATCAACAAGGGGCGGTGGCCTAGCGGCAAGGCATCGGATTGCAGTTTCCACGTGAAAGCGTGGAATTCGCAATTCTCCGCAGATCGGGGGTTCGAGTCCCTCTCGCCCCTCTCTTTTTTGCGGTTTATGCTTTTGGTTCTTTAATTTTATTCCCATTGTTATGCAGTTTTATTGGCAGCTATACGGAATAGGGCGGAATGCGCGCGTGCGCTTGTATACAGAATATGGAAGTTAAAGAAATCGTAGTTAAGGAAGTGGTAACTATAGGTATTCCATCAGAAACTTCTGGTGCCGAGAATGGTACTCTCGTTGGTCAATGATTGTCTGCCGCAGCTGGTCACTGCTTGTGTGCTCTCTATGATGGTTAGTTCCAATGTCATCGTTAAGAACGACTGCTCCCGAAAAGCGGCGCTGTACCCGTTCATGTCACGCCTAAGTGCGGAGATCTTGCACATCGGTACGTCCTGGAGGCTGCTTCTCCCCGTCAAGCTACCTTGGGTTCGGCGCGTCACTCATCCTGGATGCACTCTCTCCTCATCCAGCAGGGCCACTCGGTCGCAAAGCAATTTCAGCCGCCAGGTAGCAGTGCTCAGCTCGTAAGACAAATAAGAGAACGGGTTGGAGTTGGCGGCAAGCGGTCAATGTGCGTAGAGGCGTGCTTCCTGGGCGCTTGGCGGAGGACGTGGAGATAGACGTTGAGATGGAGATGGACATGGAAATGGTAGCGGTCGAAGGCGGGCCCGCGCGCGTCGATGACCGATCTCTGCTGCGGCAGGTCCGGGGTTCGTGCCACCTTCGGGCCGCCGGGCTCGGGAGCGAGCCACCGATCGATGACGGCCCGGAGAAAAGATGACGACGGCCGGCTGACAACGACGAACGACGAACGACGGACAAACGACGACCGGCTTGCTCAGCCGCGACTCGTACTCTGGATCATCACATCTCCTTCTTCTCGCCCAGCTCGACGTCGCTCGCTGCCGCTGCTGCCGCTGCTGCCACCGTCGAGTACTGCGACACCACCCGCGAGCGCAAGCTAGCCAGCTACCTACACCGCCCCATCGCGGGAAACACGGGCAGGAGGGAAACAGAGGCGGATCGACGGCGGCGGTGGCGACGACAAGATGGTCAACCCCCTGCCCGTCGTCTTGCCCGAGGAGTGCAGAAAGGCGAGCAAGATCCTTAACGCCTTTGTCGGTGCGTACTTTCGCCTCGCGCCCCCTCTCCGTTCGTCTCCTCCAAGCTGAGTCCTGTCTTCGCCCTCTCTTCCGCAGACCCGGTGAACGGATTGGTGAGCTGCGTTGGATCGGCTGTCGTCCGCGTCCGCGTCGCCTCACCGCCCGGTCCCTTGCCTGCTCTCCACAGGACCGCGTCATCCCCGTATCGGTGCTCCGCAATGCCAAAGGATTTGCCATCTACAGCGTCGTCCGAGCCAGTGTGTACCCGCGCCTTGCCGTCGTCCCTCCCTCCTCCCGGCCGTCGTTCTCCTCTTCTCCCGCTCACTTCGTCCTTTCGCCTTGCACCCTCGCACGCCGCCGCGTAGGCTTCGTCATCTCCGCCAGGGCAGGCTCGGGCATCGTCATCGCCCGATTACCCGACGGATGTGAGTGCCGTCGCTACGCCGACCCCGCCGCTGACCCGCCGCTGACACGTGTTGCCACACGCACAGCCTGGTCCGCACCCGCCGCCATCGGTATAGCCGGCTTGGGAGGAGGCTTCATCGCGGGCATCGAGCAGACGGACTTTGTGAGCACCGCATGTACCTTTGACGTGTCGTGTCCTCCTTTTCTGCGCCCTCATTCCCTCGCTATCGTTCCCCGGACAGCTCGTCGTCCTCAACTCGCGATCGGCGGTCAAGTCCTTCATGGCCACCGGCTCGATCCAGCTCGGCGGCAACCTCAGCGTCGCCGCCGGTCCGCTCGGCCGTACCGCCGAAGGTTCCGCCTCGCTCAATACCAAGTTCAAGCCGGCGGCCCTATTCTCTTATTCGAAGAGCAGGGGAATCTACGGGGTTCGTCCATCTCGCTCTTCTGTGCTCATGGACGACGTGCAGTAGTGACTCAAATTTGCGTCGTGTCCGCCGCGCACAGGGCGTCTCCGTCGAAGGCACCATCCTCGTGGACCGCTCGGACGCGAACGCGAAAGCCTACGGCGACCCGAGTATCACGGTCAAATACCTCCTCTCCGGCGTGACCCCGCCACCGGCGTGGGCGGATACGTTGATTGGCACGATCGAAAAGTTCACTAGCACGGGCCGCGCGGCCGAGGCCCGGGAGGCGGATTACGCGGCGGGCCTCGAGTACGACGCGGCGCCTCCCGGTTGGGGCGGAGGGAGGGCGAACACGCCTGAGGGTGTCGGTCTGGGCACGGGATATGCGTTCCGAAGCGGCAGCGTGGCGAGCCTGGAGGGGGGAGAGAGGCCGAAGCACAACCGCACGTTTAGCGCGCTCAGCTGGAAGAGTGGCAGCAGTGGCGGAGGTGGGCGGAATAGCCCGGCGGCGGGACGGAAGAGGTCGGGGTCCAACGCTCCCTCCTTGGCGTCCATCGGGCGGACGGGCAGCGCTCTGAGCTTTACCAGCGGCCCGGGGACGACCAAATTGCCGAACGGCTACGGAGGTTATGGCTACGGCTCGTCTGGCGCCGGTGCTAACCCTTACGCAGAGCAGGACGCAGCGGCCCATTTAGAGCGCGCGACGCCGACTCGCACCCCGCCGCGGGCTAGCTCGGCCAATTCGTTGGCGCGGAGGAGGGGGGTGGAGCAGGCGTTGATCGACTTTAGCGAGGACAGAGAGGCGGAGGAGGAGGAGGAGGCGGCGGCGGCGCAGGTGCAAGGGCGAGGGGAGGAGGATGGGTATGGGTATGGGTACGGCGACCAATACGGGTACGACAGCAGCGGTCGCGCAGACCCTTTCTCCTCCCCGCCCCTCTCCGCAGCCACCTCGTCCCACTTTGTCAGACACGGCGACGCGGCGTGGCCCACGTCGGCCGGCCTCGGTGAGGGCGGCGTTGGAGAGGACCGGTTCGGGACTGGTGGCGGCGATGGTGACGGCGGTGGAGCGGTGGGGAGGGCGGTGGCGTTGTATGATTTCGACGCGGTGGAGGTGAGCGACGACCAGGTCCACGCCATGTCGTCGTCGTCCTCCTCCTCCTCCTCTAAACTTGCCCGCGAGACTCACTCTTCCCTCCCCCGTTCACTCCCCCACAGTCTGGCGACCTCTCCTTCCGCCGCGGCGAAGTGATCACGGTCACCAAGCGTACGCCGTCCACGGACGATTGGTGGGAGGGCAAGATCGGCCCGAGAAGCGGGAGCTTCCCTGCGAATTACATAGAGATGGTGGACGAGGCCTAGGTGGCATCGGAAGAATGGATGGGGCTAGGTCACAGGAAGCAGGAAAAAAGCAAGCGTAGCGATGATGGCGACGAGCGAGCCGTTTCGCAAGCTTACAAGAGTCCATCACGGTCGAAGTCCCGATCGGCTCCAACGTCCCAACGTCACGCATCCCAACGTCCCAGCAGTTGTCCCTCCGCTCTCTGGTTTTTGTACCTCTACTGTAGAACCTGTTCAAGTTGACGTGTCTGTCTGTTTAGCTGTCCCTCCGTCCGTTCGTCTGGCTGGCTGGCTGTCTGTCGTTACGCTTGCTCGTTCGGTTCGTCCTGGAAATCCAATCGATCTGTTTGTACTCTTTCACGCATTGCCGCCGACGCCAGCGATCGGGATCGGAACGGCGGCTAAACGTTCGACGTCGCACAAAAAAAAGTCTTCCTGGCCGTCGGACCTTTGATCGCGTCAATCCTCGTCACCGCTCCGTCGTCCATTCTCATGCTTCGTCTCGCCGTCCGACCAAGACCATTGCTGTCCCGACTAGTCGCCCTCCCTGCTTCCACCGCCGCCTCCTTCTTTCCCCCCTCGCCCTCCTCTTCGTCTCTCCCGCCTTCCCACCCGCATACCATGTCCTCCTCCTCCTCCTCCTCCGACGCCACGTCCGCCGTAGCAAACACGGCCGCCCACGATCCCCACCCCGCCAGGCCCATCGTCCTCTCCGGCCCCTCGGGAACGGGAAAGAGCACGCTGCTAAAGAAGCTCTTTGCTGAGTATCCCGATCGGTTCGGTTTTTCCGTCTCTCGTGAGCCGCCGCAAAGGAGAGGAGAGCAGAGGGGCAGCAGACCGGCCCGCTGACACTTGTTCGTCCGTTCGTTCGTTCGTTCGTTCGTTCGTTCGTTCGTTCGACAATACCGCCCTCTCGTCCCCACCTCGTCCAGACACCACCCGTGCGCCCCGCCCAGGCGAGCAAGACGGCGTAGCGTACCACTTCATCCCTCGCGCCACGTTCGACTCGCTGGTCGCCTCCAACGCGTTCATCGAGCACGCCGTCTTCGGAGGCAACTGCTACGCGACCAGCTTCAAGGCCGTGGAGGCGGTCAGGAGCCAGGGTCGGATATGTGTTTTGGACATTGAGGCTCAGGTGAGTGGACGAAGGGGGGCGAGCTGGGGGAAGATGGATGGCCGGCCGCCGTGTCTTGTCGGCGCGATGGATGCGCTCGACCCTCCCCGAGTGTCGCATGCATTCGCCCGCTCAAACCCCCTCCCTCCCCTCCGCTTCGGCATTACATGGTTTAGGGCGTCCGGCAAGTGAAAACGCACCTCTCCCACCTCCGCCCGCTCTACATCTTCATCTCCCCGCCCTCCCTCTCCGAGCTCCGCGCCCGCCTGACCAACCGAGGCACCGAATCGGCCGACTCGCTCGCCAAGCGCCTCCAGACGGCCAAAGACGAGATCGAGTATGCGCAGACGGGCGCGCACGACCTCGTCATCGTCAACGACTCCTTGGACAGGGCTTACGGCCTCCTCAAGAAGGCGGTCCTGGGAGAGCAAGTGACGTCGGACCGGTTGCCTGACTTTGACTTTAGTCAGTGGTGAGCGCCGGTAGCGACGGACCGGGGCGACAGACGGATCGGTTGAAAATGAGATGTGGGAGGAGCGAGACGACGCCCTCCTCTCGGGTAATTTTTGGATACCATTCTCAGGAGGAGGGCAGAGCGGGACTGAATCAGGGAGAGTGTCGGGTGGCACTTCGAAGGCAACGCAAGAGGACAGTAACCAGCACGCATGTAATTCTAAGTAGGACAAGGTGGATGAACGAAGGGAATGGGATGAATGGGATGGGCATGGTATGGTAACACTGGACCGCGTCGACTGTGTGGCCCACTTCTACAGCGACGCCTTCTTGTCCTCCTTCTCTCCGTCCTTCTTCTCTTCCACGCCTACTCTCCCCATGCCGATCGCCAGCTCGTCCAGCTCGTCATCCGCTTTGCCCTTCTGTGCTTTGCTCCTCTCGGCCTCGGCCGTTGCAGCCTTGGCCTCGACGACTTGCACCCCACCCTCGCCTTTGTTCTCGTCCGCCTTGGCCACCTCGGTCACCTTCTCAGCCGCGCCCTTCGCCTTGACCTTTGCCTCGTCCATACTAGCTGGAACTTTCGCCGCAACCGTTGGAGGCGTCGGAAGTATCGCTGGTGGAGGAGAGGCGGCAGCCCATCGCTTGTCCAGTTCGGCGTGACCTTCGCGGACGAGCTTCTCTAGATCGTCCTGGACGCGGGCGTCGAGAGAAGGGAAAAGCGAAAGGAAGACGTGAGCATCAGAAGGACAACGACGACGACGAAGAGCGACGTCGCCACTGCTCAGCCAGGCTCACCTTCCATCCACAACCCTCTGCCAATCTCAAGACCCCGGCATCGGCTTCGCCCTCATAAAACACGTCCCTCGTAAGCTCCTTCCCTCCGCACGTCCATCCTTCAAAATCGAACCCCTCCTCCATCATGAGCCCATGCGCGCCGGCCGTGAAAAAATCGTCGTACGACGCAATCTCGCCTACCAGCTCGAGGTTGATCAGCAGACGCGGACATGTGGGGCGGACGCGATCGATGAGGGAGGCGAACGGTTGGACCTGGCGAGAGGGAGAGGGAAGGTGTGGATTGCGGTACGGATGAGACCGCCCGTCGTTCGTTCAAAGAGAGCCCCAGCGACTCGGACGAATGGTCGATCTGACCGCCCGATCGATCGCTCACCTTCAACGACGTTCCCAGGACGATCAGCAGATCGGCCTCGGCGAGGTCGCCAATTCGCTCAAAGAAACGTCGGGGGAGGCCTTCACCGAAGACTGGGGTGAAATGAGGGTGAAATGAGGAACGTGATGAGCACGGGGTTCCGATAGCCGTCGATCCTTCACACGATGATCGAAAACGAGCTGCTGGGGCCGCCGCCTCATGGAAAGACAGACAGAAGGGGACGGCTCACATGTGATGTCTGGCTTGACCAAACCACCGTGCTCCCTGCCTTTCTTGCACTTCTTCACCTCACACTTCGCCACCTCGCCCGCCGCGACTTTTGACCTGAGCCACTCATCCGACACTTCGGTCTTGCACTCTATGCATCTGGCGGTGGCGAACGACCCGTGGGCTTCGACGATAGCTGTGGCGGGCAGGCCCGAAAGACGCTCCAGAGTGTCGACTGCGGAGAGCATTTCGGAGAACAGGTGAACACCGAATAGGTAAAGCGAGCGAAGTGATGGGTTCTGTCTAGGAAAACTCACTGTTCTGTGTAAAGACCCTCTTGAGGATGCCCTTCTCGTGTAGCAGTCGAAAGAAGTAGTGCGCCATGGTGGGCTGGAGCGGGAAGGAAAGATAGCCGGCCCAATACGTTCGGTCAGCATGGAGGACTGCCAACAAAGGATTCGCTTGCCTTCTGGACATCCGCCCATCCGGTCCAGCTCGTCGGTCCACTCGTCCGCTCACCTTATACTTGCCGGGGTAGAGCTCCTTAGCGAGTGCATAGAACGCCTCTGGCCTTCGTTGGAAGTAACCGATGTCAAAGATGGCCTCCGGGAACGGGAGGTCGTACTTTTCCAGGTTGTGGTAGAGGCCCGTGTCCGGGGAGCGAAAGTCGGGGATGCCGGCCGAGGTGGAGATGCCGGCTCCGGCCATCACGACCACGTTCTTGACTGTTCGGGGCGGCGGCGTACGAAAGCGATGGATCGTAGAGGGAGGGAAGAGGGATCAGGTTGGGCCACGGCCACCGACCGAAGGCGTCTTGTGAAAGCCGCCGAAGACGGCCCCTGAGCGCGAGCACTCACCCTTTCCGCTCCGAATCAGCTCCGCCACACCGTCCAAGTTCACCTTGCCTTCGGGAAAGGACCGCGAGGGAGAAGAGGGAGGCGTAGAAGGCTTGACCATGGCCGACATGGCGTCGGTGAGCTTTCTGAGAGACATGCAAGAGCCGGGGAGGACGGGAGGAGACGGTGATGGTGGTCTGAGGCGAACGTGTGGGGTCGGACGCAACTTACCTTTTCTGATCGCTCGCTGATCGCCGCCACCGCACGGACCAGCGGGCGGGTTGCGGTGACCGCACCGCGTCTTGACATATACGTCTGTCCAGCTCAGACTTTTTTTCGTCTCGACACACACACTCGACCAAGACTCTGCTTCGGATGCACGCAGTCCTTCGAAACACGTCGCTGCTCGTTCGACATTTCTCAGTGTCGCCCGCGCGAGCGTAGCACCCACGCATGATTCACACCGCTCACGAGCATGCAGAGTTCCGGTGCCGTAGATCGCTCTGCGGTATAAAAGAGAAGAGTACATGTGGTCGAATGAATGAGAAACAGGTCTTTTGATAAAGAAGTCCGTCGGCTCGTCAATAAACGAAAGTGAATTGCTTAGTTCGGAGCGGGGAACTATGACGCGCGATACCAATCTCCGTCCCGCCCCGCTTCCACAGATCAGCTGGTCCATTATTCAAATCTTCGCCTCGCGGTGGTTCTTGACCTCGCGCTTCCGCTCCTCGGCCCACAACGGGCCGTTCTTTCCCAAGGCGTCGCGAACGTGCTCGATGAAATACTCCGGTACTTCCTGTGGAGCGAACGTTCGACCGGAGAGGAAAAGAAACGCGGGTCGACTCATGGTTCGTTGGGAAAGGAGACGAGGCGCCACGCTCGGCACCGTGTTCGGGAGACGCTCACCGTAGCTGCAAAATGGCCTCCTTCGGGAGCGTCTGCGAGCCAACGTAGAACGGCGGCGCGGGGCAGAAGAAAGACGGGCGGTCAGGAAGAGGGGTCTGACCGACGGCGAGGTACGAGTCGCTCACTCTTGTACCACACCAAGTTGGCCGTCCTGGCGACCCAGGCTTTGGGCACGGTGACGAGCTCGGAAGGGAAGACGCTCATGGCGGTGGGCACGTTGATGTGGAAAGCGGGATCGGAGAGATAGGAGGTGAAGTAGGGGTTGTTTGCGTAGGGGTGGAAGGAGGTGCCGACGGAGCGGGTAAGGTGGTAAAGCGTGATCTGGATGAGGGCGTGCTCTGAGGACATGCTACGCATGGACGAGGTGTGTGACAAAAGGCGGACAGAAGAGCGAAACGCAAGGAAGCCGAGGAGAAAGGGTGACCGTGTTAGGTCGCGACGAGGGCCGTGCCGTGGGGACATCGTCTTCTCCCCGCATTCACACACCTGGTGTCACGGCCAGCCCGCGGACGGAAGCGCTGGAGGTAATACTTCTCTCCTATGTAGGCAAGCACGCCGATGGGGGAGTCGAGCAGTCCATAGGCCAAAGTCGTGGGCTGTCCATGGGGAAGGGAGAGGGAATATGAGTACCACAAGCGAGGGACCGGCTCGAAAGCGGGAAGAAAAGCTCACACGGTCCGCCTGGATCGCATAGTAAGCCGGACGCTCGCTGCCTCGTGGGACCAACTTGAGACTCTGTACCTCCTTCTCTGTCAACACGAGCCGCGCGAGGGCTGTGGTGACAAAGGTAGGCAGGGTCGCCACGAGCGTGGTAAGCCAAGACGGAGGGGGGGCGGGGCAAAAGTTGAGATGGACGGCTGAGGGAGACGAGGGACAGAAGCGGAAGGTGAGCGAGAGCAGAGTCGGTCGAGCGAGCGGCGCGCAGCAGATCACCTCTGCAGTGGTCGGGGTGCTGACTGGCGAGACAGCGAACGGCGATGGAGCCCCAATCTACAAAAAGCGGATGAAGAGACTCGGGCGCAGTGAGCCAAGGCCGGGCAGGGAAGGGAGCACCGGCCGCTCACCGCCACCCTGAGCGGCGTAGCGATCGTAGCCGAGTCCGAGCATGAGCTTGTTGAGCTTGGCGGCCATGGCCGGCATGGAGCTGCCTTTGCGAGTGCACGGCGGCGAAGAGAAGATGAAAGAGGGGAGGGAGGGGACGACTACGTGGAAGGCTGTGAGATGTAGGCGGGACGACAGACGCGTGAGCGGCGAGGTAAGAAAGTGTGAATGTGAAACAAGGGGACATGGACGACGGGTGGCGATCGCACCTTGGGCATCACGAGCGCGAGGGTTAGAGAGCTGGTCCATGACGGGGAAGAACTCGTAGAAGGTGCCTTGTGATCCGATGGCAGCAAGCGCGCGTCAGTCTCGACCGCAGGCGAGCGAACCCGACACACTCTCTCACTCACCCGGCCACTATGCGGTGCGCAAAAGCAAGCGCGTTGGTCAGCGGCAGAACGCTCCACAAGCCGAGCGAGGTGACGGCGTTGCAGAAAGGAGCGAAACTCACCCCGTGTACGAGGATGAGGGGGATGGCGTCCGGCTCGGGGGAAGGAAGATGGACGTAGTGAAGGTCGACTGGGTCGACGCTGCGCTCGTCGATGAGGACCTTGTAGTGCGGGAACCTAGGCCAAGTCCGGCATGGATGGGCACGTCCATCCGTCAGCGCTCCCATCCGGTCAGAAGGAGCGGGGCGAGGCTCGAGGCACGCACTTGTTGAGCTCCCTCTCCACGTCCTTCCACCTAGCCTCCTCGAGCAAGTCAAGCCACTCCTTGGCCATATCATTCACCCACTGAAGCGGCGCGCCCGTCTTCCATTCGTCCGCTTCGGCCATCCACACATAGTCGTCGCCTAGCGGTAGGGACGCCTCGAGCTTGGCTCGTAGGGCGGATACCTCGGCGGGGGAGAAGTTGACTTGGAACGGCCTGGGAGAAAAGGTCGAGCTAGCCATGGCGGCGGGACGAGAGAGACGTGGTGAGGTGTAGGTCAGCTGGAACGAACGGGGCAGATGATCTATGAAGCCTCGTCACGGAAGACGTCGGCGAGGGGATGAAGGAAGGAGAAGGAGCAAAGGGGGGGATGAGAGAGAGAGGGTGAGAAGAGAAGAAATCTTGGCCACCGGCGGGCGTCGGCGGAAGATCGATTTATGTAGGGACTAGATCGAGGCGGGGGTGGAGCAGCGCACGGGCCCCTGGTCGGACTGGGCTCTGGGGTGGCGCTGAATGGGACTACGAAGAACGGGAAAGACGGCGGTCGGTGGGCGGTGTACACGAAGGCTGTCGTGCGCAGAGAAGATGACGGCCTACCTGCCTGTCTGCTTGCCGTCCGCGATGGCAATGGGCTTATGGGCGAAGATGTTGGTTGGGTCGATGAGCACCGAGGAAAGCGCGTCGGTGCCAAGTTGGTGAATGATATTTATCCGGGGAGGAGGGCGCCGGCGGCGGCGCGCCGACCGACCTACCGACGACGGACGGACGGACAGTCGGACGGAGAGACAGAGTGTAGTGGAAGCGAGTAGTTGAACGGCAAAACAGAGTCGATTGGTAGATAGTAGTAAAGGTCCACTACACAGACAGACAGACAACAGGCAACAGGCAACAGGCAACAGGCAGGCAGACAGACAGACACAGACGTTTAAGAAGAGACAGACCGACGGGGGCGTCGAGTCGAGTCGAAAAGGACGGCCGTCCGTGGGCTGGATGGGAGTCCGTACGCTTGGTTCGCCATCCCTCGCTCAAGCCAGGCTAGCTCTTTCGTAGGGGACCGGCAGGCGGCATGATGGACGGACGGACGGACGGCAGACATCGATCGATCGATCGGTGAGAAGGCATCCTTCCGCCTCTCTCGACTCTCGACTCAGACAAGCCCGCTCGCCCCTTTCGTCCCTGCCTTTGTCCTTTTTTTACCTCCAAATCCCTTTTTCGGCCATTCGCCTCATGCGCTCCGCACAAAACAAGCTCAACACCGAGGCGTCGTTGTCGTATATACATACATACAGTCTAAGTAACGTTCTTTTTCGGTCAGCCGAACTGAACTGGGTTCGGGTTCTCGTCGGGGCGCGGCCGACCCACGGACGTACGTGCGAAGCGGGGGCGCAAGGACGGTCGGGGAGAGTCGAGGCGATTACGGCTTGAGGCAGGCAGGCGCCGCGAACGCCTGCCCGCTTTGCACTCCTACCTACCTACCCTACGCACACACGCATGCACGCACACCGCGTTGGTGCACATACGTGGCCAAGTAGGCGGCGGCGAGGAGCCGAAGGAAGGAGAGGAACGACGACCGATGAGCCTGTTTCTCGTACGCGGCTCGGCCTTCCTTCCTTCCTTCGTCCCTTGACGACCATTATGAAACGCAAACGAACGGTAGCTAGGAGTAGGTTTGGCTCGGGTCGGCACTGCCCCGCGCGCGCGCGCCTCGATGACCCAAATCACGCACATGCACATACATACAATACGAATAGGACTACGATAGCGCCGGGCGGGAGATGAAACGGAAAGGGAAAGGGAGCGCGCTCGGACTCTGTGTCTGTCTGGGTGCGGTCGGCGCGGGGTGGCGGTTAATAACGAACCCAAACGCGAACCACCCGGCCGGCCGCGATGTCGAATGGAGGAGGGGACGGACAAGCTGGCCTCGATGGGTCGTCCAACGGGATCCGTCCTTCTTTGTCTTTAACACGTGCCAATCATGACCGCCGAGTGCGGGTGCGGGCGCGGGCGCGGGCGCGGGTGCGGGTTGTCCGACGGAGGGGCGTGCGCCGCAGCAGGACCACCGCGCGCCGCGCCGCATTGAGCGATGGCGCTCATCGTCCTCATTTGGGCAAACAGTGTGTGCTGGGGTGGGATGGGCGGGATGGATGGGATTGGGTTGGGCTGGGTCGCGTCTCGAGACGGGCGCCGTCGCTTCGACGAACGGCGTGGCATGGCCACCGCTCGGGGCGCCGAAGCAGGCGGGGTCTGGTGTTGATGGATGACTAGCAGTGTATTTGTTATCTGTTATTTGTTACTTCTTGTTATTTGTTTTCCCGGCTCCTTCCTGGGGCGGCCGTATCCCTCGGCTCTCGGCCTCGGCCCTCGGCGGTCCCTGGCCGTGCTCAGTCGGCCTCCGTCGGCCTCCGTCGGCTGGCGGGCGTTAGCGCGTTCTGCTCTCGGCTGCCCACGTGACAAAGAGGAGCGCTCGGACAGGCCGACGGCAAGACCGACCGACGGATCGATGCGTGTCCCGTCCGTTCCGTTTGTGCCATGCTATCCATGTCCGTGTGTGTGCCCGTCGCCGTCGGTCGTCGGTCGTCGGTCGTCGGTCGTCGCTCGGTCGCTCGCTCGCTCGTGCCGGTGGCGGTGGAACGTGTTTAAAGTGGCGTCGCCCTCCATGCTCGGCTCGGCCTTGTGCTGTGCTGTGTGCGTTCGTTGGGTGCCTCGCTGGCAGCGATAGCGTATGTAGGTACATGTCGACGACGTGACCATGACGTCGGACATCGGACGCCCCTTCCTGAATCTCTTTGCGTGGCCGTTCAGGCAGGGCGAGCGCCGGACGTGCAGACGGGGACATGGGGATCGGAGTCAGATGCATTGGAGACGGGACACGGCAGGGGACTGACTGCCTGACGACGATTGGCCGCCATTGATTCGCGGTCAAGTGTCGCGTCGCTCGAGTCGTTCATCTCCTTCATTCCGTCTTTCATCGTCTTCTTCTTCTTCTTCGTCTCTTCCTCCTCGCCACCATCCCATCCCATCCCAGACCCAAATACGCGCTCCCCGCTCCTTCCTGCCGCTTCCACCTGCCCCTCGGTCTCCCCGATTCCTTCTCGCCCCAAACTCAGCACCACTCCCCCTTCTCCGCCTTCTTCCTCGCGCCTATATCATCCCCCACCCCCTCGACTTTGCCCTCTCGGCCGGCGCCCCTTGTCCCCGTCGCCCCTCCTCTCGCCACCAACGTCGAGCCCCTCTAGAGTCCCCCTAGTAGGCCCCCTAGTCATGGTACTCGTCCTTCCCTCCCTCTCGCCCTTCTCGAGCCCGTTCGGTGACGTCGACCACCGCTCCTCCTACCCGACGTCCTCTTTTTCACCTCTTCCTCCTCCCTTCCTCTCCCCACCCCCCTTCTCCCTCTCCTCCCTCTTGGGCTCGCTCTACCAGACATCCTCCCAGTACCCCCCGCCGCCCGCCTCGTCCTCCTGCAAGACGTGCGCTGTCCGCGTTCAGGCCGACAGACGCTCGCACTCGCACTCGCATTCGCACTCGCATACCCACGCCCACCCTCCCACCGGCCACCGCCGCGATGCCATCGCCATCCCCTCCTCCTACCACGGCCACCACAGGTACGCCGTCGCCGATCACCCTCATCCCTCTGCCGATCACGCTCGCTACGATCGAGCCGCCGCCGCCGCCGATCACGGCCGATACGATTTCCCCTCTGATTACGCTTCTTGGTACGACCAGACCGCCAACGGCGCCGCCGCTTATCCGATCGACTACGCTGCCGCTCGACAGAGGCTCCACTCCTGGTCCGCCTACTCCCAGTCCCTGCCCTCCCACCCTCTCCTTGGCCACCGCTCCCTTCAGGCCCCCCCACCCGCACCCGCGCCCGCCGCCCAGGCCCAGCAAGTCGCCGCGTATCACCCAGCCGCTGCGGCCCGCTCTCGCACCTCGCGCCACTACCCGCCTCAGCCGCCCCTGATCCCCACGCCGCCCGACTCGCCTCGTCCGGCGCCCAAGTCGGCCGCCGTTTATACCGTGCGCGTCGACCACTGCCAGCACTGCGGCCGCTGGCTCAAACAGTTTTATAACGACGGCATTCCCTGGGACATGTGGGTCTCCCCGCCGACCGCCACCGTCACCTGGTTCGCCTTCCATTCCGCTGACAGGACGGCTGGCGGAGGCAAGGAGCGCGATCGAGACAAAGCGGCGGTCGCGGAGAGGGACAAGGAGAAGGAGAAGGAGAAGGAGAAGGAGAAGGAACGCAGGAAGAGCGATGGCGATTGGACTCGCGCTAGCTGGGCCACCTTTACCAGGACGAGTCGCGGCGAGAAGGAGCCGCGCGGGCACGAGCGCGATCGCGATCATCGCAGCAGCCAGCAGCCGAATCAGCAGCAGCAACAACAACAACAGCAACAGGGGAAGAACGGCAGCGACGTGAGCATATCCTCGATGGACGAAAACATGACCGACTGGTCCTTGTCCACGCGCTCCATCATCCTCCTCCTCAAGAAAGGCAACTTTCATGTCGACCCGGCGGCCAACAAGAAGTCGGGACCCGATGTCTGGCGCTGTCTGCACTTTAACAGGTCTTGAATGGTCGTCCTCTCCACACCGCCGTTTCCGACTTCTTTTTTTCTTTTTTCTTCCCGCGACCGTGTTGATCGCCAGTTCGCCCCGCGTTCTCATGCGCAAGCCCATCTCTTTTCTCCAGCGGACGACGCCTGTCCGTCACCGCGGCCCCTTGTCCGCTCGGCGTCGTCCACACGGTACCCCTTTCCGATTCATCCGCGCCCTCCCATCGGCAAGCCCGCACCTCGGCGCTCCCACTGGCGAGCCCAGCCCCCATCGCTTCGACGCTTGTCCTCCCGCCATCCCTCGCGGGAAGGCTACCCATATACCCCCGTCGTCCATTCACCTTGTGGACTCACTCTACCCGGTCACGACGCTTCGATCAGCGATCGATACCCTCTCCCCGATTCGCCTTTCTTTCTTTCTTGTTCGCCGACGGCGACGCGCGCTCCGCTCTCGGTAAAGTCTTTCTTGTATCCCTCAAATCGTTCCAAGCGTCCCACAACCCGTTCGTTCGTCCTTATACCATTCGTCGCTCGCTCTCCACCCCTCGCAACACAACACGCCCGTTTTGCCCGGTCCCCCCCCGTTTCTCCCCCGTCATGCCATCATCATCGTCTGTCTGTCCATCTGTCTGTTTGTACTGCTATCCTGCCCGTTCGTCACCCGCTCCCGCTCTCCCGTCTGTGCTGTGGCCGTCCCGTCCCGTCCCGTCCCGTCGCGTCTCGTCTTCTGTCACGCTCGTCTTGTCTTGTTCTCGTTACGGTCTTTTTGCGTCGTTTCCCGTCCTTCCCCTGAATGTATCTTTTTACCATGGATGGACGTTCTCGTCACACAGCCCACGGCGACGAAGGCGAAGGCGAGGGCGGGACGATCAGATCGATGTTCGGCTCTGGACCGAGACTCGGAAGCACTATCTATATATACCCTGGCGGCGAGGGATCTTGGAGCCGAGGAGCTTTGTTTGTTTGTCTTGTTGGTCGAGTGGGGGGTCGTGTTCTGTTGTGAAGCCCGTACTTCCTCACATCTTTTCATCCTTTCCCGCAGCGCTCCCCAATTCCCTCTCCCTCCACCGCCGCTCGCTCGCTCATGCCGTCCTCCTTCTGCCGCACCTGCTCACACCTCGTCTCGCCTCCATCGCTCCTTCGCCCGTGCCGAGTCCCGGATGTTAGGATGGACGTCGTTTGAGTGGCCGAGCGAAGGTAAGTAAAATAAAAAGAGGAGGACGCTAGGTCGTCGTCGTCGCTCGCTGGCACCGACCGACCGACTTCAACGTCACACGGCCCTGGTACTTGCGTCGTCGTCGCCGTCGTCACCGTCCTCCTCGTCGCCCTCCAGTCCGACTTTGGGGGACAAGCGCCGAGCACAGGGCCGTGTTCGGTGCCCCTCCACGCAGCTAGCTCGGCGCGGGCCACGCAGGGGCAGTTTAGGTCAAGTCAGGTCAGGTCAGGTCAGGCGCTCATCGTCACCGACGATAAGTTAAACAAGCGGAGTGAGAGTCTTCTTGTGGCCGCCCTTCGCGCCCACGACTTGCTGGATTGTGCGCGTTCGGCTCAGCAGTAGCGCATGTCACGTCCGTCTGGAGCCCTTCTTCGTCATGTAAGCCGGCACGGAGCTAACGCCGGTGCCAGAGGGCGGGCGTTGAAGAAAGGTAGGAAAAAGGCGTGTTTGCCCTCGCCTCGCCTCGTCCCACTTGGCAAGTCTCCCCATCCCATCCGTCCTGTCCCGCCCATAGCGCCCGAGCTGCCAGCGTGCGTGCGTGCGCGAGCGCTTGTGAAAATGCGACGCGATACGACGCGACTCGCGTATCCTCGTCCTCGTCCTCGTCCGGAAGGGACTTGGCGCCCTCGAGAAAGCTGGCAATGTATCGTCACTGGCGACACCACAAGCTCGGGATACCGTCCGTACTCAGCGCCATCAACTTGCTTGGCAAGGCCGATATCACAGGCCCTCCTTCTTCGCCTCTCTTTCCTCTTCCATCTCCACGCTTTCTTGCCGGTGGTGGAATCGCCGTCGGCGACTTTGCCAAGTCCACCGCGGCCTCGCCCGCCGTGCTCACCGGGCCTGACCGCGGCACCGTGTTTCACGAAGTGAAGAGGCTGCGAGAGGCAAAAGACCAAGGAGAGGAAAGCGAAGTGGAGAGTAGGGGCCGGGTGCATGTGCCTGCTCGTCAGGGTGAGTCTACTAGCGCCCTCTTTGCTGTTCGGCCGAGTCGAGTCGCTTAGGGTCTGTTCTCCTCCCTTTCCTTTCCGTTTTAGGTTGTGTCCGTCTGCTTCGCAGTCGGCTACGTTATTCATTTCGTACTTCTCCGGTCCCGCTTCTCCTCCTCTTCTCCTACCGGCGTAGACCTTCCCTCCCCAGACCCGCTCCTACAGGCCGTTAGCGCGTCCGCGGGCATTCTAGAGGGCTGTGTGCGCCATGTGTGCATTCGTGGTGGGAACGTATCTGCGCATGGTGAGTAGCAGCCGTTCTTGTTGAACAAGGCCGTGTCGCATGCCGGCCTGACGTCTTGGTGGTCTTTGCCGCCGTCCACGTCATTCGTTTCGGATACCCGTCCTTTTTCTGGCTTATCTCTCGGCCCTCGTCACTGTTGTACCAGCGGTGACGAATTTGGCCATGATTCTCCTATGGCATAGGCAGTACTCTTCACATTCGACTTTTTCCACCTCTTCCTCGTCATCTCTCTTCCCTCTCACACGCTCACCCGACCTCCGCTGTGGAGCCTGGGACCTTGACCTCACATGGCGCGCCGGCTCCCACTACCTCGTTGCGATCCGTGCGCCCCATTCTTCTATCTGGCGTCCTTCTCGTCGCTCTCGCCACTGGGCTCCAGCGCAAGGAGACGTCGGTCTCCTCTATGGCCTCGAGATCCTCCTTGGTACGTCGTCCTGACACGACGTGTCCGCAGTGTTCCCATCACGTCGTCGATCATCGTCTTTGGGCCCCCCTACTGACTTGGAATGCCACCCCTTCTCCACGTTCGAATTTTACGGTCGATTCAAAGAGGCCTCAGCCAAACCGACATTCAACCGCTCCTGATCATCGCCGCCCAGCTGAACGCATCCTGAGAAGATCTGGCAGTGTGCATGGGCCTGATCACCCACCAGTCCTTCCCACCGGACTTTAAGAAGAAGAAGAAGAAGCCTTCAACCGCGACGGCCGCAGACGATATCGAGTCCGGCCGCCCAATGACGCGAGGTGGCTCGACGCCGCGTCGGGTGATGCGGCAGGGCCAACGGAGGAGAGATAAAAATGGTGAATCATCGGATGCTCTTGTCATACCCCTCGGAATACCCCAAAGCCCCCTTCCTCCTTTGGGATTCATGAACCCAACCCGCACCTGGACGACTTGTCTCCGGCAAAGTAATCATGCACTTTATCTCTTCTCGTTTCAGTCCTGTTCGTTCTCATGCACTTTGTCTCTTACTGCTCTTTCTCCGATTATCGCCAAGCATACTGGGATGGCATCACCCGACTCAAGCAGACGGACGACCCGCCCTACGATCCTCCCGTCGTTGGTTGAGCTGAGAGTGAATACAGAAAAAGTTTAGAATGACCGCTAATCAATCTTGGAATCGAGGAAAGACCGATGTGGAGCGCAACTTCGGCACGACTCACCCAGATCTTTTTACACTCCCTGTACGCATCGAAAGCCTCTTTGCAAAGGTCTCTTTTGTAATTATTCCGGTCCAGACATTGCATTGACTCCTGACCACGGTAGGGAAACGTGCGATCGCGTCTGCTTTCAGCTCAGGACGGCTTAACGGTCTGCGGCGTACAGCTCTCGCGAGACGAATACCGGCAGACCCGAGCGCATCCGGTGCAACCGCTCACCTTGGCGGCGGCCTCGCAGCTGGGAAAATCCAGGGGAACGGTGAGCAATAATCCAGATAAAGCCAGTCGGGAACGCAAAGAAACAAGGAAGAGGAGACCGGCACTCACGGGTCGGCAAACTTGGATGGCGTTTTGCTCCCCAGCGTCTTGCGGTAGTCGTTCGGCACGCGCACCGACGTCGCGGTCTTGGCGTCTGAAGGAACACAAAGCGGACCGGCGAAATAAAACACGAGACGATGAGGGTGCTCGTCTGACAAATACTATTTCTGGCTTTGGCGTCATGGCATGCTCTTGCGAAGCGACTCTTGTACGACCCACGCATGCATACCTTGCTCGCCTTGCGACATGGTCGTTGCGGGGCGACCGACCACCAAGTCCCCGAGCCACGGAAAAGTAGGGTTGATGCCGCAGTCAGCGCCGCAGTCTTGTGGTGCGGTCGGCCTGTCTGGTCGAGCGACCTTCTCCGACGGCGACTTTCGTCCCAGACCTGTCTGTCACCGACACACCTCCTCCGGCCAGGCAGAGCCTCTCGACGCAGCACCATGGTGGTCCGACTCCGTTTAGCGCGGCACGGCACGCGCAACAACCCCTTCTATCACATCGTCGCCATTAACGACTTCAAGGCCCGGGATGCCAGGCCGATCGAGAAGCTTGGCGAGTACGACCCGATCCCAAGGTCCCTTCCTCCGCCGAGAGGGATGGATGCAGTGAGGAGGGTGGTGGAGGAGATGAGGGCTCGGAAGGGAAAGGCGAAGGAGGAAGGCGCGTTGTCATCGTCATCGTCGTCGTCACCGTCGGCACCGGCGGACAAGCTGAAGACGGAGAAGAGGGTGGAGTGGAACGTAGAGAGGATACGCTATTGGCTCAGCGTCGGCGCGCAACCTAGCAAGCCCGTCGCGAGGTTGTTGGACAAGGTCAGTCTCTCGACTCGCACGGTGGTGGTCAGGATATGTGTTCTGTCTCTACAGGCCTCCCCGGTCTTGCTGAAGGCGACGACGGACTTCACTTACCTTCGCCCGACTCGCTTCCTGGCGGCTCGCCCACCCCGTCTCCCTCCCGATTCCCCTCGCCTCGCAGGCTGGTCTTATCCCCGAAGGCAAGCACTATAAGGGCATCTACCGGCCGCCGACAACTTCCGCGTCCGCCGCCGCCACCGGTCAACAGCCAGCTTCCTCCTCCCCGCTTAATTTCGTAGAGGTGGCCACCAGTTATGATCGCCGTCGTCCTACCGCCTAGTCCTCCTCCCTTAGAGGTCAACGAAGTTTCGCGACGCCTCAGAAGCGGATGAGAAGGACGTTCTTTGTACATAGATGAGACGGCGGATAACGGAAAGGAATGGCGCACAAGAGAAGAGGTGCAACAGATTTCCTGGGCGACCATGTTGGCGCTGGACGGCGAAATATTTGCACGATGCATTGCATTGCAATCGATGTATTCGACTACAATGAGAACATTCGACATAATGACATCACGAACGGTACACGAAACGGGCTGCGCGCCCTACGCCAATGCCTGCTCCTTCCCTGCCAGGGCTTGCCTCAATAAAATACGCTCCTACGCCCCTCGTCGGCGCGCCAACCCGCCGCCGCAGGGGACGACCTCTCACTCATCCCTCGGCCTCGTCGAGCTGGTAGCCTGAAAAGTCGACATGCCGAGGCCTTTCAGCATCACCTCCACGTCTCGCGCGTCCGCTTGGAGAGTGTTGCTTAGGTGGTTCAGGCCCGTTTGCTCATCGGAGAGGATCTGAATAGGTAAAAGTTAAGGGGAGGAAAGCAGACAACGAATGTCCGTCCACCGCGTACGCCAAACAGTCTTCGTCAGCTGCGCCGTTTCGCGAATAGATTACAATAAGAACGCTTGAAAGGAGACCAAAGCTCACCTTAGCTACCCTCCGCATTCCCTCTTCATCAACAACGGCCCACTCGACGCTGCTGTCCCTTCCAGCTCTCCTCTCCTGCTCTCTCCTTGCCCTCACTACGCCGATCTGGGCCCACACGTCATGGATCCTCATCTTCAGCCTCCCCTCTTCAAAGCCAGCCGTACCCCGACCACCAGCGAGCTCCGCCTGGAGTTCCATCAGTTGCGACCGGAGCGCGGCTTCCTCCGGCCGAACAGGCAGGGAGCGCACGGGGGTAATGAGCAGATGGATGCGGTGGACGAGAGAGAGAAGACGGGCAGAGAGCGCCGCGTGCTCCTGCGCAGCTCTCGAAACACGAATGGACGTAGAGAGCGAATGGCGTTGGGACAGAGACTGCAGGCGCTCGGAGATTTCCTAAAAGTGGAGGACGAGCAGAAGCGGAAATAAGTACCTGACGACTTAGAAGGTAGCGGCGCCTCAAATGGAACGGGAAGGCCAGCTCACAGCAAGTTTGATTTGATGGGCTTGAGCCTGCTTCTTCTGGGCATCGACTCGCTTCTTCAGGTCCTCGAAGCCTACGGCGAGGACGGGAATCATACTACAAAAGCAAGGTAGAAGTGAACAAAAGTCCACATTCTGACAAGATCATCACGCGGTGCTGACGCGGGTGGGGGCTCACCAAGACGGATCGGGTGCCTCCTGTTTGGCCTTCTGGTATCGCGCCATCGCAAACTCGTTTTGCATCGCAGCTGGCGGTGGCGAGTATGAATTGACCTGAGCTGGATCCACAACGTTGTAGAAGTACGCCTGAGGCATTGAAAAAGAAAAGCAAGACGTGTTAAACGCTCGTGTCTCGCCTTTCTAGCCTTGGGTTTGCAAAGGACTCACCTGGAATCTACAATCCGGGCTGCTGGGGTCCCAGGCATTCATGATGGCCAAGATCTTGTCATTCAAAACTGGGCCGTACCTCTGCAGCATCTGATTGTGGTCGAGCTGCGGGGCCGGAGCCTGTCCCATCGTTGACGACTGAGCTTGGCCCAGCTGGGATGCCGAAGTGCCCAACCCACTCTTTCCAGTACCGGTCGTCGACGCACCCGGAGTTGCCGTCGTAGTGGTGGTGGCCAGCTTGCTACCGAAAGAGCCAAATGTGGGCAAGGTTGTCGCGGTAGTAGAGGCGGAGGCCGGCAGCGACGAAGTTGTGGAAGTGGTAGTTCCGGTTGTCTCCGTGGTGGATGACTTCGCAAGCCCAAATGCTACTTTCTTCTCGCTAGGCTCCTTCGTCGCAGCACCTGTAGACGCATCAGCGCCACCACCTTGCTTCTGCTGATCCTCCTGCTTCCCGGCCTGAGCACCGCCCGATCCAAACAGCCCACCGAACGAGCTTGGTTTCGTCGTGGAGCCGGCGGACCCAAAGAGGGAGGATGCTTGACTGGTACCGGCGTTGGTGGTGGCGAGGAAATTGAGTCCAGTCTTTTTCTCACCAGATTCAGTCTTAGCAGCATCAGTGGATGTCCCAGCAGCTCCCTGTTGACTCTGCTGCTGTTGTCCGGCTTGATTTGCACTCGATCCAAACAGCCCTTTGAACGGGGTCGAGGTAGATATCTGCGTAGACGTCTTTTTCTCATCAGCCTGGCTTGTAGCAGTGCTTGGAGTTGCTCCGAAGCCGCCGAAAACTGTCCCGGTGCTGGCCGTGCCTGATCCTTTGCTTCCAGCGGCAGAAGACGACAATCCACTCAGCGTGGACGAACCAACAGTGCCGCTGCCAAACGAGAATCCGCCCGGCTTAGGAGTGGTGGCTCCAGATGAGCTGCCGCCAAAAAGGCTTCCACCCGACAAACTCGGAACTTGCAAAACCGGTGCCGTTGACGATGTGGTCGAAGCTTGCGTGGTCGATGCTGTCGTTGCCGCTGACGTCCCAGTACTTCCCGCCTGTGACTGCTGCTGTGTCCCGCTTGATCCGAATGCCTCCGCTGGAGAAGCTTTGCCAAACGAAAAAGAGGAGCCGCTACCCAGCCCGGATGTTCCGGCCACCGGAGTGCCAGAACCAGCTGCACTACCAAAGATGTTTCCCGTAGTGGACGTCGACGTCTGGGCGCTCGGCGTGATTGTAGAAGTGGAAGACCCGCCGCCGAAGATGTTTGAAGATGACGACGCCAAGGTGGACGATGTACCGCCAAAAATATTTGAAGACGAAGGCGCCGAGGTGGAAGATGTGCTGCCAAAGATGCCTCCAGCCGCGGGCGCCTTAGGCTGCGTAGTCGGCGTGGTCGAACCTGCCGAGCCTGGGCCTCCCGCTTCACTGCCGAAGGCCGACAATCCCGGACCCGACCCTGATATGGGCGTGCCAGGCGCGGAACTACCAAAAGCAGGGCTGCGAAACCCTGCATTTCCACCGAACGCGTTTCCCGCCGCTGGGGCAGATATCGTGCTCGTACTTGTGGTGGTGGAGGGGTTCGCGCCTCCAAAAAGAGAGGAGCCTGCCGCAGGAGCGGGCGTGCTTGCGGGCGTGGTGGAGGCAGAGGTAGCGCCAAATTGTGTGGAGGTCGAGCTGGTTCCAAAAGCCGATGGCGTGGAACCGGCACCCGTGGAGCCGAACCCAAAGGTGGATGGTGTGGAGCTGAACGCTGCCGGCTTCGAGCTGGCCCCAAAGGCCGATGGTGTGGAGCTAGCTCCTTTTGAGCCAAACGCAAAGGCTGGTGGAGTCGAACTGGTCCCAGAAGCTGATGCCGTCGAGCCACCCCCAGAAGCTGGCGGTGTCGAGGTGGCCCCAAACGCCGATGGTGTCGAGCCTACTCCTTTGGAGCCAAAGGTGAATGTCGACTGCGTCTGGCCAAAGGCTGATGGTGACGAGCTAGCACCAAAGGCTGATGGCGCCGATGTTGACTTGGACGCCTCTCCCATCGAAGATGAGCCCTGCGACTCGTTCTCGCTCGACTTCCCAAAGGAGAACTTGGGCCCGTCGGTCTTGCCTGCATGTCAAGTGAATTAAATAGACATCTGAGCGCTCCAAACTAACTTTAAGCTCGGCTTCTACCCAACCAAATAATCTTACTCACCGAAATTGAAGCCAGTGCCGGACATGGTGGACGGATGGCGGTGATCTCTCAACTAGAAGTCCAGACGATCAACAAAAGGGAGCGGCGACGACATAGCGATCCGCATCAACCGCAGCAAAAATCACGTGACAGAAACTGCCGCAGCGCTACTCACCTTGCTTTCTTCCTTTGCCCGGCTCTCGTCGGACGATTTCGTGCATTGTTCGGCTTTTGCGAACATTTACCGACTCACCACTCCACTACTCGGTCATGGCCGGCAGTGTCCGAGCAGCATTTGGTCTCCTCAGCCTTTCTGGGGCGTCGGCCTCTTCCTTGCCACTTCTCGGCGCTCGTAAGGCGTCCGCGGTAGGCCAGATCGCAACTGCATCCTGGGCCGGTCCGTCTTTCCATGTCGGCCGACGGTCCCTGGCCACCGTCCAGGTCGGTACGCCCGTCCCTGTTGCTCTCAACACCGCCGAGTCATCCTCGCTCTCGCCTTTGCCCTCGACCGATAGTTCCAACCGAGCGCCCTATCAGCGATCTCGGAGTTTCCGCGACAAGCTTAACGAGCTCGTCCAACAACGTTGGTTCGTGGACGAGAATGGGTACGTGGATGACGAGACCGCCCTGAAGGCTTCAATGCAGGCTTGGAACGCCCTACCCTCCGACACTGCCAGGGAGGCCGAGTATGCTTGCGCGCAGGCCTTCCGTCAGGCTATCATGCGGTGCTTTGAGGTCCGACATCAGAATTCGTTGGGAGAGGCGAGGCGGGCGTGGAAGACCATGTCCGACGAGGAGCGTAAAGAGACCTTGGAGGATCTGAGGTTTGAGTGCCTCCGTCGAGTGGGGTGGAAGAGGAACTTGGACGACGAGACGGCGAAGGAGACGTTCAAAGCGCTCGGGGCGAAAGACAGGGCGAAAGAGGAAGCGGCGGCGTGGAGGTTTCGGGATAGGAGCAAGGTGTACGTCGATGACCAGGCGCTCGTTCTCGGCCGGCCTGGCGTCCAATGGTTTTCGTCGCCCGTGCACGTCGGCAAACTCTCCTTCCTGCCCAACACCATCGTCCGGATCGTGCGAAACCACCGCAAGCTGGTACGGGACTCGGCCACCGGCGAGCTCGTTCAGGAGCCGGAGGACCCGTGGAAGGCGACGTTCCGTGTGCCGCTGGACATGCACAAGCACGACTTCCGCAATTATCTTTCCTCCATCTACGGCGTCGAGACAACGTGGATCAATAGCATGGTCTACCGTTCCCCGCTCAGCCGCGACACCCAGCGCCGAGTGGTGACGGGCAAGGGTCGCACGTTCAAAAAAGTGGAGGTCGGTCTAGTGGAGCCGTTCTGGTTCCCTCCGCCGCAAGATGAGCTGGTCAACGAGACGTTCATGCACAAGGACATGAGCGCCGAGAGACGCAACAGGCTGCTCAAGTACACCAAGGCGTGGAGGTGGAGGACGAAGAAGGAGGACGGAACGATGACGAGCGGCAGAGCGACCATCCTGCGCAACTTGGCCAAAAGGAGAGCCATGCGCTTGATGGAGATCAAGGAGAGGATCCCGTCGGAATCCGTCGTGGAACAAACGGTGTAATCTATCTAGTTTCTCGCTCGTCTACATTCGGTTGCTAGATGCGTTTCGCTCGTTCAAACGAGAAAAAAGGAAGCGTCGATCCTTCCAGAGGAGAGAAGCGAAGATAGATAGGCGGAAGGGAGGAGCACGGAAACAAGCGAGCAAGAACGCAAGCGCGCGTCCGCCTCCGCCCCCTTCATCGCGGCGCGGCGCGGGTACGGCAGTGTACGGCAAAGCGAGAGCAGACAAGTCTAGAAGGAGGTCGGTTTGCAGGATGGGACCGGGGGGGGGGAGGGGCAAAAATGATATATAACGCTCAAAACGCCAAGACGAAGCGAAAACAGAGGAGGACCTCGCTCATAGCGCACGACTTGGAGGGGACCCGTGATCGCGATACGTTCGCCCCACTACGAGCGGTGATCAGTTGCCGTCGGTGTAAGTGTCCGTCGGGAGCTGGTTCTCGCCTTCCTTGACCTGCGAAAAGGCGCGAGAAGTGCGGATGGGACCACGAGATTAGAATTCAGAAATCGGCCCTTCCTTCCCCAAGTCCCAAGTCGATTCACACGCCGAACGTGCTAGGCTGGCTCTCCTATGCCTGACGTTCGCGTTCGGCTGACACACAAAGGAAAATGAACGTACCGCCTCGATGATCCTCTTCATCCTCTCGTAGACGGCGAAAACGATGGCCTGGCCGGGAGCGACACGGGCGACGCGCGGCGTGATACCCTTCCAGAAGGAGCGCACACCCTCCTGCGCCCACATCTCGCCGGCAATCTTGGTCACTCGCGAGAGGGCCGTCTCGCCCGGCGCAGCTGCGGCACGTTGCAAACGCGTCTTGATGGTGTCTGGAAAAGGAAAAGGAGAATGGAGTGGAAGGATCATTGAGATGAGCTGACCCCGCCACTCAAGAGCGACAACAACAGGACATCGAACCAAACATCGAACATCGGCGACAGGCTGGCAAGACTGACCTATCGGTGCGTTAGAATAAGGTCCGAGAGCTCCAGAAATAAGGCCGAGGATCATAGCTTGGTAAGAGGGTAGCTCTTCCAAGTTTTGCTGCTTGAGCGCATGCTTCTTCATTTCTTGGAAGGCGGTAAAGTTAGCGGCTATCGTTATCGTCGTCGGCAGTGAGTGGTTCAGTTGGGAGATGGGAATAGAGGATGAGATAGTTCGTCAGATAGACGATGCAATATGGCGAGTCGAACTCGTCAAAGCGTTCTTCTTGTAGCACCCTACTCACCCTGGTTGGTAGCCTGCCTAGCGGCGGTAAGAGCGACACCGCGATAGAGGGCGCTAAATCCCTCCTCCTTGACGATGGTGTAAACGGCGTGAGCGGCGTTGCGGTACCGAGGCACCTCCATCGGGTCGGCGAGCGAGTGTTGCTGCGCCTGGAGACGGATTTTGACCACTTCCATAGGACAAACTACTGCTACTGCCTCGGTGGTACTGGAGAGGACGAAAGGGCAAGAGGAGAGCGGATGGAAAATATAAAGAACCATCGACGAGGAATGAATGGTGAGCTATTTGGGAATTGGCGCAGAACTGGAGGAAAGAGGGAAGGCAGCCCGACTCACCCCGCTCCGAGACCAGCTTTTATAGAGATAGTTTGGAAAAGAGGCATTAAAGTCAAAGGGAGAGGAAAGACGTGAGCCATCCAATATCCAGGCCCTCCAAGCGCGCTCTGGACTAACACCAAAAGGGAGCTTGAGCTACGTACCAAGGAAGATGCTTTTCGTGCTGGTCTTGCCGGTCTGCTTATCAGCGAGTGCAGCCTTGTACCACTCAAAGCTCATGAACCTGATCGCCATCTTGGGTACGATGCCGGAAATAACAGCTCCGAGACCTTTGTACAGTCCGAGGGGCGTCTCACGTCGGACGATGTGCGCGCCGGTCGCTATGAAGCCTCGCGGCTTCAAGGGCGCTCCTGACGCCTCGCCGCCGCGGCCTCGGCGGGAGAGCTGCATGCGCACTTTGATTGTGTCCAGAGCTAGGCAAGGGGTGAGGGGCGAGCGTCTGTCAGCGCTCCATCGTGCGCGCGCGCGCTCCGGTCGGGAAACGAAGATGAAGATACTCACGATGGCAAACGCACGCCTCTGCCAGACCAGCCGTTCCTCCTGCGATAAGGTGGACGGAGGGAGAGACTGCGGGAAGCGAGAGAGGAGGCGACCGGAAGAGTCGGTCGGGCGAGCTAAAGAACGTCAGTGCCACCGTAGCGGGATAGTCGCTCCCTCCTTCTGTCCGGAAAGGAAGAGAGCTAGAACTACGACCTCATTCGGCACGACCACGCACCCTTCGGCTTTCCGACAGGCTTGCCATCGTTGTTGCCGTTGTCGCCCTGCTTTCGTTGGCTCATCTTCGTTCTTCTGGTTTCGCCGTCTTCGGAGGCGGGGTTAAGACGGGGGGAGGGCTGGTGCTTGCCTGCGGAGAGCTGCTACTGCGTGGCGGGAACGTGTCTAGTGGGTCTGGGAGAGAGAGGACGGTTGGCGATGGCAGACGGAGACGGAGGATGGGAGATGGGCTTGGAAGAAATACCGGAGGATGGGATGGTCGAGCGCGGGCGGGCGGGGGCGAACGAGGAGTGCGGAGAGATGCGGAGTGGAGTGATGGACGAAGAACGGAGTCGGGTCGACGGGTGCGGAGGAAGGGTCGAGCGAGCGAGGCGAGCTTGGTCCGGTGTGAGTGTCAAAGAGGAGGAGTTGGCCGTCGAGCATCGACCGGCGCACATAATAAGTAGTTTCACAACTTCTTCCCATCCCTCTTTACCTTACTCCCTCCCTCCATCCCGCTCTGACTCGCCGACTCTCACCGGTCACGTCCATCCCGGAAAGGAGGGATCGAGTGCGGGGGAGGGAAATCGCATGTGACGCTCCGCGCTCGATCATCTTAGGGTTACACCGGACCCCGTCCCGATTCGCTCCGGGTCGGAGGTCATCGGGTCGCGTGAATTGCGGCCGCATCGTCCGGACGAAGGAAAGCCGGAAGACAGGCCCCCGGAGACCGACGAGCGCAAACTAACATACAACCATGCCATACCGCGTTGTAATACGAAGGGAGCTTAGCGGCGGGGAGGTGGAGGTATGGATGGATGGGATGGAAAAACAAAACTTCCGCTTCGTCATGCCGATCAGTCGGACTGGACTGGACTGACTCCTTCCCAGGTCGTGTGCGCATCGTCGGTCACTCCGGACGAGACCCACCTCTACGACCGAACGATGAAGGAAGGAAGAAGGGATAACTTTAAAGCAAGCGGAAGCCGTTTCCAGCAGGTGAAGGGCCGGGAACGAACGCGGGATGGGCCAGTGGAGAAGGAAGGACATGCAAATCCCGCACCCTCCCTATGCCACCGGTCAGTTGGGCCCCTGGAGACGGACCTATGTCCGCCGGAGAGATGGCTTTCCGGAGACCCGTCGGCCTCTTTCCCACCTTGCTTGCAGACGTCGGTGAAACAACCACGGTGGCAAGTTACATATCGCACAATTCGACAGTCCCGCGCGCATCATCTCTCGCTCATTCCCTACGTTTACACAGGCCTCGGCCACGCAGCCCCATAGGCGTCTCTCCGACTCGCGCCCCCTCCAATGTCGAGGTAGTCGGGCTCCGGCGCTGGACCTTCGTCTGTTACGACGAGACGAGCGAGGAGAAACGGAAAGAAAAGGGCGCGTTAGTCATTCGCCCCACGCCCACTTCCGCCAGGGAGGCGGATCTTCGCTTGGACCCCCACTGGCGAGGATGCCACGCCTGCCGATTCCACTTAAGAGCTCTGCCGACTCGACCGATCCTGCCGCCACTCACCAGGCTCCAAGATCTCTCCATCCCCCTCCGGCCTTCCCTCGTCCTCCTCGTCCTCCTCATCTTCCTCCACGTCCCCGGCAGCGCCTTGTCGCGACTTCTCTCCAGCTGGGCCAGCGGCAGCATCAGGACCCTTGCCCGACACGGACATGTCGCGCATCAGCCTCTCGATCTGCTCGCGCTTCTGGGCTTCTCGCTTCTCCTCCTGGTCGATCAGATCCAGTCGTGAGGAGGACGGCCCGAGACAGGGAGGGCGCAGGGAAAGAGAGGGAATGCTCCGTCAGACGACTGGACCCTCGAGTTTGGCTCTGATCCGCGCTCTTACTCACGCGTTGTCGAATTTTAGCCTCCAGCTCAGGTCGATACTCGCTATGAAGCGAGTAGAGAAAGAGGAGGAAACACGCCAAAAGGAGTCGACATCAGTTCTAAAGTCAGCGCGACAGAGAAGATCCAGACTAAGGAGACCGGCGAGATAGCCTCTCTTGGCGGCCGACCGCAGGACAAGACGCCCATGTAGGTAGAGAGGGTCAAATAGCTCGAAAAGTATAGTTCCTTCAACCCACCTCTCATATTCCTTCCTCGCCTCTTCCACCGCCCTGAAGAAATCGTCCATCCCTTCGCCCGTCATGGCGGACACTCCTACCGCCTGTATGCACGAGCCAAAGAGAAGTGACGTCCGAAACCAAACAAGGCGGCCAAAGAGAAATCAGCCAGTCAGTCAAGTCAATACACAAGAGGAAAGGAAAACAAAAAAGGAAGGTTGAACCCGCTGGCGCACCCTGAGATGTTTGTAGAACTCGTCCAGCACCAAGCTCATGCTGTTCATCAGACTGTTCATGTAACTAGGCTCGCCTTCGCCCGATCCACCTCCTGCCGTTCTGGCCGTAGGTTGTCCCGAAAGCGGCAACCCGGCATCGTGTGCAGAGGTGGCCTCGCCGGAACGGAGGGCGTCCTGGAAGGCTTCAAAGTCGCGCATCCACTCAATGGCAAAGTCGTGCCGGCGGACGTCGGTCTTGTTGAAAACTAGGATGAAGGGAAGTTTGGTTTTGTATAGAATGCTAGAGGAGGTAAGATGGACAGATATAGAAAAGGAAGGTAATCAGTCAATGTTGAGCATCCAGCAAACACTCTTTTGCCCCCCCCCCATCCGAACATCATTGACCGACTTGGTTCACTCACCTACAAGCGTACAACATGTTGCTCATGAATGTGGCAGGCGCGGCGGTACGAGGCGTGTCAATTACGTATGCCACGACGGTGGGCAAGGAGGAGGCAACGGCGTCGGTGATGATCGAGCCTGAGGCGGACCAGGTGAAGATTTCGATTTGGCCAGGCGTATCGAGAATGATATGTCTGTAGAGAGATAGAATAGTCCATAATGTCTAATTGGGCCTTTCCCATGGATTCTGATGCCATTTGGGAGGACGATCGGAGCACTCACTCCACATCGTTCGCCCTTTTTTCCAGATACTCCAAAACCTGGTCAAACTTTGTAGTGAAGAGGTTCAGTGCTGTGAGGATGCCTCCGTTGGGGCCGAGGTTGTACCTAAGTGTCGTGGAGAGCAAGAAATAGCATAAAGTATTAGAAGTGCCCGAGAGGCAGATCAAACTACGCCTTGGCATGAGGGTCCCTCGGCTCCGCGTAATAACTCGGCTGGGAGACACGCACTGCTTCATAACCTCGCTGTAGTCCACCGTGTCTCTAATGTCAATGTTCGCCTCAAAAGGCAGCTTTCCCACAGCTGGATCAAGGTTGACCACGTAAGGAGGCCGTTTCTGCGAGTGCAAGTGGCTGTTGAGGCGCTGGACGAAAGAGGTCTTGCCTGAGCCGGCCATGCCGATGGTTAGGATCGTCGTTGCGCGCGGCAGAGGTTTGAGGGGAGAGGCCGTGGAAGAAGCGGGAGCGGAAGAGGAGGATACGGGACAAGTGCCTGTTCCGGAAGCCCCCTCCCCTGCCGATGCGGCTTGCGATGTCATGACGAATTGTAAGGTAGCGTCGACGTCGACAAGAAGGACACACCAAGACCAAAAGCGAAAGTGCAACTCGGCTTCGCGTCGATCACTTTGCCGCAGTCTTTCCCGTGGCTGGCCGCCCGTCTACGGCCGCATGTCTCCGCCCATCGGCCCGGCCACGAGGTTGAACGACCTGCTGCGGCGGCGCGCTCCACACTGACACCTAGACGACTGCTGGAGGTAGTATTCTTCTCAGCACCCATCTGCGCAACGCCGTCCGTCTCTGGCACTCTTCTTCTCCTCCTTGCAACTGCCGTCCCAGTGCGGCGCAGTACAGCACAGCTAACAAGAACCGCCGGGACGACGGCAAGATGTACAGCACCCTCCAGCGGCTCAACGCGGTCTCGGCCCTGTCCACGAGCGCCGTCTTGATCCTCCTCGCCGCCGTTAGCTTCACCACCTTTGTCATTCCTCACAATGCCAAGGCGGACGTGGCGATAAAATCTCTAGAGGTGTAAGTGCTTGCCTCACTTGTCTTGGTGACAGGCTAACTGGGCTGTCACATTGCGGATGGACGTGGACGGGCGCTGGGAATAAGTTTTGATACCAACGGCTCGCCTCTCCCCTCCCTCCGCCCGCCTCACATCGGCAGGTTCAAGGGCCGTCAGCAATACCACGGAGATCCAAGGCGACAGGAGTTTCTCTTTACCAAGTTCAACATTGACGCTGGTGAGTCGTGTGTCTTGGCTCTTGGGCATTGCGGTCGCCTAGGCGATCAGCATAGATTATTCTACGCATCCTTCCTCCTAAACTGGTCTGACCTGTGCTTTGTTGTGTCTTCCTACCTGCTCCTCTTCACTTCTATGCACCGTCGCGCAGACTTTTCGTCGCTCTTCAACTGGAACACCAAACAGGTCTTCTTGAGCCTTACGGCGGAATACGAGTCCCCTAAGCATGTGTGTATATCCCCATTCCTTTGGCGTTTTTGTCGCTGTCTGGCTCGAAACCACGCAGGCGAGCGCTAAAAAAATATCCTTCCCTTCCACTCACTTCCCTGCCCCGCTCTCAACCCACGCCCTCGCCTATACTGGTCTCCGCCTTTCTCCTTACGCCGCCACCAGCCAAAGAACGAAGTAGTGGTCTGGGACCGCATCGTACGAACAAAGGACGACGCGCACGTCGTCATTCCAGAGGTGCACAACAAGTACGGCTTCCGGGAAGTATCGAAGAGCTTCAGGTGAGCGATCCGGCGTGAGGCAGAGCCCGGCGTTCCGACGCGCGGGTTCACGATGGCTCGATTTCCGTCATCGGCTTTGGTGGGAAGGAAAGGATATTTACCCGCCGTTCCTTCTTCCCCTTCTTCCTCACCCTCACACGTTTTAGCAACGTAAACTCCACCAACTTTTTCCTCCGCTGGAACGTCATGCCTCACGTCGGCCTGCTCACCTACGGCGACGCCGGCCGAACCGGCGAGCTCCTGATACCGGAGATGCGCTCTGAATGATGGCAGCTAGCTTTTTTCACATATGGTCGGAAGCGAAGCGAAGGGACGGGACGGTCGTGTGGATCTGCTTGACTTGACTGGGCACGGGGATATGCCGTGGAGGCCCTGCAGTCTTTACTAGGCGGCGACGAGGCTGTCCTGGTGCCGTTTGTAGACAACCGCGGACGATTGGATACCTCGTAATACTCATCGTTACAACAAAACCCAACCCAACCGAAGATGAACGGAATGGAAAAGCTGCGCCCGTGACTACGGATTTGCATCTTTCCATCATCGGACGGCCTGCTCGCTAAAAATTCAATGCCGAGTAGTACATGAACAGAGTGTGCCTCGTGCGACCGCACCTCTCGGCGCGTCGGCCGAAACGCGGATGGAGGATCAAAGGAGCGTTTTGAGCGTGGAGAGGGTCTCGCGGATGGAAGCGCATTTGCTGGTTCCGTCCGTCGGGTCGGCAAGCGGCGTATAGGGACGGATGAGGAAGGCAGGGGTTAGCAGGAATAAAACGCAAGGAAGAGGGAGGAACGCAGAGGGGGGCGGGTCTCTACTCCACCCGTCGCGACGGCCGGCCGTCGGCTCACCTGCGTATATGCTGCGTTTCCCGTTTTCGGCGGTCCAGTTGAGCTTGGAGCATCAGTTTGAGCGTCTCGCGTGCCTACAGAGCGACGGAAGGAAGGGGCGTTTAAGTGAGGAGCGCGCGGAGCCGGGATGAGTCTCACCGGCGCCTCGACGCACCTGAACGGGCCTCAGCTCGTTGCACAAATGGTGCATGTTCGTCGCCGCCACCCTGATGTGCTCTATCAACGCCTTGTTCTTTAGGCTGAGCGTCCACCGGCCTTCGGGGTGGTCGTACGTGGGAGGTTCCCAAGTGACGTCTTGGTCTGGGGCCGTTGTGGCAAGGGAGGAGAGAAGAGAGAGATAGGTGTGGAGGATGGTGAGGAGGAGGGCGTGAAGCGGTGGGCGTGGGTCTGGGAAGGGAGAGGGGAGCCAAGCAAGTCAGACGCAGGCCGGCGGTGTTGGCGAAGCGTGGCGAGTGGGTGCGCGCAAGCGTACCGGGTGAATCCTTGGGATAAAGCTGTGGAACGCCGCTCTCCTCGAGCGAAAGCAGTCGCTCGGTGATCTGAGCGAGTCGAAGTGAATGGCAAGCAACCATTTCCGTTGAGCATCGCACATTGGCCAGCAGCGAGCGTGCGGACGATGGCAGCGACACCCCGGCAGACGCTCGACCAATTCGGTCTGAGCAGGACTCACGGGCCACGTCTCCCCAAAGCTCCTCCAGAAGCCTTCCTCCTCGATCCAATCCACCCTCGGCGGCTCCAGCTCGTCCTTGAGGTCCACGTCCTCGGGCACGTCCTTCTGGTCCTTGAGCAGCTCCCTCTGCCTCTCCAGGCGCTCCTCCGCCGCCAGGACGTTTCCGGACTCGCCCTCGCCCTGCTGGTGTGTCTCGGCGAGCCGCTCGTTGAGAAGGCCAAGCAGCCGGAGATTGTGCTCGGTGAAGAGGGCGTGCCGCGCGGGAGGAGGAGGGAAGATGGAGTCGGCCACCGCTTCTTGCTCCATCTTTGCCGGTGCGTTAGCGAGGCGAAGCGCTGGGTGTTGGTGTTCGCTTCCAACACGACCCCCTTCCTCCGTCCAGACGACGACCCGACCCTTCTGCGTTCCATCGCCGATCGTCGTCCCCCAAATCCAAATCCAGACGCCGCCACGTGCCACCGCCGGTCTTCTCGATCATCGCGACAGCGAGACAGACAGGTGAGCATCCACTTGACCCAGAACACCATCCCACCCACGGACCCCGACGAAGCGAAGGAAAAAGAAAACGATGCCGAAGACCATCATCAACCCCTCCGTCCTCGCCTCCGACCTTGGACAGCTCACCGCAGAGTGCAAGAGGATGATCAAGGATGGCGCAGATTGGCTGCACATGGGTCAGTGTCCCTCTCCGCACCACCGGTAGTGGGGCCCGATCGTCCTTCTCCATCGTTATCGTTGGCCGTGATGGGCGCGATGCCGTCGTTTGCATGATTGGCTGCTTATTCTATCATCCATGCCTTTTGTTTCTGCTGTGCTTTGTCCGTTTTTATTTTTGTCATTGGCTCTCTCTTATAGACGTCATGGATGGGTGAGGACCAGATCCTTGGCGGCAGCCACCGCCCTCAAGCTCTTGTTCGGCCAGCACTCGCTATCTTTCCACGTGGACTGTCGAGTGCCGCTTCTGTCTGCGTTTGCTTACCCGCCTTGCTTGTTTTCTTTGTCGTTTCTCTTCTCTCGCACCCAAAGCCACTTTGTTCCCAACATTGTCCTTGGTGAGAATAGGGTTCATTCGTCCAGAGCTTGCAACCGGCGCCCGGCGCCTCACCCGTACGTTACTGATTCTTCCATTTCCTCCAACTGCGAAATCTAGGCGCTCCGGTCATCTCTTGCGTTGCTCAAAGCGTCCCGGGCATCTTCATGGACTGCCATATGATGGTCTCTAATCCCGAGAAGGTGAGTGACCTTCGATGGCCACTCGGTGGCCGAGAGGAAGCGTGAGCACGTCGCTGAAATTTGCATGTTTGCTCATCTCCAAACGTCCCCGGAAATCTTACGACTGGGCCGATGGCAGTGGGTGGACGATTTTGCAAAGGCGGGAGGAAAGCTGTATACGTTCCATTACGAAGCGACGAGTGAGCGTTCCAAGCCCCTTTATCCCCTCCGGGAGACGTCTCGCTCACCCATCTTCCGACTCGCCCCATAGAAAATCACATGGCGTTGATCGACCAAATCCATGCGGCGGGTATGAAAGCGGGCGTGGCCATCAGTCCTGGAACGAGCGCGGACGTGATCACCGACGAAATCGGACACAAGGCCGATCTCCTGCTCGTCATGACCGTGGAGCCCGGGCGCGGAGGGCAGAAGTTTATGGAGAAGTGTGTGCCCAAGGTGAGCGGACCAGCGAGCGGGAGCGAACACGAACCCCTTGTATCTTTAACGACCGTCCTCAACGCGCCTATCTCCTTTTCCTGCAGATCGCCGACCTCCGCGCGCGATTTCCGGAAAAGGACATCGAGGTGGACGGAGGCGTGGGCCCGAAGACGATCGCTCCATGTGCAGAGGCGGGTGAGTTGCGCAGTCTCCGCTTTCTCTTGTTTCTCAGGTCTCCCGTCTCCGGGTGCGCCGTTATTGTCTCACTTTTTCTCTCCCCTTTGTCTGTCTCCCTCTCTACTTCGTTGCAGGGTCCAATGTCATCGTCGCCGGTACGGCTGTCTTCTGCGCTCCGTCCCCTGCCGCCGTCATCGCCGAGCTGAGGGCAAAGGTGGACCAAGAGCAAGCCAAGCTGGCTGAGAAACGGAAGAAGGGGGGCAGTATATGATGATATGATGGAGGTGGCTTGGAGGACGTTCAAGGATCGGAGATGCGGCAGTCAGTCCGGCTTTCGAACGAGTCGTATCATGCGCGTCGCGGCGGGGCGACGGGGCAACGGGATGCAGTCGAGCACGCGAAGGGCGGGTTTGTTTAGAGAACTAGGGCTCTCTCCGATGACTGGACTTGGCCTCGATGAGGCGCGGCAGGGCCAGAGCGGGATGGTGGCGAACGGACGAAGGAACGAACGGGGCGAGCGACGGCTGGAACTGATCGACCCGAATAGTAGAAACGCGTAGGCAAGGCTTTTGCTTCCCCCCCCTCCCCAACCCTCCTTCTCTTCTTGGACTTCATCCGACTCCGCCACCCCTTTCTCATCTACTAGCTTTTGGCTTGGCTGCCAGGTCCACAATCCCTCACTTCTCTTCCCTTCCCTTCCTTCCTTCTTATTTCTCTCTCTTGAGCCCAGTCTGCCAGTCCAGTGGTCCAGCGACTGGGACCTACTCTCCGACGGTCCATCAGACCTTTTTTTCGGTATTCTCTCTTTTTTATTATGTCATACCGTCCATCTCTTAGGGTTTCCTCTTTCGCTTACGCTAACAAGTTCAGGGTTTTGCGGAATACGTTCCATAGCTTTTGCAACGTTTTGTTTGCCGCTCTATCCGTCCGTCGTCGTCGATCCGTCCGTCGCCCGTCGCGTGGGACCTCGTTTTCGAGCCCGGCCTGTTTTGCTTCTTAGACATGGAAGGCGACGACGTCCGATTCCGGGAAACGCGTCAGAACACCTTGCCGAGTACATCATCGAGTGCAACACCGCCCTCATCCACAACTCTCTTGGACTTCTTCGTCCCCCTTCTCGTCCCTTCTCCCTCCCACTCCTCCCCATCGCCCCCTTTCTCTTCCCTCTTCTTCTGCCGATCAAGGTCGGATACCTGAGAGAAGATCGGCTTGCGCTGCGTGAACGTGAAGCTCTTCCTCCCCTTTCCTTCCTTCCCCTCCTCCTCCATCCCTGCGCCCTTGCGCCCAGCACCGCTCTCCGCACCACCATCGCCCTCCTCACGCAGCCGCTTCCTAGCCCTCTTCTCTTCCTTGGACGCCATGACCCGCGCTCGCTCGACCTTCTTCAGGTAGTCTCGCTGCTCGACGCGGGATTGGGTGAGCTCGGTCCGAAGTCTGGATTCGTGAGAGGCCTTCTCGTAGGCTATGGGAGGGCGGCAGGCAGAAAAGCAAATGAAGAAGGGAGGCGGTTAGAGGTCGTCCATCTGTCACCTATCGGCGGGACGAAGCTTGACCGGACCCGGCGCACCGGCGGACGGAAGACTCACCAATCTGCTCGGTGAGCATGTTCCACTTGAACCCGGGCAAATACTTCATCGTCCAGATGTCGTCCCTCCACGGGCTTCCCTTCTTTCCGCCGATCGGTCGCGCGTTGAGCATCTCCGCGGCCACCTTGGCCACCTTCTTGTCCGTAAACTCCACCCAGCCTTCTGTGTAGCGCGTCTTGCGGGACATTATGCCTTTGCGTCGGTTCGCGGCGTCTATTTTGGTTTGAACAATAGCGCGTGGAAAGATGAAGAGGATGGAATCAGCCGTGTCCTAGATCTCCCTCGCTCATTCCGAACCCAGCATACGTACCTTCTTGCTGCAAAAACACCCTTCCTATCTCCCCAAACTGACCCAGGATATGCTTTACTTTGGCTGGTTTCATTCCGGGGGGGATCCTCGAGATGTACACGATGCCAGACTTGCGTTGGCGGGCTTGGAACTTGGCCAACTCCGCCGGCGTCAGGGGTTTGACGACGCGCTCCGGCTTCCCGTCCTCGTTCTCGCTGGTCGACTGTGACGCCAAAGGTTCCCTTTCATCGCCAACGTCTTCCTTTACCTGATCGTTGTCGCTCTCCATGGCTCGCTCGCCCACGCCGTCGTCGCCGTCTTCCCCGTCGCCCGAAACTTCAGACGGCTCTCGCTCCTTGCCCTTGGCTTTAGGACTCTTCCTCTTCCTCCCATCCCCAAATCCCTTGTCGGACGACCCGAAGCGATCGTCGTCCGACCAATCGGTAGTTGAAAATCGGCTGTCCGCCATAGTGCCCGCGCAGGTGGAGATGTCTGGGGGGTGGTTCCGAGAAAGCGTCAAAGCAAAGGTATCAACGTTTGCTGGATGGGTCTGGAAAGACTGCGGCGCGGAGATGAGCGGCGTTGACTGGCTTGGCATAAAACGATCGTCCTGTGCCGCAGTTATTGGAAATACAGTGTCCGTTGCTGAGGGTGGACGTTGATGAGGACGACGACGAGGCAGCACAACGACGTCGAGCGTAGACGACAACGTGAACGAGGCCGACTACTGGGTTGACGAGTCGCCGTATATCTGGACGGGGGTGCAACTGTCCGCGTCTGCGCCTTTACTCTGTGACCGACTCTATCTTCGCCCTCCTTCCCCAGCCAACTCTCGACCATGCTCCGCGAAGCGCTCCTCGTCTCAAACTCTCCTTCCTCCTCGTCGTCGCCTTCCTCCCTCTCCTTACTCGACCTCAACTCGCTTTCGACCCTCATATCTTTCAAGCAGGCCGTTTCTGCTTCTTCGCATTCCACCGGCTTTGTCGGCGCGAAAGATGGTCTCGGAGGCCTTGTGTTCAGTGTGCAGAAGGATAAAGCGGTGCTAAACGTTTGGAACTGGCAGAGGGTAAGTCAAAGGCAACGTGATGGAGTCCAAGAGTTACCCTCTCGGATAGTTGGAGACCCTCTGATTCGGTGTCACTCCGTCTCCAGGACCAGCTTCACCTCCGAATTATTCTCCCGCAAAAGCTCGCTTCTTTGTCCTGCTCTCCCAGCGGCAAATGGATAGCTGGAGGCTCGGAAGACGGTCGGATATACGTCTGGGAGACCTCTACGGGCACGTTACTCTCCTCTCACGACGCTCACTATCGTGCTGTGAATGTCCTCAAATGGACTGACGACGACGCGGCGCTCGTGTCGGGCAGTGAGGACTCGGGCGTTAGCGTTTGGGCGACGGGAAGGTGAGTTGACGAGCATGCATCTCCAGGATTTGGCCAGTCTGAACGTATCGCATTACGCCTTAGCCAGATCTGGGTAGGGCTATGAAGTGTACTAACCGAATGGTACTGTCTCTTCTCTTCTCCGTTGACCGGTCTGATAGCTTGCTATCCCCAGCGCAAAAAGGCTCTTTCACCCTGCCCGTTCCATATGCCTCCTTCTCCGACCACACCCTTCCGATCACTGACCTGGCCATCGGCCTGGGAAAGTTCCCCCGAGGGCGGATTTGGACTGCCAGCGCGGATGGTAGCGTCAAGGTGCGTTTCTGTCGAACCGGGCCGATTCCCCGCCCGATTTCCCGCTTCCGCTTACGACCTTACATCGATTGCCGCTGCGACACAGCTGTGGGATCTCGCGACCCGCTCGCTCCTTACAACCTTCATGTTCCCGTCGCCGATCGACCGGATAGCTCTCGATCCAACAGAACGACTGTTCTTCGCCGCCTCGTCTGCCTCTCCCATCCCTACCTCTTCTTCTGCCCGGCCTTCCTCGTCTCAAGGGCGGGTATACAGAGTGGACATGTTCAGAAGACGGAAGGAGGGAGCTGTTCATTCCAGCATGGTGGACACTTTAACCGGTTTGAGAAGTGGCGATAGTTTTGAAGCTGTCGGCGGTGGGGGCCCTGGAGAGGTGCAGAGATGGGAAGCAGACGAGAGCCGGAGGTTGATCGAGGTTCCGTAAGTGTTGCGGTCTGAACGCCATTCTGCCTGTCGTGATGTGAGCTCACCTGCCTCTTGCGGATCGCCGCCTCACACGGTTCGTTTGTCGACAGGGACGCTGTCCAATCCATGGCACTCTCCCTCTCTGCCTCTCACCTCATCATCGGCACCACCACCGAAGTCCTCCACATCTTTGATGTGCCCTCCTCCCAGCTCCTCCGTACTTACGCGCTCACCGCCTCAGCCCAAGCGGCAATGTCTGCGCCCGCCGCACAAGCGCCACGGCCCGGCGCAACCTCAAATCTAGGTGTCACATCCCTTGCGACGATGCTCAGGCCGCCGGATTTGATGGGCCACCTCGAGCTAGGCGTCGCCGGACGAGGAGGCGGAGGAGGAGGCAGGGGCCTGGAGACCATGCCTGTCCGTCCGATCGCGCCTTTTGCGCGGACGGTGGGCAGACTGGAAGAAGTGGTCGTGAGAGTCGGGGACGGAGAGGATGTGAGTGCTTTAGCAGACGTATCTGAAGGTTCGGGGGGAGGGCCGGCGACAGGAGGTGGATGCCAGATCGGGATGATGACTCCTATGGCGCACGCATTCCTTTTCCCCCGTTCGTTTGACCAGGTCACGGCCATTCTCAACCCACTCTCCCCGTTTTCTTATCCGGCCCCCGTTTCGGAGTCATCCCCTCCCTCCGCACTCCTCGCAATACGACCCACGCTCTCGTCTGCAACCACCGCGACGACAGCCAACGATGAGTCTCGCACTTCTCAACACCTGCAGCTGTCCGACCTTCAGTCCGAAGTGGCTCGCTTGAGGGAGCAGTTGAGTCAAGCGACGGCGGTGAACGACGAGATGTGGAAGGCGATCGTCGAAGGGAGCCTGCCCGGAATTCGACTGTCGAAGGACAGTTAGCTGTACCCTTCGTCGTTTCAACGCGCTGAGAAGAAGATGGGTTTCATCTCTATGAGGGACACCGGAAGTCTTAAGTATAGCAAAGGACAGGGGGAGCTCAAAGGAATACATTAGACAAGAAACAAAGTGTCCGCGTGTAGATGGTCTTGCGCATACCAACAGCGAAGGAAAGCCCGAACGAACGTCTGATGCGGTCGCTCATCCAAATATCAATTCGTAAACGATGACCAGTACATTGACAATGATCAAGGGTACTGGAAAGGAAAAGAACAAGAAAAAAAATCAAAAACAAATTCAGAGTAAGCGAACACGCGCGGAGCTTGAGCGGCAAGGAGCGAAGTAGAATGCAACTGAAACTTTCCGTACGACTCACTCCGCATCAACGTCCTGATGGCGCTGATCAGGTTAACCAACCTGACCTTGACGCTCGCATTGTTTGGGTCGTACGGGTTCCCGACGCCGCCTCCGCCCGCCGGCCCTGCCCCGTATGGACCCGCATCGCCGAAAGAGTGTATCTGTTGCTGCTGGATGGCAGCAGGCGACCAGCCAACTGACGTGGGCGACGTGAAGACCAAACAAAGAGGGCGAGAAGGTATGTCACGGAGGACGGCGCGCAGACGAGGCGAGACGAAACGAGACGGTGAGACGAAACGCACCTCGTGCCAAGAACCGCTCCTCGTTCAAGACGGCGACGGCGTTGATGAGCAAAAGCGCGACGCGGAAGATGTTGCCGATGGTCATCGTCGTCAATGGCTTGTTGCTTGTTGCTCGTCGCTCGTCATTCGTCGTGCGTCGTTCGTCGTTGCTGTCTTCGTCGTCGCCCAGATCGAACCCTCTCAGCGCACCGTCCCCGACGATACGTGTCGAGTAGGGTTGCCGCAGCCGACCGCAACGAGCAGCCCTCCTGGATCCATATCCTGTACGCCAGAACGAAGGCCAGAACGACCGTTCCGCCGACGCAATCTGGTTGTCCTCGCTTCACAAGGGCTCCAAAGCATGCGGAGTGGTGTATGGTTCAAGTCTATCCTGAGCGTCTTCCGGCCGGTCAGACAAGCCGAGCCGAGCCAGACAGGCTGCCGAACGGCGTCTCATGTATCGTACAAAGAACCGGACCTCTTCGAGCGGCTGGCCAAAGTGAGCCATAATGTCGCCGGCCGCAGACCGGACCTCCAGACAAGGCTGGATGGTACAGCAAGACGATCAGAGATGACATGAGACAGGGGAGGTCAGTGGGCGCTATCCTTGGCTCATGCCATATTAGAACCTCGAGCGGCCCTGCCTCCTCTGCCTAGCCGCCTCGATCCTCTTCTTCTTATTATCCGCCTCCGGATCTGCCTGTGCATCGCCTTCCATCAGCTCTCCGATCGCCTCATCCCTCCTCTTCCTCGCCGCCGCTGCCACCTTGTTCTGCCGTACAGTGGCACGAGCGGTTCGCTCTCGCTGCTCAGAGAACGCCTCGTAGCTCCTCTTGACGCTCTCAATGAAGCCAGGCTCGGGTTCGGCGTTGGGATTCTGCGGTCGAGGCTTGATTTTGGGAATGCCAAAATACGCGCGCACCGCCGGGCGGCTGGCGACGACGGCCTGGAGGAGGGAGAAAGTGTTGTTCGTCACCCAGTAGACAAGCACCGCCTGTAACGTTGAAAGGGGAAAAAATTGTGCGTGTGAGTCACCGCGCTTGACAGACCGCTGTGGTAGAACAAAGTGTCGATGATGATGAGAAATAGACGAAAGTGCGCAGCTCACCGCTGGGAAATTAAGTACGAAGGGGATGACGGCGACCGAAGCAATACGAGCAAAGTTCTTGATCTTTGCTGTTTGCGGTGTCTTAACCTGGGTTCCCATCTCAGCTCCGACCTGGGGGAGAAGAAGAAAAACCGAACCGATGTAGGAGACCGGTGAGAAGTCGCGTGAAACGCCAAGCTGGATGATAGGCAGTTCGAAACGCAGCTCACCTCGAGAACGAGCAAAGTCATACCGGCGCTGACGATGGGCAGCACATAGTACGGGTCCATCGCTGTCAAATCCGTGAACCACGCCACACCGCCATCCTTCATCTGGGGCACAGGGTGGGTAGCCATGCCCCTCAAAGCGAAGAAGAAGCTGATGAAGAGCGGCATCTGAACGGCAGGGAGCAGGAGAGCCTTGAAAGGGCTGGCGTTATTATCCTTGAACAGTTGCTGGACCGCCAACGTGTTCCTCTGTGTCCCAGCCGTATCACCCCTGTCCTTGGCCTGCTTGATCCGAGCCATCGCCGCCTGCATTTGCGGCTGGATGTTGGCCAGACGAGCGTTGTTGCCCTGCACTTTGACGTAGAGGGGGAACAGCCCACACCGCACAACGAGCGTAACGGTGGCGATGGTCGCCCACCAGGGAAGGCCGGTGCTAACGTGAACGAGCTCGAGGAAAGACTGGATAAGGCCCGAGGGAGACCATCCGCCGAGGCCCATGGTCTTAAGGTCGCCCAATTTCATGGCTTCTTGGGCGAGATCAGACGAGGAAATGGGAGTCGGTGTGGTCAGAGCAGAGGTGTCGGCGACGGAAAGGACATTGGCGTCCAGCTGAGAATCTAGAGTGGTGGATGTAGGCGTCACCGGAGCCGCCTCTTCAGGTGTCGTCGGCGGCGGCGGCGCCGGTGCCAGTGTCTCCGGGACGCTCTGCGATCCTGGGGCCGGTGAAGTGGGCTTGGGATTGCCCGAACCCCAAGAAAACCCCCACAGCGAGCGGGACGCCATGAAAACTGCTCCTTGCCGGGCATGCGTCGCGGCCGGCGAAGACGCGGTGAGGAAGACAGGCGAGGCCGTTCGTATTCGTGAGATGCGACTAGCAAAGGAGACAGAGACCGTCTCAGCGTCGATCAATGCGGTCACTACTCCGTTCACCTATTTGAGCTCCGAGAGCACTTACGATGGCTGCACGCTCCGAGCAAGCATTACCCCGGCACCCCGGGAGCTGGCCAAGCCCCTAGAAAGGACGAGCATGTTGTCAAGGAAGATAGAGTCGGCGGAGTGACCGTGATCGTGGTGGACGGAGACGGAAAACGTCGGTTGCGAGCATTTCTTCGCGGCCGATTGCCGCAGTCTTTACAGGCAGTCCACCCTGACAATGGCGAGGACTCCGAATTTCGCTCAGACGATCTCAGGCCTCGATTCGATAGTCTGTCTACAAGTACACTCGAATAGTCTTGCAATCAAAAAGGATATCTATCTTAGGTGTTCAGCCCCCTGACGCCAGCGGTACCCCCGGATTCCGCATCCCCAGTCCTTCTACGGCGGCCCTCAACTCCCTTTCAAATGCGAGAGACATCTCGTAGCCTCCTGGCCAGATCTTCTCGTCCCTTTGCATCCCTTCGTGCCATGCGTCCTGATAATCGGACAGAGAAGGACGTAGTTCATAAATCTCTGAATAGTCGTCCCACTGCGCCAAAGGCCCTTCGAAGTCGAGAAGAGAGGCGGGCGTCCAAGAGTCGGCCGGCTCCGCTGTGTCCGATGCCTTGGCCGGTCCGCCGCTGAATAGATGCAGAGGAATGTCAGACGATGACTCCAACCGCTCGCGGTTGCGCTGAGCTGCGGACGAACGCTTGAAGGCAACCGCGCGAGCTTGAGCCACAACACGCGATGCCGGTGCGTCTGATCGTTCCTGACAAGGCGCGATTCAAGTGTCAAGGAGTCGTCAGGGGAACTCCAGGTCACAATAACTCTTATCACAGGTATTCGTAACAGAGGACGAGGAAACGCCAACTCACCAATGCCTGGACCAACTCCCTCTTCTCTCTTTCGTGTTCTTCCCTTTCCCTCTCCTCTGCCAACCGCGCCAGTTCAGCCCTTCCTTTGCGTTCGAGCCGTAACCGTTCCTCCTCTTCCTTGGCCAGCTTCGCCTCCTGCTCGGCGAGCCGGAGGTTTGCAATGATCGACTCTCTGTTCGCCTGCTCAAAGGCTCGGATTTTAGCATTGGTAGCTTCTACGTCGACTTCATTAATGAGGTTAAAAGCTGGCGTACCATTGCGAGAGAGAGTATAGATAGGAATTAGGCGCTCGGACAAACTCGGCTGCTATCTCTTCTAATCACCACGGACACTTACTAATCTCTTCCACTTCTTCCAAGTAATCGTTGTACTCCTTTAACGTTTCGAAGTCTTCTTCCCGTTTGTTGAAGCTGCCAGCACAAATCAAAGATCCCGTCAGGTAGTCTCGTCAGCCGACGACGTGACGAGCTGGCAACCTCGCATATATACCGACACTCACAACCTGCCTATCCGTCTTCGGATCGCCACTTCCTTTTCCACGGCCAGATCCTCGAAGGTCGGAGCGCTGAATTCAGCTTTTCGGAGCGTTTGACCACATACGGGGCAGGGAGATGGACCGAGGGTAAAAAGCCGGTCTATGCAAGATTCGCACCTTTCGAAAGTTAACAAGCAGAACAACAGACGTGAGAGAGCGGTAGCGGCGTGAGACGGTACACGGGTCGGCGCACGTTCCTAAACACGCCAGGACGGAGACTCCGAGAAAAGAAAGCAGCTCACATTTTGTGATAGCATGGGCCTACCAGCAAACGTAGTCTCGGGTTGAGAAAGCGGTCGCTCTTGCACACCGGACACTGGTCGTCCATCGACTGTTCGTCCGTTCGCCCGAAGGGTGCAGAACGCCAGTTCAGCGCAGTCCTCTACCATGCCGCCATAGGACACGCCGCGGATCAGAGCGAAGAGTGAACAGGCGTGGAGCCTCTACATTCTCTCAATGTCAATCTCAACCTTCCATCACTTACTGAAAACTCGACCATTCTACCCGATGCGTCCTTGCTGGCGACGTGCGAGATGCCCGCGCCACCGGGCCCGCCAGCCGCCCCACGTTCTCGGCCTTGTGAGCCAACGCGGGAAGAGGCCCGCGAAGAGGCAACGGAAGGGCGTTTGGACATCTCTACACTTCCCCTTCCTTTTGGCTTGGTGATTGGTGGTCCCGATGAGGGTTAAGCGCTGAAGCTTTTTCCCGTCGAGCCGTCCTAGAACTCGACAAGCAACTGGGGGCCGTGATCGGGGTTATCGACGCACTCGGCCGGCTATCTCCGCGGCCGACTCTCCTGGTGAGCCGTCGAACATGGGCTCATGCGTTCACCACCAGCCGAGGGACGACGAGACGACCATGACTTCAACAATACCGGAAGCAGGCCTCTCCTCCCCAATAACCTCTCCTGGTGTGGGAGGAGGCTCGGCGTCGATGATGCTCCAAGCGGCGCAGCCCTCGGCAACGCAGGCGCTCGAGACTTATAAGAAGAGGGACGTGTCCAAAGGTGCGTCATGGCCCGGCGCGGGGAAGGTGTGTGTCGCTGGTGCGAGCTGGAACACGCTGGGACTGTATGATTCAGGGCTCGTGTACCTTTGAGGTTTCACTCTTGGCTAATGCTTTTGTATTGGCTTTTCCTTTGGATCTTGTCTGACCATGCACACAACTTTACGGTCTTCGCAACCCTGTCGTCCTCCTCGTTTCCTGGCTCCCGTCTCGTTTCACCCCCCTCCACCGGCCACTGACTCTTCACAATCACCAGTGGTTGTGCGCTTCAAAGCCATCGGGAACGCCCCCATCATGAAGAACAACTACTTCCGCATTACAGCCTTCAACCGGTTTCAGGCGGTTATCCAGTTCCTGAGGAGGGAGCTGAAGTGGCAGGAGAGCGATGCGCTGGTAAGCCCGTCCGTCTCGATGAGGTCCGGTCCGGTGATCTGGACAAGCTTGGCTCACTCCATATCCGACCCGTTCGCTGGCCCAATCACTTTCCGTACACCCCCGTCGTCGCTCGCATCTTCCCAGTTCCTCTACGTCAACTCTTCTTTCTCCCCAGCGCCAGACGACACCGTCGGAAACCTGTACCGATGTTTCGGCACGGAAGGGCACTTGATAGTGAACTACAGGTGCGTTTCAGTCCGTGGTGGAGGAGAGGAGAAGCCTTTCCACCGTGTGTGGGGGCGACTGGAGCGAACTGGATCTGTCGTCGTTTTTTTCCCCATTTCGCTCAGCCCTTCTCGTCCGTTCGTTCTCCTCTTTTCTCCAGCTCGACAGCAGCGTGGGGCTGAAGCGCCGTCTCAGCCCATCTTCCGTCGCGTCGCTAAAGCCAAGGTTCTATCTATCTATCTACGTCGTACGTCCGTCATGGTTCTGATTCGTAATCTATACCCTCGCATTCCCCCTTCTCGACCCGGCCTGGCCTACCCCGCGTCCGGAGCCTATGAGAGCGTTTCGTCGGGATACCTCGTCAGAGCAGAACAGAGCAGAGCAGAGCGGAGCGGAGCCCTCTCAAACCAAGGGTGACAGACGGTCGATGGGCTGAAGAAGAAGGAAGGAAGGAAGGAAGGAAGGAAGGGATTCCCGTTTGGGTCATCATATTGATTATAGAAGACGATGAAATGCTCAAGAGGGGCGACTGTCCATGGGATGCGCCAAAAGGGCTCAGAAATGGAAAGGAAAGATGGATGGGGTTTGGTTAGAAAGAAAGAAAGGAGAACGTGGGGAGGTGGCCGAGACGAGACGAATGAAGAGAGGAGGGTATGGCGCGCATCATCGATGGAAATGCGTATGGCCAGCTGCGCTCTGGAGGAAAGTGAAGGAGTGGGATGAATGAGAAGAGTGTGGAAATAGAAGGCGATCATGGCGGGTGAAGAATGTCCATGGGTACAATGATGAATAAGATCGGCTGGGGAAAATTCAGAGGGCCGTGTCCAGAAAACCAAATCCGTTCCGTCGTCCGGCGCGGAACTGGGATATGAGGTTAGGTCAGGGGTGGTCGAAAGAAATTCTTGCAGAGGAAGAGGAAGAATTTTATGAGGCAGTCGTGCGAGGGGTCGAGCGATCAGTTTTGCTGCTGAGTCGTCGTCGTCGTCAGGTCAGACCTGGAACGGGCAGAGACGACGGAGAGCGAAATCGCGTGAGAGGCGCGCCGGCGGACATGGCTATATCCATTTCGACTCACCATTGCCCTGGCACTGGCTGAAGACGGGCAAGCAGCTGAGGTATCTGCACCATCGACACGCGTCGGCCGGATTGGCCGTGTCGTAAAAGTTTTTGGCGAGCGAGACAAAGAAGGCAATGGTGAGTGCGAGGGCGACGAGGCGGATGACCGAGATGGTGATGTGGTGGTTGCGCGACGGGTGGATAGAGGGGCAAAGGACGGCGCCGAGGAGGAGGCCGACTGCGAAACCGCCAATATGGGAGAAGCTGGCGAGTGACAAGGTAGCCATGAGATGGACGAAGCGGCGAGTGACAAGGTAGCGGTGAGATGCGAAGCGCTGACGACACGAACATACGGCGTGCCCTGGACTTACTTATCTAGTCCTGGCAAGAGACCGAGGGCGAGGCCGAGAAGGCTGATTACAATGGACCAGAAGAGCTGCAAAGCAAAGCGATCCAAATGTCAAATGCCACGTAGCCCGAGGCCGAAGGCGATGGAGGAGACGAAAAGGCCAGATAAAGAAAAGAGGAACCTGCCGCACAAACGCAGGACCTAGCAAAAAGCGGACGGGACGGGACGATGAACGAGTGGTGCGGCTCATGGCTCACCTTTGTCGGCGCGCGCGGCTCCCACTTCCAGTTGTAGCACAGATCGACAAGTTCGACGCTGATGCTACTGTACATGGCGCCACTGGCGCCGACGGCGGGTTGGGCGACGAGAGAAAAGTTTCCGCCGAGGAGGAAGCCGCCGATTCCGGCTGCAAAGTAAATGATCAGGAAGGAGGGAGAGCCGATGAGGCGCTCTACGGCCGAGCAGAGGAGTAACTGAACGACCAAGTTGATTAAGATGTCTGTCGATGGAGTGAGCGGGTATGGCGAAGAACGAGGACGGAATGAGCGGGTAAGGAAAGGGAGGAGAAAGAGACGAGCGGAGCGACGCTTACGGATAAAACCGGCGTGTAGGAACTGGTGACCGCGAGAAAGGGATTAGAGAAGGTTAGGGAGATGAAAACGAAACGAAAGCGCCACCACGTCAGCCGAGGAGGACGGTCGCAACCAAGGAGGACGGTGGTCGGTACAAACGAGACAACCTCTCGAAAGCCTTACTCACGATCGGTACGACAAACCGCCAACCCTGATCAGGTACGCCGTTCTTGAACCCTCCGTTTCCGCAAATTTCCTCGAGACTGCAGAGCACGGGTGAAGTGGTCGAGGTTTGGTTGAGGCAGGGAAAATTGGTGGAGGGTGGCACGGATGGGGTGTAGCGCATGCACGGGGTGAAGCGGGCGCCGAGGTTGATGAGCATCTCCGAGGTAGGGCCGACCATTGGGTTGAACACAGGCTGGACGAGGAGGAGAAAGGAGAAAGGGTGAGATCCTTCTGAACGAAATACGAGGAGAGATGAGGACTCCCGGGCTCACCTTTGTAGCGATGACCTGTCCGCTCTCAGCATTGCTCTTGACGAGCTCAATGATAAAGGCGATGACGAGCGCGACGCTGCGAGCGAGATGGCGATGTACGATGGTGGAAAACAAGGGTCAGATCTGGAGCGATGCCACTAACAGAGCACACGGCAACGCTGGAACGAGCAGAGCGAAAGCAGCTGGCTCCTAAGCGGAAACTCACCTGACGACCCAGGAAACGATTGGCCACCTCTGCCTGCCGATCCCCCTCCTCCTCCTCTCAATCTGCTGCTCCATGCTCCCGTCCCTTACCCCCATCCACCTCCCCGCACCCGCAGCTGCCGCGCCGCCGCCAAGACCGAATTTGCCCAAGAGGCCACTCGAAGCAAGCCCGCCTTCCTCGTCGGCGTACCGCTCAGCATCCCGCTTGGCGTACTCGGACGTCAGCGGGAAAGGATCGGCACCGGTTCCGCCTGCAGGGTGGCCATGGGAATCGAAGGAATCCCTGGGCCCATCGGCGTAAGAGAGCTCCTCGTACGGAAGCCTCTGCTCGCTCGCACCGCTGCCGCCGGTGGCCATCTCTGCGGCGGCGCCGACGAGGGGAACGTGCCCTGTGCTGGTGGTGGGCCCTCGCTCATGCGACAAGTGACTTGCGTCCATCCCAGCGCCGCCGGGAAGGTCGTGCATGGCGAACTCTTCGGACGCGTACGGGCGCGGGGTGTCCTCGGTGCCGAAAGAAGAGAACTGAGCGTGGCCGCCGACGTGACCGTCAGCGCCTCCACCGGGCGTCGGGACGGCGAAGGGGTCGTAGTACGCTCCAGGCACACTCCTCATCGGAGATTTCGAAGGCAGGGCGGGAGGCAAAGCGCGCTCCTCGATCGGGGAGGGATCGTACTTGCTCGGGCTGGAGGCGCTGGGGTGAGAGTAGATGGTTTCCTCGTTGGTAGCGACAGGGCTGACGGCGTGCAAGTCCATGTTCCCGGGCTTTCCCCGGGACAGGGCCCCGGGGGCGGGCATGGGCGTGGGCGTGGACACGGACTTGGTGGGTAGCGAGGGCAGCATGGGCAGAGCGGCCTCGCCGGGGTACCTTCCGTCCTGCTGTCGGCGCCCGGAAGGGGAAGCGGGGCGAGAGCCGACGGCGGAGACGGAGTCGTGAGGCCATATGGTGCTCACCGTCGGGTTGCGGTTCAGGTCTGCGCCCAAGGTGGAGCCCAGGTTGCTGTCTGCTGGCTCTTCGAAGATGGGCGCGGCTCCAAAGGGCGAGGCGGACGAGGAGGAAGGGCTTCCGCCGGAGTGGAAGGTGTAAGAAGGCGGCTGGGTGGAAAAGGAGGCGGAGGGATCGGTGTGGTGGGAGGCCGACTGGCCGGGGGCGTAGAGGGCAGGGAAGTCTCCGGCAGACTCCTGTCGGCGAGGATAGCCCGCCATGGCGAGGGTGGTAGGAGGGCGGCGAGATGATGGAGAAGACGGTGACGATGGAGGCGGCGCGAGGGCAAGCGAAGGCAAGCGCAGACAAACGGAGTGACGGGGGTGTGAGAGCGGAGGAAAGCAGAGCGACCGGACGTCGTGGGTGTGGGTGTGAGTGTGGCCGTGGCTGTGGTGGTGGTCGTGATGGTGGTGGTGGTGGTAGTCGTCGCCGTCGTCGTCGTCCGAGTCGTCGAGAAGTTGAATTCCGTCTTGCAGCGCCTCACTAACTACGCTACGCGTCCGCAGCGGGCTCAGATCAACGTGGCGTTACTACTGCCCGTCCCCAGCAGCCAGACCTGTCCTCTGCCTACCAACACAACCCTGTCTCGCTATGCTATGCTGCGATACGTTACGCTACGTTATATCCCAGCGATAGCCGGTCGATGCCCACTGGACTGAAGCGCTCTCCACTGGACAGCCACCATCTGACGGTTGTGCGTCTCAGTAGACGCTGAATGGAGTCGCCTGCTGCGGTCGTCGAGGCGGTGTGCTGCGGCACGTCTGTCTGCACGTGATCACTGCGCTTTCGACTCGTCCGTGGGCGATGATGACGGACGGTGGATCGAAGGAGGACAGACGACGGTCGCTGGACGCTGACCTAGCCCCGTCGCATCGCAACACGACGTCCGCCCGCCCTTGTTCCCCCTTCTCACCATGTCCGACACCGACAGCACACCGACCGCGGCGGCGGCCGCACCAGGAGCGGGAGCGGGACCCACGAAGGGCTCTCCCAACGACTTCCTCAAAGGTGAGTGTCGCCGGTTTCGCCAGGCATGGCTTTCCCTCGGTGGATGAGACGCCCGCTCATCTCTTTTTTTGGTTTGTCTTCTTCCGCTTGCTTCACTCTCCTCGCATCCTTTCCCCTTCAAGGCGTCATCGGAAAGCAAGTGGTCGTGCGACTTAACTCGGGCGTGGATTACCGAGGTGCGTCGCTCGCTCGCAGTCTGCCCGCGTCACCCCCCTTCCTTCTCTTCATCTATCTCACCACCGCTTCCTTCGGGGCTGTATCGACGCGTTGACAGGCGTGCTGTCCTGTCTGGACGGGTACATGAACATTGCCCTGGAGCAGACGGAGGAATACGTCGACGGGGTGCGCAAGAACAGCTACGGTGACGCGTTCGTGAGGGGCAACAACGGTGCGTTCTGTGTCCGCGTCCGCGTCCAGAAGTGCGTTGTTGGTTTGCGACTGACCACCATCGCGTCCCGTCCTGTCCTGTCTTGTCTTGTCTTGTCTTGTCCTGTCTTGTCCTGTCTTGTGCTGTCCCCGTCCCGTCGCGTGAATGCGTGCTCGTTCGGCTGTGGATGATGCCACATGCAGTCCTGTACATCTCTGCGCTATGACGCTACATACTGAATGATGAGAATAAGGGCCGCTCGTCACCAAAGCTTCGCTGAGCTCCAGGGAGGAGGAGATGCTTGCGGCCGTGAGCCGGAGCCGTGGTCTGTCTTGTCTGCCTTAACGAGATGAACGAGATGAGCGGAAAATGAAGCAACGTCTTTTTCGGTTCCTGCCAGTCCTTCCGGGCGGCCGGCTCGCTCGGGTTTAGATTCGGAGAAGTTGTGGATGCGATCTCGATTTGATCTGTTTTGATCCGTGCGAGCTCCTCCGTCCGTCTTGCTGTTCCTTTCTTTCTTCGTGGCTCGCCGTCGACATCGTTTCCGACCGAGGTTCTTCTTGTCTACCACTTCGCGCACCTTCCCCATAGCATCCCTTTTTTTCTTGTACGATCCCGCTCGTCGCTGTCGCTCTCGCCAAAGCCCTGGAAGGTCGGCAGCCGTAAGCCGTGATGAACCGACCGTCGTCCGCCCTGCTCCGCAGCGGGTGAGTAAATAAGGCAGCATCTCCGGTGCCTTCCGACCTGCTCGCCGAAACGTGACGTCGTCTTGCTCTTCTTCTTCCACTCCCTCTCTCGCCCTCCGCCGAGCCAAGTCACTCCGGGCAGCGTCGACGGCTCACCACCTTCTCCCTCCGACCCCTCCCCCGTTCGCCGCTCGCCTTGGCCGTGTCGTCGACGCCATCCCGACTCACTGGTGAGCACGAGACGCCGCACGCCGCGCTCGCCGCGTCTTCTCCCAATGGCACCGGCGGCTGCCGTCGTCCCGTTCCTGAAATATACTCACCTCTTTACCTCTTTACCTCTTTACCTTCCACCTCTTCACCTCTCTCTTCGCTTCCTCCCTCGTCCCTCCCATCGCCCAAGCACCACCCCGTCTCACCATCTACGCCCGCTCCTCCTCCTCCTCCTCGCGACCCCCTCGCCTCGCTCCCTTCCGCACCGACATGACCTCCTCCAACTTCCCCTCCCTCGCCTCCCTCCTCGAGCGCAACGCCGCCTGGGCCTCCCGGACGTCCAAAGAGGACGCCCCGCTCCTCGAGAGCTGCGCACGAGGACAGGCGCCCAAGGTGCTCTGGATCGGATGCGCAGACTCGAGGGTGCCCGAGACGACCGTTCTCGGCGCCAAGCCAGGCGAGGTCTTTGTTCACGTGAGCGCCCGCGCGTCCCCGGCCACCCTTACAAAAAAAAAAGTATCTGACCGCCTTCGGCCGTCTCGTTGTGCAGAGGAACATCGCCAACCAGGTCATGCTCGACGACGACAACGTCACTTCTGTCCTCACCTACGCCGTCGAAGCCCTCGGCGTGGAGCACAGTGAGTTTGGCGGGCGGGTGATCGCGGATAGATAGATAGATAGATAGATTGGATGGCTTTTTCTGAACCCCTCTCCCCCGCCGCGTCGCCGCCAGTCGTCGTCGTCGGCCACACCTCGTGCGGCGGCGTGAACGCAGGCATCGAGGGCAAAGCCGCCTCCTCCACCTCCTCCCTCGGCCGCTGGCTCACCCCGCTCACAAACCTCGCCAAGCGCGTCGCCTCCGACTCTGGCAAGACCGGCAACGACCTGGCCGCGGCGGTCACGGAGGCCAACGTCCGTCTCCAGGTTGACAACCTCGTTCAGAATGAGATTGTGCAGGCGAATTGGAAGGGAGAGGGCGCGAGCCAGTTTCCTCACAAGGTCTGGGTTCATGGGTGAGTCGAGGAGGCCAGGACCCAAGCCGAAGCCATCTCCTTCGCCTCCTTTCTCACTCGTCTCGTCTCCCTTTCCGCGGTCGGCTGCCCGCCCCAAACAGCTGGGTCTACGACGTCGCGACCGGTAAACTCACCGACGTCGGCGCCACCCGTGGCCCTCAGTGAGGGTAGAACGTAGGGTAGGCTAGGGTAGGCGTCTTTATGTTATGCCCCTCGAGCAAACGTGGACGTCTCCGCTACGGAAGAGAAAGCGAGCCGGCGGGTTCTGCCAGCTGCCAGTCAGGAGTGTCTACCGTCCGACGCATCCGTCTCCACTTGGGACAATGTCATACATACATAGACCGCGGGTACCTCTCCATGTAAGAGAGAAAGAGAAGTGTGGACAATCTCTAATATTAATAACGGCCACCGTCCCGTCTCCTATCGATCATGCAAAGCTCCACGCGCCCAATCCCGCCATGACACCCGACACCTCGTCCGCGCCGACCCGCTTCAGCTCGTCCAGCAGCCCGTCGTCGGCGTCGGCGTTGCGCGGTACGGCCATGCCGAAGCCCGCGCCGCCGACGTTCGACTCGTACACTGTGAAGTAGTGCGAGTGGAGCGTGGCGACCAACGATCGTACTTCGGCTTCTGGTACCGCTGGGAAGGGGTGCCGGTGATGGTGGTGCGTGGCGGTCAACAGAATAAAACATCGGGTAAGCTCCTTAAAACACCCAGTTCGGACCACCGCGTCTCTTACCATCGGGCACGAGGACGATCCCACAACCTCCACCGCCAGCGCCCGTCAGTTTGGCCTTCAAGCCGAGTCGACCACCGTCGTCGTGCTCCTTGACCAGCGCGCGCATCTCCTCGAGGCGCGGGTGAGAGACTTGAAGAGACGCTAGCAGCGCGTGGTTTCGGTCCATCAGCGCCTGCATGTTCGTTTCGTGAGAAAAAAAAATATTTGAACCAACGGGTCCTCCTCGAAAAGCCGGCACAGACGATGATGCAAAAATCGCCCACTCACCCCGAGCCTCTCGGTCAATTCCGCTCTCGACAGCTTGGCGTCCGAGAGCGCCTCGACCGCCTTCTCGCTCAGCGAGTGTATTTCGTCCAACGCCGCGTTCGCCCGCCCTGGCTCGTTGGCTTTTTGCTCGCCCACTTTGGCCACGAGTGCCTTTGTGTCGCGAGGGACGCGTGTGTCGACGAGGAGGAAGCGGAGCGATTTGAAGCTGGCAGGCAGGACGGCGCAAGTCGGGTCGGGTCAGCTGGCCGAGTCGGCTCTTCAAAATGATCAGGACCAGCTGGCCGGTGAGAGAGCTCACCCCTTGAGCAACCGAACCTGCGCCTCCCGCCCTTCCTCCTTATTGGCCCTCACAAAGCTCAATGCCCCGCCATGCGTGCTCATCAGGTTGTCGATCCCCGAAGGGTTGCCGTGTATCACCTTTTCGCCCACGAACGCCCACGCGTTCACCAGGGCGGCGGAGGGAGCGGAGATGGTGGGGCCGGCGCCAGCGTGTTCGTGGTCGTGGCCTGCCGCGGGAAGGGGGACGTGAGAGTGGGAGAGGAGGATCGAAGAGGCTAAGCAGACGGAGAAGGCCGAGGAGGAGCCGAGGCCGGCCGAGCGGGGGAGGGAGGCGCGAAGGAGGAAAGTCTGGCCGAGGCTGCGAGAAATCGTGACGGGTGTTGGGACGGGTGGGGTCATACGACGGACAAGAGCGACGGCAACTCCACTCACCGGGTATCCCCTTTGGCCAAATTCATGTACAACACCAAAAACGCACACGCGGCCGTCTCCAGCGTCTTCCTCCTCTCCTCCTCGGCCACGCCCTCGAGGGAAAGAAGAACGAGGTCGTCGATCCTCTCCAGCAGCTTCTTCTCCAGGGCGAACGTGTCTGGCTGGAGGTCTGTAAAGCTGGCGGGCGAAGGGTGGCGTGGTACGAGATCCCAAGGGAGGGTCGAGAGAGGCCAGGAGTGAGAGAAGCCAATGTCGGGCAGGTGGAGGGTGACGGCGGAGGTGGTCGCTGGGAGGACGAGACCGTAGCAGCGGAGGTCCAACGAGGCTGCCACCGCCGTCTGGGCGGAGATAGAAGAAGTACGGGCGAGCGTCGTGATGGTGATCAGCTGCCGCCGACAGTGGTAGGCGCTACGCTGAACGGGCCGACTCACCTTGCCGTGAACGACGGCATGCTCGCCATACAAGATGATCTTGCCCGGCGCGCTGACGAGCAGCGGCTGGCTAGCGTCCAGGAAGCGCGGTCGCGGCTGAGCGTGCGTCATTTCAACGTCGTCCGGGCCGCTGGGTGGAGAGAAAATGAGTGTGGGTAGGATTGGGGGTAGGTTGGGTTGGGTATCTAGAGAAGTAAAGTAGATGGACGACCTCCTCCTCGCCAGCCGCCGCCGCTGTCGGTGCCTGGGCCGGGAAGGACGTCCAACTTGCCGCAGCTGCCGCTCGCGTTAAATGGACCGCGGACCGCGGCCGGCCGCAGCACCAGCGGCGGTGTATTGCGCACGTGACGGACGACGATGACGACGACGCCGCTTCACCGCAGCTCGAAGCTTCAACGACGCCCTGGCGAGCTACGTTGTCGAGCATGGCCTCGACGGCTCGGTCAGCAAGCAGACGAGCGAGAGTGCTTCCCTCTCACCCTTTCGCCTCGATCCGGCGTGCTCGCTCTGCGCTTGTTGCGATGGCCGTTTGGAGGTCGGCCACTGCCGACTGCGAGTGCCTGTTCTTTCGTTTTGTATGACGATCAGAGGGCTCTTTACCGCTTTCCTCCGATGATAAGGCTGGTCGCTAAAAGATTGCATGCACTTCCATGAAATGTCGGAGGCGAGGCGGAACGAGACGCACGCCGCCGCCGTCAGATCGAGCGAGGCGAACGAACGGGATGTGATGTGATCGCCGGCGACTCCGGATTGCCGCAGAGCGCGCCCAGCTCCAACCAAACACAGCCTGCTCCTCTTTCTGACGTCGTCGGCTATGCTATGCCTGTTGGCTAAACCACCACCGCCCCCATCAACCATGGCCCCCACCTCGCCGCCGCTCTCCATGCCTGTCGCCCAGCTTCCCGTCCTACCTCCTTCTCCTAACCGCACGTCTCCTCGCCAACACAACTACTCCACACAACGCGCATACCCCATGCTCACGCCCATGCCCATGCCCGCCGACGCTCCCGGGCCAACCTCTTCGTCGCCTGACTTCTTCGCTACCCTTCCCCGAGGTCGGCTTCATCGCCCCGCCGCCATCGGCCGACCTGCTTCGGTGCCCAGCGCCGCCTCGGGCGACCAGACCTGCCTCGGTGCCCTCCCAGCCGCCTCCACCAGCTCCCTTCTCCGACCCGCCGCGCCCGGGCACGACCACGACCACGACCACGACGACGACCGCGAGAACGAGTGCGGCAAGGAAAAGGGCAAGGAAAAGGAAAAGGGCAGGGGCCTCCTCCGTTGGGGCCGGCGGGCGGGCAGGACCGGCGGCGCTGCGCCCGTCACGGAGGTGGGAAAGCAACCTGCGCGTCCATCTCAGTCTGGAAAGCAACCTGCGCCTCCATCCCAGCCTCTCCACGACACCGCCGCCCCCAACCACTCGGCCGACAACTGCTCCGTCTGCGTCGACCGAGCGCTCAAACGGGCCATCGCCCTATCCGAGTCCGAGTTCCAGCTCCAGCAGGCCATCGAGGCTAGCGCGCGGGAGGAGGAGGAAAGGATGCTGGCGGAGAGCGTGAGGGAGGCGGAGGAGGATCGAAAATGGAGAGAGGCGATGCGACGGGAAGAGGAGGAGAGGTCGATTCGAGAAGCCATACGGCGGGAGAGGCAGGAGAGGCTCCACAACCGCCACCATCGCTCCACCCACCACCGGGCCGACGACGAGTCCGACCGGCGCCTCCATGCACGAGAGGAGGAAGACTTCCAAAAAGCGTTGAGGCTCAGCATGATATCCGTCCCGCCTCCACGCTCCCATCACACCGACGCGCCTGTCTCAGCCTACCCGTCCACCTCCCAACCGCCGCGGTCGTCGCCTGGCCCCGTCGAGAGCTCGGCTAGGCCCCTCACTTTTCCGCCCAGCTCCCCGCCTCATGCATCTTCGTCGGCTGCAGCCGGGCTGGACTCGCAAGCAGCGCTCCAAAGTCGAGACCCCCTTGAAGGCTTTGACGATCTTCGGGTCGACGACGCCCAGCCGTCCGAGAGTCCACCCCCTTATCAGTCGTCAGACCCCTCGGGGCCCCCCAGGGCGCCCTCTAGTTCTGCCCGTCCCGCTTCCCCTCAGCCACCGCCCGTCCCACCGAAGGGCCCATCCGCTTCTGTCTTGTCATCCTCCGCTCTTCCATCGCATCTTCGCCCGTCGTCGCAATGTGACGCACCATCGACGTCACTGACCGCCAGCCCGACCGCGGATGTCGACGGGTCTGTAAGGCCCATTCGGCCGCTCCCACCTCCGCCGGCAGGTGCGCCCACACAGGGAGCGTTTCCTACCGACGTGCTCGGTGTGCTCCTTGCGGCTAGCGCGCTTTCTGATGTTCCCGCAGGATCATCGCCTGAGCCCAGGGCCAGCGAGACCGACGAACCGACTTGCGACGACTCTGCGTACGTGGAGGAGCTTCGGGACGACGAAGATCCATTTCGAGATCCCGACTCGGATGAAGATTATTCGCCATGGTCGGAGACGCGTCCAAATACCGGCGATGCTTCGCCCGCCGCTACCACGGCATCCTTCGAACAGCTTCCGCATCTCACCCCTTCCGCCGACGCCGATCGACGAGAGCGCACGTCCAGTATCGCCAGCGCCTCCGTCTCCGTCTCCGTCCTCGCTTCTGCGACGCTCCAGAGTGTCGAGCCGACCACCTCGTCCCTTCCGACGGAGGAACAGGAGCGGCCGGTGACCGCATCCGGCACGAGCCAGGACGCTAGCGCGAGCGTCACCATGGAATCGCCTCCCGCGTCCACCCTGGACGTGACGGCCGCCGCCGGTCTGACGTCGCCTGACTCGACCGCTGCAGCCGGCGACGAAAGCGGCAGGGCGATGGACGAAGGCTTGCACTCCCAGCTCGCGGCCGAGTACGGGCCGGAGAGCACATCGGCTAGCGCCGCTCGCGTTCTCTCTTGCACGCGCTTCTCCTACGCGAGAACGCCTTTTACCTACACATCCCCCACGTCGACACCTCTCCCCGAGTCGCGATCCGGTTCGCCTGTCGTTTCCACCTTTCCTTCGGTCATCTACCTCTCCTCGTCCGCGCGCGCCGAAGCGGAGACGGCGGAGACGGGCGCGGGCGTCGACCCTAGCGCCCTCGGGCACCGTTACTTCTGCATTGCTACCACCACGTGGCGGAATCTGTTAAGCACGCTCACCTACTTTGGCAACACGCGCATCGAGGGCGCAGCACGGGAGATCGCAGAGGCAGAGGGGGAGGACCTTCGTCTGGGCGTAGAGCTCGAGTTCTCTCCTCACTTTGACGTCGCGACCGGTGGAGCGATCAAGAACGCGGTGAACTTGACGGGCAAGGAAGGCAACCCGGTCGTGGGACTGTGCCTCTCCTTGGCCCAAAAATCCTTCCTCGCTCGACACCCGGACGGACCGGGAGTGCCGCGCACGGTGGGCGACTCGAACCGTAAATTCGTTTCCTTGCCCCGCGCGGCACCGGCGCTGCCCATGACGCTCACCGCGCTCGTGCAGCACCTCCACGCGGCGCACATCTCCAGCGCTGCCTGTCCGACGACGAACATGAGCGCATATTATAGCTCCAAGGCGCTCGCGGTCGCGATCGACAAGACCGGCGGGGGAGGGTTCGATTTACGGGACGAGCCTGGCGTGGAGGGGGAGGACGAAGGTGGGATGATGAAGAGGCTCAAGGAGAGGGTGGGACAGAGGTGGGCGAAGAAGGCCGGCCCTGGGAGAGGTGGCGTTGACGAGGTGAGTGGGGCTGAGCAGGCGATCACTTGCGTTCGACGCTGACCTTTATTCTTCCACTTCCTCTTTCTTCCTGGTCGCCTGCTCTTGTCCACGTAGGACCTCATGTTCTGTATCACGCCCTGGTCTGTCCCGGAAGATCTTTGAAGCCCGAGGGCAAACTTGGGAGTTCAACTTGGGCGTTCTTGGTCTGTATCGATCATCGCTTCCGCACTTGCTTTTTCACTCTTTCCATACCATATACCATTCTGACGCCGACATCCGGCGGTCTCCGTGCCTGCACGCAGGCTTTTCGGTCCTTGATCTTCGCCATTCCCAGCGCTTGCGTCCATCGTTCGCATTTCCCGGACGTTTCGTGCATCTGCCTGTGTATTACAGAGGAGACGCCCCTTGCTTGGCTTCGTATACATGATATGATGTCTTATTAGTCGATCGACCGTATGTGTAGTCATGTCATATCCTGAGCTGATCCGGGTTGCCCCTCTGGTGTGATTGATCGGTTGGCGAGGCGAGGCGAGGCGCTGGCCGCAGCAGGCCCATTTACGCGAGGCGCGGCCGAGCGCGCCGACGCGTCCGTCCTTTTCATTTCCCGCCATCCTCGGAACGTCGACCAGAGTTTGTCCCCTCCATCGCTGGTCACCACTCCGCACGTCCTTCCTTTTGACGCCCTCATATCTGACATCCATCTCGCCGCCCTCCTCCACCGCCCCTCACGATGGACACGGAAGAGCGACCAGCACGCGTGCGTCTCCGGCAGACGCAGAACCCGGAGGACGTGCCGCGCGTCACCGACGAGACGGCGGAGAGCGTGAGAGAAGGCTTCCGGGATTTTTTGAGCCGGTGAGCTGGCTCTGCTCCTTTTATTCTCCCTTTCCTCAAAAAATGAATGTCTTCTTTTCTTCCTCGAGAGCTGATCCCTTGTGGGAGCGCTTGTTCTAAACAGATACTCCGAAAACGTCCCGTCCACGCCGACAGCCTCGGGCGAGCAGAGCGAAGGCGACCGAAACCTGGTGTACATCGAGCAGATTCGGAACATGCGCTTGTTTGGAGTGACGACGGTTTACGTCGACTTTTCGCACATGCTCGACCATAATGAGATCCTTGCGAGGGCCGTCAGCGAGCAGTATTACCGGTGAGCTACCGATCCCTTCCGGAATGTACCCGGCGACGGCGGGCGGTCGGTCGCAGTTGACATGCGCCTGTTTGTGTTCCCGCGCAGGTTTCTCCCCTACCTCCGCCGAGCCGTCCAAGACCTCGTGAAGGAACACGACCCGTCCTACCTCTACGTCAACACCCACTCTGCCGCCACGCCCTCGTCCGGCCTCACGACACGCGAATTCCAGCTTGCCTTCTACAACCTCCCCCTCGTTTCCGGTATCCGAGACCTCAAAACGGAGAAGGTCGGAAAGCTGGTCAGCATCAGCGGCACCGTCACTCGGACTAGCGAGGTCAGGCCGGAGCTCCTCTATGGCGCTTTCAAGTGCACCAACTGCCTCAACCTGCAAAGGGACGTAGAGCAGCAGTTCAAATACACCGAGGTGCCTTTCGTCGCTCGCTCTCCGTCCGTGTCTCATCTGAGCTGAGCTAAAATTCATCGCCGTCTTCCTCTTCGTCCGGCCAAAAGCCCGTCATCTGTCGCAATCCCCAGTGCAACAACAGAAAAAGCTGGGAGCTCAACATCGAGCAGTCCAAATTTTCTGACTGGCAAAAGGTCCGCATACAGGAGAACTCGAACGAGATTCCCACGGGAAGCATGCCGCGGAGGTGAGCGCTGAATGACATTCTTTGGCCACGACGGCAAACGGTTCTTCGTTGACCCCAAATATGTCCCCGTCGGGCCACTCGTGCGTAACACCCGCTCAGCCTCGACGTGATCCTCCGCGCCGAGATCGTCGAGCGAGCAAAGGCGGGAGACAAGTGCGTTTTCACGGGCACATTTATCGTCGTTCCCGACGTCTCCCAGCTCGGCGTGCCCGGCGTCAACGCACAGCTTCAGCGCGAGGCCGGCGGCTTTGGACAGGCGGGCGACGGGATCAACAGAGGTGTTTCTGGGTTGAAGGCATTGGGGGTTAAAGATCTCACCTATAAGACCGCTTTCCTGGCGTGTATGGTCCAGGGCGCGGAATCGAGGGTGAGCGAGGTGAATTTGACCCTGTTCCCCGGCCGTCTTCGCTCATCTTGCATTTCTACGCTTCGCGTCAGGCCGGCTCGACCGACGTGCGTGGCGATGACTCTCTCGATCACGATGACCGCGACAGCTTCCTCGCCTCACTCACCGAGCAAGAGGTTGACGAGCTGACCGCCATGGTCAACGGGGAGAACATCTACTCGCGGCTCGTGCAGAGCATCGCGCCGACGGTATACGGACATGAAATTGTTAAGAAGGGTCTGCTGCTTCAGCTCATGGGCGGCGTTCACAAGCAAACAACCGAGGGCATCCACCTGAGAGGAGACATCAACATCTGCATTGTCGGTGACCCTAGCACGAGCAAGAGCCAGTTCCTCAAGTGAGTAATTTGAATGGCTCGAACTGATATGGCACGCGGCCGTTGTTGAACGATGGGCCGCTTCGGTCGGCAGGTACGTCTGCGGTTTCCTACCCCGTGGCGTCTACACGTCCGGAAAGGCTTCTTCGGCGGCAGGTTTGACGGCTGCGGTGGTGAAGGACGAAGAGACCGGAGAGTTCACCATCGAAGCCGGCGCGCTCATGCTCGCCGACAACGGCATCTGCGCCATCGACGAGTTCGACAAAATGGACCTATCTGACCAAGTCGCTATTCACGAGGCGATGGAGCAGCAGACCATTTCCATCGCTAAGGCCGGTATCCAGGCGACCCTCAACGCGCGCACCTCCATCCTTGCCGCGGCCAACCCGGTTGGAGGGCGATACAACCGCAAGATGACGCTCCGCGCCAACGTCGCCATGTCCGCGCCGATCATGAGCCGATTTGACCTCTTTTTCGTCGTGCTCGACGAGTGTAACGAGACGACGGATATCAATATTGCCAAGCACATTGTTAACGTGCATCGGTTCCAAGACACCGCTATCGACCCGGAGTTCACGACCGAGGCGTTGCAGAGGTACATTCGATATGCTAGGACGTTCAACCCCAAGGTGAGTGAAGGTACGGGGTGTTGTCGTGACTTGCGAGTGGATTGCCGCTCACGAGGCTACCTCGCCCACCGTCATCGTCTTGTTCAGCTCACCCCCGAGGCGTCCGACCTTCTGGTTGAGAAGTACCGCATCCTACGATCCGATGACGCGCAAGGCGCGGGAAAGAACTCGTACCGGATCACTGTTCGTCAGCTCGAGAGCATGATCCGTCTTTCCGAAGCGATCGCGAGAGCGAACTGCCGAAACGAGGTAGGTTGCACGCTGGCCCAGTCGGCCCGTGCGGTGGCATCGCAAGCCTGACCGCCTTGTCCTCATTTGCCCATCAGATCACGCCGGCGTTTGTCCGTGAGGCGTACTCTCTTCTGCGACAATCGATCATCCACGTTGAGAAGGACGACATCGACTTTGATGACGAGGAGGAGCCCGACGGCGCACGCGTTCACGCGCCGCGACCGTCGACGACCGTAGGAGGCGAGAGTATGGACGTGGACGACGCGGCGGACGTGGCTGCGCTGGATGCCGCCGAGGCTGAGTTCACGTCGCCAGCGCCTCCGGGCTCGTCCTCGATGCGCCAAGCATCGACGGCCCCGTCGACGCGGAGGAGAAAGATCAAGGTGTCTTACGAAAAGTACATGACAATCATGAACCTCGTCGTTCACCACGTCTCCGAGGTCGAGCGCGAGGCGCGCCAGGGTGTCGGAAGGGAAGAGTTGGTGCAGTGGTACCTCGAGCAGGTCGAGGGTCAAATCCAGTCGGTGGAGGAGCTCGAGCGAGAGACGGAACTTGTCAAGAAGGTTTTGGCCAAGTTGGTCAAGGTGAGCGAGTGACGTCCCTTCGTTCCCGTGGCAGACAACGGCGCTCTCACGACGTCTCCCTACCCTATATTCCCTCTGAAACAGGACCGCTACCTCATCGAGCTCCGTGGTGAGAGCCTCCAAGACTCTTCTGATCCCTCCGCCGCTGCTTCCGTTGGAGCTGTCGGCGCGTCCAGCTCCTCGGCGCCGACTCCCAGTGAGCCGGTGTACATGGTCCACCCGGAGATCGATCACATGGACCTCGCTTCCTCGTCTCTGGCGGTCTAGCCGACGGCTTGGCCTGTACATTTACTTGAGCGAGCTTTTCTTTTTTTTTCTCGTGTGCCGATATTTAATATACCCTTCTCTTCCCTCTCGGTGCGAATGATGTGCGTGGTCTGCCAAAACTTGCCCTCGCAGCTTGGACCTCGAGGGACGATGCACTGGGCGAGAGGCAGGATCGGGATCGCTGTCGATGGAAGATTTGTCACAGGGCATTTCCTAATCATCTGGTTAGTACGGTCAGCGCGGAACTGTTAGAATGCTTGAAGCAGGGTGTCGCAGCTGGAAGCGAGCTGGGCTCATAACCCAGATGTCCCTGGATCGAAACCAGGCCCTGCTAAGCGTAATTTGTTTTTATTTTTTTATTTTTTGCGTCTCTTCGTTTGCTCCCTTCAGCAAAGAACAAGGGTGCAGATGAAATTCCAATCAATAGCCGGAAGGAAGAAGGCGCGTATCACGGGCCCGTGCCTGACGCGATCGCCCGCCGCAGCAATGAGCGTGGACGTGCCCATACCGCTGCCTCTGGTGTCGCCATCGCTTTCACGACAAGAACGAAGCAAGTCCACTCCCATCTTCCAGTTCCAGACTCTCACCATCGACGCCATTGCCGACTGCTCGCCCTTGTGTCCTCCTCGTCCGCGCCTTTCATTGCCCCATCTACCGCCCCGTCCCCTTCGCCCAGTCCTCTCCGCGCCAAGCTCCTCCGCTACCCCTCCGATCGCGCTCGGCCGTGCGCGGTGGACATCCCTTCGATCATCATTCCACCCCAGTGTTCCCATTTCCGTCTCTCAAGCTGGCCTCGACGCTCCCCTTCTTCTACCCCCCAGCTGGACCGCCGGTTCACTGCCGATCACGGGGCCCCGGAAGATGACATCTCACTCCAGCCTCTTTCCTTTCTTCCGAGGAGGCGGCCAGAGCCAGCCGGCCCCGGGCGATGGGAGCGGCAAACCGAGCCCAAATTCCTCTCCACCGGATCAGAGCTCGTCTCCGTCCGTCACAGGATCGAGCGCCGCTGTGTCTTCCGTCGTGATACCCAAGATGACAACTGTCGTCGCCGACGATGCACCTTCCCCTCCAGCGCCGCCCGCCGCCGCGGGCGAGCTCATATCTTCTCCCCTTGTGTCCGACGCCGCTTCCTCAGCTCTCGTCCGATACGCCCAATCGTCTACTCTCCTCCCCGAGCACCTTGCCCAGCTGATCACCGCTGCGAGTCTTGCCGCCAGCGTGAGCCTGCGCGCCAGCGCGCTGTTCGTCGAAGCCATCCTCGAAGGCGCCAAGTACAGCACTTCGACCGGCTTGGGCTTGACGAGACGCGCTCTCGTCGGCGCTGTGGGTATGGCGAGGTATGGGCATTTCTTGACTGGAGATAGAGGCGGGAATGAGTGAGTCTTAGACGGCGTTGATGACGCGCCAGGGAGAAGCGTGCTTCTCTCGCCGTGCCCTACCGTCGGCTCCCTCGTCCTTTCGGCCACCTCGTAGCTGACGAAACCCCTTTCCCCTTCCTCCTTTTCGCAGCGAATCCTATCTTAAAGTCCTGGACAAATACACCAACCTGGGTATCTACCTCATCCACCACACCTTTACCCTCGCCGAGCTCTTTGCCATGAGCGGCTTCTACCTTACCTCCACCGGCATACAAGCTGGCATATCCGTACGTGAATGGGAGGAGAAAGGATCAGTCCTAGATCTATCTGCTTTGAGTATGTTCTCTTATGCGCATCTTCCCTTGCCTGTTCTACACCTTCCCCTATACAGGCCGCTGACGAGTCGGTTCGGATGATCGATGGCATATTCGGCTCCAACGAGACCTCGCGCGCGCTCGCGGCGATCATCACGCTCGTCCGTCGCGAGTTCTCTGACGACCCTCGCGTCTCAGGTTCTGCGCTCAGCAAGGCCGGCCGGCTCGCTTCCATTGCGGCCTTGACCAAAGCGCTCACGGCGTTTGCGTGTTTGCAGAATGCGACGAGGAGGCGCACGGCGAGGGAGATGGGACTCCAGGTGGTGTACGACTGCACCGTCGTCAAGGAGCGGCGCGGAGAGACGACGGGCTGGTGGTGGCAGTCCGGCAAGGCTGCTGCCGCGTCCGAACCGAGCCGGCCGGTGGACGCGGCCACACCGAGAGCGGACGACGGTCCTTCCCTTCGTGCCTCGCAGGATCCTGACTCGACCGCTTCGGCGGCTTCCTTTGGCGCCGTACGCACCTCTCACGTCGATGGACGTGCGAGCGCGGCCAGCACTTGGACTCGCCGCCATGGTCGGGATCGGACATTGTCGGGCGACCTGCTCATGACCGACGTCCGATCGGTGTTGGAGCGCGACCTGGCCGATGAGTTCGCTCATGCCGGCGATGGTACATCCGATGGTCGAGACATCGCTTCTCCTCCGCCGGAGAGTCGCAGCGGTCAAATCGGCAAAGGCGAGAGAGCGCAGCAGCAGCAGGACGAGGAGAAGAGGGGGCTCGTCGAGGAGCTGGAGTACCTCGTGGGCGAGTCTGGTGACAGCAGCGAGGAAGACGAGCGTGGCGTGGAGACGGCCCTGGGCGAGAGCTCCGAGCGTGTCAGGACGAGAGCGGCGGCTGGCCTTCCCTCGGACGTCCTCCGTCTCATCGACTCGGCGCCGGAAAGCGACCTCGAGCGCGGAATCGTCCTTGAAGGCGATGGCGCTGGCCCGAGTCGAGATCGCGGGACGACGGTGATCCGCAAGCGCAAAGCCGGCAATCAAGGCGCAGCCTTTCATGAGGAGGTCTACGAGATCACCACCGAGACGACCGAGACGGTTACCACGGAGACGAGGGTCTTCCAGCGACGTGTCGAGGACGACGGCTCCACTTCGCTTCAGCCCGTCTCCTTGAACGACAGACGAGGACGTCGCGACTCGCTCATACCGGACGATGAATGGGTCGAGGTGGCTGGCATGCTCGCCCTTGGCGGCACTGATCCCGACGGCGTCCGTGTCCATGACCGCCGGAGGGGCGGTCCAGGATCCGGCGGGGACGAGCTGATGGCGAATGTGACCGACGATGAGCTCGAGCGCGCCCTCATCCTGAACTCGGCGGAGATCCCCGAGGCTCCTAACGGCGGCGTCGGAACGGCCGGACGAGGCGTCGCGGCTCTAAGCCGCATGGACTCGCTCCAGCATCCGCACGAGAGCGCGCAAAAGTTCCAAGTCGTCCTGCGCACCATGACCAAAAAGCTCGTACAGAAGAGGAAGCTCGTTCGCAAGGTTCAGCACATCGGAGGGGGCAGAGACGCTGACGTCGATGGGCGCGCTACCCCCGGCGCCCCTGTGGAGGAGAAGAGAAGCAAGCTCTTGCCGGGCATCGGGGGCAGGAAGGCGGACCGCAGTCCATTCCGCGGGTCGCCTGTCGCGAGCGTCAAAGAGCTCCCGGCCAGTGCTACCTCTTCTTCTGCGAGTACGCCGCCCTCGGGGTCTCTCGCAATCTTCAGCTCCGGTCAACATCAACATCCGCTTCGCAAGGTCTCCAGCGGCGGACTCGGTGGCGCCGGCGTCGCTCGTGCATTCAGCAGGGCCAGACATACGCTCGGCAACGCCATGAGCGGTCCCTTTTCCGGCGCTGACAAGGGCAAAGCCAAGGAGCGCGCACGGTTCCAAGGCGCGCTTCCCGCAGACGGACCAACTCCTCCGCAGGTCGGCCCCGCTCCCGAGGTGGAAATGATGGACGCGACTGAGGCCTCGAATGCGCAGGCGGGGCGGCCGTTCCCGATGAACGACGGAGCCGACGCGCACGATTTGTCCAAGGACCTCCCGCCCATCGTCGAAGGCGCTCTCGATACCGTGCGTTCGCACGGAGGCAGGGTTCGAGGTCGTCGGCCTCTGTCCACGGCGTCGATGCACTCTGTCACGACGACCAAGCACGTCCAGTTTTCCGCTCGCACTCGAGGTGAGGACCTCCAACCTCGGCCGGACGCGTTCCCGCGCGCCCACATCATCTCCAACCTGCACCGCTTCATGCGGTATGCCAGCGCCGCGTACGGGCAAAACTTTATGCGCATTCTCGGTATCGGAGAAACCGACTGGAACTTCCCAAACACGAGGCGTCACCACGCCAACCACCATGCCTTCGCTCATCACACCAACCTGTCGATCGATGCCATTTTACTCAGCAGCTTCACGGACCCGCCGAGCGCGTTCCATTCGAGCAAGATGAACCCGCTGGTTCACTACGTCGCCGTCGACCACGCAGCCAAGTCCATTGTGCTCACCTGTCGCGGTACGCTCGGCCTGAGTGACATCCTGACGGACCTGACGTGCGAGTATGAGGACGTCCACATCGTAGGTGGTGACCCCGACGCCAAGTACCAAGCCCATGCGGGAATGCTTGCCAGCGCAAGGCGCCTCAGGGACGAACGCAGCACAGTCCACAACACGGTCCGGGCCGCTCTGGCTGATTATCCGGACTTTGGTCTAGTCTTGTGCGGCCACTCGCTCGGTGGCGGCGTCGCCGCCATATTGGCGATCCTTTGGAGCATGCCCACCGACGCGTTCCTGTCGCGTGTCGCTTCCGAGCAGCCATCGCGCGTCTCTTTCCCGCATCCTTTCACTCCCTTCGTCACGAGCTTCGGCAGCGGCCTTCCGCCGGGAAGACCTATCCACTGCTACGCTTACGGCTCGCCCGCCGTCACCTCACCGGACCTGAGCAGGTACGTCAAGGGCCTGATCACGACGGTGGTACACAACAACGACGTCGTGCCTACGCTCAGCTTAGGCATCCTTCGCGACCTCAAGAACATTGCCGTGAGCTTGTACGAAGAGGGCTCGGTGGCGGAGGAGATCGTGGGGCGAGTGGTGGGCATCTACCAGCGCAGACGCAACGCTACCAAACCTGATGCGGCCACCGCGGGGGGCGCAGCGTCGGCTTGGCCCTCGTCTGACGGATCGATACCCGAAGCGGACTTGCCGCGGCCTTTCTCTCCTTCCCCAGAGGCTCGTGAGCAGCCCCTGGATGCCTCAGAACTCGCCGCCGGTCGGTCAAGGAATCGCGCCCTCGACCCGTCCTATCGCGATCCGGCGCTCATCCAGAGCTCGGCGGTGGGGGGACACGTGATCGGAGCGGAAGCGCAAGATGACGATTTGGACGACTGGATGTGGAGCTTGATCAAGACGATGCGCGCCGATATGGACTCGGACAAACTCTACCCACCCGGAGATGTGTACATCATCGAGAGCTTCCCTGTATTCGTCAAGTCTGCTCCGGGGCCCGGAGGTGGTGGTAGGACGGCGTACGATACAAGGAAGGAGGCGCACCGGGTCTTGTGAGATCGGATCGTCCGACTTTTTTTTTCTCAAGGACTTGCCAATGTCGGAGAGCTAGCTTGACTTCTTTGCCCTCTTTCGTCTTCATGTTTCGTTCAGGCTGCGCTCCTGCGACGCCGTGGAGAAGCGCTTCTCCGAACCGATCTTCGCCCGGTCCATGTTCCACGACCACATGCCCACTAACGTGAGTCCACGCTCGTCGTATTCGCGCGCTCGTTAGCTTCAACCCTCTTTCTTCCTCTTCTTTTGTCCCGTTCCCTCACTTTCCACGTTTTATTTCCTCCTCGCACAGTACGAGCTGTGTACCCAACTCTTGTACGACGGCATCCTCCGCTAAACTCGGCCGTGTCTGTCCGTCACCTCGGTCACCCGGAACACGACCATCTACGACCCCAGCAACTTTGACAATATACCCTTCATCGTATCTCTTCGTCCTTTCCCGACCGACCCCCCCGATCCCCCTACTTTTCGCATACCACCACACCTGCATCCTTTCATCACCGCGTCGTCCTTCTCCGCGTAGTTACCCAGTTACCTCATCCTCGGGCTTAGTATTCTCTCGTTCCCTTTGTATGGACATTGGCTGTCTTCATAGGACCTAGATTCCCCAATCTCGTTTCTCCCGTCCCTTCCCGCTGTATCCCCCCTCCCGTCTTCGCATACCTGACCCCCGGCCTTGCGTGCCATTTGCAAAGCTTCTTCGGACGAGGACGCCCGTTCCACTTCCCCAATCCCGTGTAATGAATTTTTTTCCCACAGAGCATCATTTCGCTTCCCGCCGCCGCCATCCATCTCTCCTGCCCGTCGTAGCCTCTTCCTTCGCTGCGCACTACGCTACCTAGATGGCCATCATCGGCCGTTCACGCACGGCCGCAGGTTTGAAAAGCCAAGAAGACGGAATGGGCGACGTGACTGTCGTATTCGGACCGTCTGTGAAGACGAGGTGACGGTCCACGATACAATCAAAAGGTTTGTCTTCTACATGAAACAGCCCTCGTAGGAGCGACCCCTGCTACGAGATGTAGGTAGACGCTGAACAGATCGATTACGTGCGGACCTTCAACGAGCAGGATATGCGTTTGAGGCCGACATCTATTATGCCGTGCATGTAGACAAGTAGACAGGTACTGTATGTATACTGTGCTGTATGTGTGACACGGCTTGCGAAACGCTGCCGCGTGTTTTGCCGTCGTCAAGAGTCGATTCTTTCAACTGAGAGAAAAAACTTCTCATCGAAGGCGGCCAAAAGAAAGCATAACTCGCGAACGGAACGGGTCCTGCCTTGCTTGCTTCTCGCGACCGAGAGCACCCATCTTTTACAGTGGCGACTTGGGTGCTAGGCTACGTTAGCCAGAACAAATCTGTCGACAAGGCATCGCCGGATGACGGGTGGGCGGCTACACGTTAGGTGCACGAGCAAGCGAGCGCTTGATGAGGTTGTGTGGATTCGTAGACCAGACTAGCCAATGTGACAAGAGCGAGTGCTTCAGGCATTTTGACGAAAAAAAAAGACAACAAAGCAAACGAGGTTCGATTGCGGAAATATCTGGGTGTTATCTGGGGCTTGTAGTATTCGTGGACGACCATTTAAAGGAGCTAAAAGACGAGACGCGCGTGCCGGCGCCCACGACACGAGATTATGACGGCGATCAATGGCGACGGCCAGGGTACTCGTTCCCTGGGCCTTCCCTCAATGGATTGCGTGGCCTTGCGTATCGATCGAAGCCATTACCCGACGTCGACGGGGGGTCCAAGGGCGGGCGAGGTCCACGGAAATGGCCATTAGAAGCGGCCACGTCAGGTGCGTACCCTCTGGGTCCACGAGGTGGAGAGCCTCGGCCTTGCCTTGACGAACCGTAGGCTGGGCGGTCACCTCGTGGAGGGTGGTCCGCAACCGGAGGACCATAGTGACTTCTGCCGGTAGAGGGCGGGGCTCGAGCAGACAGCCGATCTCGATCGCGCTCGTCTTTGTGGCCAGGCGCAAAGGAACGTACCGGCGGCTGTTGCGGTCCTGCAGCGGCAGTCACGACCGTAGCCCGTTTGCTCTCCTTGAAGGCCAGGAATTCCTCGTACTCTTTAGGGTCCACGGCCACAGAGAGTGCGATCTTAGGGCCCGAGTCTCTTGAGGTGGAAGGTTCAGGGTACGCAGTACGAGATGGATAGCGCTCGGAAGGCTCTGCGTGCGGTCCCCTGGGAGGGGGGTAAGGGGCCGCAGCTGGGTTGACTTCTCTGCCGCTGCCACGAGAGTCTATGTCGTAATAGGGACGATCGCGAGCACGTGGTCGAGATCGGTCGGGACCATACGCCTCACGGTGGTCTCCTGAAGGGCCAGGGTAGTCATCTCGCCGCTCCCTGACCGTAAAGCCGCCATGTTCCTGCCGAATGTCCCTCCGTGCATGGGAAGCGTAAGCATCCCGCCTATCTGCAGGCGGAGGCCGTTCATAGGTATCCCGTCGGCGAGCCAGTGGGGGAGGCGAGATGCGCCCCTGATGGTCGTAGTGGCGCGCTGGTTCGTATCGTTCGTGAGGGTCCCTACGCGGTTCGAGTTTGTCTCCAGCGTCGATATGAGCTGGTCGGGGCTGCTCAGCATAATCGCGTCTCAGGTGCCTAGAAGGGAAGGCAAGTCGTCAATGTATGCCGCGAGGGGACGAGTCGGAGGATCGATGGGATGCTGGGAGGAACAGAGAACCCACGAAGGTATATCGGAGGGACAGTCGCGCGCAAAGTGGCCGGGCTTGCCGCACTTGGAATGTAGTCGAAGTGGCAGACGTCAAAGCAATTCCTCACACTGCCAAACCACTGCGGTACTCCGGTGCCATCCTAGAGCATACCTTGAAGCAAACTCTGCCGTGAGAGATCTCGACCTTGATCCTGACGCCCAAGAACAAGCCATCATTGAACTGGCTCACGGCGATCTGAGCATCTCCAGCATCCGTGAACTCCTAGCAGTCGGGCGAGCAACAAGAGAGAGGAGATGGGAGATTCCAAGGTCGATCCGACAATGAGTCGCTAAGAGGCCTCTGCTGCAGAAAGACGACGCTGAGGAAGTTGGGGTGCGTGCATGGTCGCCAACATCCTGAAGCTTACCACAAAGCCGAAGCCGTCCTTGAGCTCGACGTTGACGACGGGACCGATGGCGCCGAAGCATTTCTCGAGGTCGTACGTCTGCGTATGAGGCGGGAGCCCTCCCACATAGATCTTCTTTCCCGTCGCAGGAGGGGGGCCGGAGCCGGGTTTATAGCCAGCATCAACGAGCCTGTCGTACGACGGAGGAGACCGAGAGCGCGAGCGAGCTGCAGGGCGACGATCGGATGTCGACGGTCGGTAAGGGTACATGGACGGCCTGTCTGACTGCTGTTCTCGTCTGCCGGTCGCGCTCGGGCGACGATCGCCAAAACGGTGATGGCCGTCCTGTTCGTCAGCATCTAGGTCAGGAGCACTGGAGCGCGGTACGCTCGATCTTCGAACATCGCGACTTGGCTCTAAATCATCTTCCTCCCTCTCTTGAGCAGCGTCCTCGGCTGAAGGGGCAGGCCGGGGATGATCGCTTGACTGTACGCCGGCGCCGGTGGCGATGTGATCAGCGAGGCGGCTCGAGTCCTGAGACGCATAGAGAGTGTCTGGGGAGACGGCCATGGGGGACGGAGTGGAGAGCGGGGACAGTGAGCGTCGAAACAGGCCAGCGCTTGCGGTTTTGTCGTCGTCCGTCGTCTGTCGTCGTCGTCGTCGTCGATGAGGAACGAAGGAGCGCTGAATTGGGCCGTGTTATGAAACAACGAGCGCGTAATAATGGGCGGGTTGAAAGGGACGTCGAGATTCCCACGGTTTTTGATCGGCGTTTCGCGCTCCAGCGTCGGTGCGCGGCGAAGAAGAGAGGGAAGGCGACTGGCAACGTCTTCCGCTCACCATCATCGTCCCCCGTCTCCATTCCACCTCCTCGTACAAGCAAATAGCATCATCTAAACCAGCCCGATGTGAGTCGTCCGGGCGTCGGCAGCAATCGTCGTCTCCTTTTCCTGGCCTCCCACAACCAGTCCGCACCGCGGTTGGTGACGGACGGGCCGACTGACGCGCCTCTTTTATCCCCCTCCTCGCGTGCCCTCAGTGCATCAGCAGCAGCGCTTTCCAAAACAACTTCACGAGCCTCAACACACATAGCACCACTTACAGCCTTCGGACATCTCTCCACTCTCTAACCACGATGGCCACCTCCATGCAGTTCGGTCCGGAGTGGATGCGCAAGGCCCCCAAGGCCGCGTCCGCCAACTCCGCGGATCACCCAACGCCTGCCGCACCCGCCGGAAGGCATCCCAGCGGCGACTCCACATCCTCCTCTCGCGTTGCCGGGTTGCCCGGCCTCTCTCTATCCGGCCCTTCGCCAGCCGTGGCCAGCTCTGCGCTCCTCTCTCCCGGCGTGACTTCTTACTCCAGCGTCGTCGCCCATTCCGCCGACGGTGAACGTGGGGGTTCGACAGGCGCAAACGGTGTCCACTCTGCCGCCGGTGGCCATGCTGGCTCCAGCGCCACCGAGTCGCCGTTCCGCTACACCCGCGACCTCATGCTCTCCATCTACTCCAACGAGAAGGTGGCCAAGCTACCCCTAGAGTTCGAAAAGCACAAGTACGTCACCAACGAGGAGCCGCTGGTGCCTTTCGGTTTGCAGGAAATGTCCGATGCGGAAGTCAAGGTGAGTGTGCACCTTCCTTTGTCTATGTATCCTTCCCTTTTCACAATTGTCTTACCTTCGCCTGCTTATCTCACTCCGTTTCGCTTCCAACCCACCGCAGCTTTTCTCTGGCCCTCTGAATTCCGAAGTCAACCGCCGGCAGCCACCCAACGCCAATGCACCCGATCGATCTCATACCCACCCGGGCACACATCACCATAGCCATCATCACGAGAACGTGGGCGGAGAGCGCGGTAGCCATCGTTCTGACCGCGGTGGAGGAGCGGCAGGGGATCGATCCGGCTTCCTTCCGCGCACTTCTACCGGCCCCGGCGGTGCGCTTGCTTCTCCCGGAAGGGAGCGCTTCGGAGGTATCACGGGCGGCGTCTTGAGTGGAGTCGGGCCTCAGAGGAAACGCAAGGACAGCGAACCAGGACAAGGTGCATATCAGAGCGGGACACTAAGAGAAATATATTTGTTGCCCGTGCGGTATTTCTCACCCTTTCCCTCGTTTGCTACCATCCCATCTTTCAGAGTTCCGACGCGCTTCCCGCACTTCTGAACACGTCAGCAGCCCTACTCCATCGGAAGAGCCTTCGATACCCGGAGGCTCTTCTGGTGGCTGGCCACGCGGCCTCGCGAATTCCCAGGACGGCTCAGGGGGTCGTTTCCGGCCCAAGTCCGGCAACTTGGTCGGCGGCCGGGAAGCGGATGCTCCGGAGGGGTGGGGACCCCGTTTCCGGAGGGGTTCGGATAGGGGCGCCAATGTGAACGACAGTGAAGGACTGAGCAGCAAGTTCCCGGGCTACGAGAAGAAAGTGAGTCATCTTTTCCAACCGAGAACATGTATGCACGTTGTCCGGGGCTGACGAATATGGTACTCGGTCGTGGCATTGTTTTAGCGCGAAAGGCAAGGCAACTGGGCCAACTTCGACTCTTGGAGCCGACGCGGCCCATCAGGTGCCATTTCAGCTGGGGCTGTCGGCCAACCAGACGACACTAACGCTGGCGCTCGGGAAGATGGTCCAACCTCTGCGCTAGCTGAACAGCCCTCACAGCGGCCGCTCGCCAGCGAACATCAGCCTATCGATGGTATCCAGGAAGAGGCTCAGGTCGAACGCGAGGAGGACCACGACCGCGAGCAGTCGTTGCAGCAGAACGCCGATCCGGACTTGTCGCATCACGTCACCTCTGTTCTAGGCTCTTTGGCCCTGGACGATGAGGCCGACCCAGTCCATGACTCGATGCTCTCGACCTCGGCTCCTGCGGAGGAGTCCAGGCCCGATTCGTCCCCTTGGTCTCCAGATCGGCAAATGTGGTTCTATCGCGACCCTTCGGGTCAGGTGCAGGGTAAGTGCTACCGATCTAGCCACATTGCTCTCCAAACGTGTCGCGGGAAAGCCTGACGAGGTCTCGTCCGTCTCCTGTCGACGCCTCAGGTCCTTTCAATGCCATCTCGATGCAGGAATGGTACCGCCAGAGCTACTTCACTGATGACCTCATGGTCAAGCCGCAGGAAGCGGCCGACTTTGCTCCGCTTGGCGAGGTCATCCGGGCCATCGGGGACGTTGTCAATCCCTTTCTCGTCCCGTCCCCGAGTTCTCTGGCGTTGAGATACTCGTCCGCCGCGGCCGCTTCGCATTCTCCTCTCTCCCGCCTTCCTCCGTCTTCTCAACCTTCGCAGCTCGACTTCATTGGCAACAGGGCCCCTAGTGGCGGTATGGACTTTGGACGCAGCGCGGCCGCCTTAGCCGGTGGTAACTTTGTTCAGCAGCCCGGATTCGGATTTCCGTTCAGTGGAGGCCTTTCGCGCGGCTGGGGTGTGGATGCCGGTGCCGTCAGCGGTGGCATGCCGTCGGAGAACGTCGACGTGGCCGCGGCCTTGAGCGCCCGAGCCTGGCCTGGCGTTGATCTTGGCCTGGGCGGCCCTCATTCGCCAAACCTGTTTGGGCAGCCCGGTCTCAGCGGAGCGTACGGCGGACCGGACAGGAACGTGTTCGAGCAGCAGCGCTTAGAGAGGCTCAAGCAGGAGGAGTACATCCATCTTCTTCGTCAGCGCGAGCTCCAGGAGCAGCGACAAGCGCAGGCGGTCGCCGTGGCCGCGGCCGTGTCGAAGGGAGGGTTCCCGAGCGACGCTCTCGCGGGCCTTCCCCTTGAAGGCGTGCGTCGACAGCTCTCGAGTAGCTCTTTGGGTCCGGTCTCCCCCTTCTTTGAGACGTTCGGATCGCGCACACCTGTGTCCACCGCCCCCTGGTCCCATCAACCCGCTCAAAGCGGCGTTCAAGACCCGGCGGTGCAGGCTGAAGCCCAGTTGAGCCAGGCTCAGTCGCCTTGGCGCGGGGGACTTCTCGGCGAAAATGGCCAGACTATTCCGGCTATGGAGATCACGTCTCAACCCCAGCAGCAGGCTGGCACGCCGGCTGCCCCGCATCCTGACCCCGTCGGCACGCCCCGGCGAGGCACTCCTGCTGGCACTCCTGCTCCTAGTTCGCCCATCGCCGTTCCTGCTCAGACGACCGAGGAAACGCTGCACGCCGAGGAGGCCTCGGTCGAGCAGAAGGATTCCCGTCCGGATGCGCACGAGGTGTGGCCACAATCGCCTGAGCAGCCGGCCGTCTTCGCTTCTGCACCGGAAGGGCAGGTCATGCAGACTGGGTTGGAAGCTCCCGCTGGCAAGGCAGCGCCGATTGCTGGGCAAAAAGGCTCTGCACCGAAGAAAGCCGCGACGGCTGCTCAGCCCCCGCTCACTCCGACTGGCCGTAAGGGACAGGCCCACGCCACTCAAGGGCAATCGACTGCTCCTTCGGCCGCCGGTGGCAAGGTCAATGTCGTGTCTCCCGCACAGTTCAACAAGCGCCCTGAAGAGCAGACGACCGCAATTTCGGTCCCCATCTCATCGTTGATCCACCCAACCTCAGCAGCTGAAGCGGCCGTCTCTACACCCGTCAGCGCTTCTAAACTCGCACCATGGGCCAAGGACGACGCCGAGCGTCCTGCCACTCCTTCTGGTCCTTCTCTGCGCGAAATTCAGGAGGCAGAGGCGCATGAGGCGGAGGCTCGCAAAGCAGCTGAGCGTGAACGTTTGGCGGCCATGTCTAAGCCCACCTCGTCTGGTGTGGACACGGCGCTTCCGACGACTCAGAGCTGGGGTCTGGCCAGCGTTCCCGTCACCGGCGCGGCGACCACGTCTACATCTTCGACGGCGGCGAGTGCCTCTCCAGCTTGGCAGAAGACGGCGGCGGCGCCGAAGAAGACGCTCGCGGAGATCCAGGAGGAGGAAAGGAAGCGCGCTCAAAAGGCCAAGGAGCAGCAGGCACATCTCCAAGGCGCCGTCATTGGGCGCAAGGGCTATGCCGACTCTGCCAGCAGGGTCTCCTCTCCTGCCGCTTCTACCGCCGCTGCCGCTGTCGCCGGGGCGGCCGGCAGCGGTTGGTCGATCGTAGGCTCGGGCGGAAAGGCCACAAATCCCTCCTCTGCCGCAACCGGCCCCGCTGCCGGCATGATGCGCCAGCCATCAGCGGGCGCGTGGAGCACCGCGGGCGCGGCGAAATCAAACGGCGTCATCGCTGGCTCTACTGCCAGCGCTCAGCAAAAACCGGCTTCCAAAGTGAAATCGGCCCCCAACGCCCCGAAGCCCGCTGCCGTCGATCCCAACGCACCCGTGCCACCCTCCGCAGAGTTCATCCGTCATTGCAAGGAGTCACTGAAGGGCCTTACCGGAGTGAACGGTGAGTCATCCTCGGTCGCTCCTACAACTTATGAAGAATTGTATTTTTTGACGCTGACTAGCATCGTCGGTGGTCTCCCTTTTCTCAGTGGACGAGTTCATTCAAATGCTCCTCTCCTTCCCGCTCGACCCATCACCGACGGTGATGGAGATCATTTCCGACTCTGTTTACGCCAACAGCTCAACCCTCGATGGCCGTAGGTTCGCGGCCGACTTTGTCGCGAAACGCAAAGCCGACGCGGCCGCCGTGCGCGCAGCGGCTACCAACGGTGCCTCCGTCTCTGGTGGTAAATCGTCCAGCGTGGGAGGGGCGAGGACGCTATCTGACGTTGTCAAGCAGCAGCCCAAGCCAGCCGCGGCTAACGACTGGGGCTTCAAGGTGGTGAACAAGAAGAAGGGCAAGCGCTAGTCTCCTCGCGTCTTGCGCCCCTCCATCCTTTCCATGTACACATACGTGATCTTCGCGCTGAGCTGATCTGACCTTGCAACCGAGCGTCCATTCGAACATTGACGTGGTTGCTGTGTACCCCGCCCAGTGATGGTGACGGGCGATGTGACGAGTGATAGCGACCGGCTTTTGACGGGTTTATTCGGCCGAAGATAAGCAAAACGCGGGGCCGTATAAATGCTGGTGCCAGTACATCTAGTCGTGTTGTGGCTCTGCGACCCGTTGCATCTCGCCATACTTTCTCTCCTCGTTGACCTGTCGCTATGCCTCAGCATCCAAGAGACAGCACCGCTACGCTTGTCAGTGAGAAGCCACATCATGGACGGTCAAGCTGGTCTGGCGTGAAGGCTCCAGGCAAGCACAGCAGCAACACCCTTAAGAGCCAAAAGGGGTCCCCAGACAAATCTGCCCCTGTTCTCGCCAGTAGGAGTGTAGAGGCGGGAAGATCTCGCACCTGTGCACAGCATCACTGGATGAAGTGACCCACCCACATACTGGTGTCATCCCGTTCGCATTTTTCCGTCTGCCCCAGGTCATCCACGGTGGCGCCGGTAGCTGGGATGTCCCAAAGTGAGCTCGTCTGTTCGGTTTTTTTGCCGACGCCGTGACGGACATCTGACAGCTATGTACTCGCTCCCTTCATCCGGTCTCGCTGTTCTAGCATTCCTCCGAAGCTCCAGGTTGAATACCGAATGGCCCTTCAGCAAGCCTTGCGGCAAGGCCAAGCCGTCCTCTCCTCTGGAGGTAATGCTTTGGATGCAGTGTGCATGGCAGTGCGTTCCGTGGAGGACTGTGCGCTCTTCAACTCTGGCCATGGCGCAGTGTTCAACGCTAAGGGGAAGAACGAGCTTGAGGCGAGCGTCATGACCACTAGGCCCCCTGGTACGACGGTGCATGACGCTCGCTCTTCCCCGCTCGAGAGTGCCGTTCCCGCCTCTCGACGCGCAGCCTCCGTCGCTCTACTGACTCGGACCAAGAATCCCATCCTCCTTGCGCGGGCTCTCTACCTTGACCCGGACGCCAACCCTCATGTGTGGTTGAGCGGCTTGGAGGCCGAACAGATCGGCTGGGAGAAGGGTTGTGAAAAGGTGGACCCGAGTTACTTCTGGACGGAGAGGAGGTGGCTGTGAGTGGTGCGGCGCTCTTCTCTTGCCGAAAGAAGTAGAGCTCAATCCCGATCTCGGTTTGGACCTCCAACATTGCAACTTCTTTTGACTCATTCAGCGAACACCGGCGCGGTCTCGGTCTGCCAGATTACGACGCAGGGCAAAGCCGTCCCTGCTTCTCTGCCGAGCCAGAAGGCGACGACGAGACAAAAGACGACTTTGAATTCAATCCAGCTGATTTGCCCCAAGGAACGGTGGGTGCGGTAGCAAGAGACGCGGAGGGTAGAATCGCTTGTGCAACCAGCACCGGCGGATACACGAACAAGCTTGGTGAATTAGCTGTGACGAGTCTGGGCGGGAAGACGCGAGAATGGTACACACCTAATTTTGCCTGGATCCTCTTACGTGCCAACTCATTCACATATAGTCGGTCGCATCGGTGACACCCCGGCGCCTGGAGCTGGTTTCTGGGCCGAGACTTGGACGACCAAGTGCTGCGATAATCGTTTCAGAAAGCTACTTAGCAAATTGGGCATCTGCAAGGCTCTCCCTGACCGAGAAGACGGCCTTGGTTTGAGTGGAACTGGAAATGGTGATGTGAGTATCTGCGGTCGGACGCGTTGGACTTCTTCAGCACGATTGACGGTCGGAAAGCATCTCCTTTAGTACTTCTTGCGCACCTCGTTCGCTTCCTTGGTAGCACGTCGAATGCGATTCTTGGGCGAACCGGTGCAAACAGCGGCAGAAAGAGCGATCGAAGAGCTCGGATCCCTCGGTGGCGCGGGGGGTTGCATTTGCGTCGATGCTCAGGGCAATGGTAAGCGTGGTATCGAGTGAATCGCTATCGGTGACATTGTCGCTCTGATCGGCGTCCTCCCGTCCCGCTTTCTCCAGTTGCCATGCCGTTCAACAGCGGTGCCATGTTCCGGGGAATCGTTCGTGGGGACGGCACGCCTAAAGTGGCCATATATAGAGATGAAGAGCTGACATGACTGCGAGACACTGGTGTGGGACAACCGTTCCGTCGTCGTGATGAATAGATGCAAGGGAAAGGCGCGAGTAAGATACAATGACAAGGGTCTCGGTCCGATGGAATGAATTTTATGAGAACGCATTATTAAGTGCATCGTGCTGCTGAAACGTGGACGCTCTCAGAGTTTACCAGCGTCCGATAATGCAAAGACATTGCAATCAGTCCTCTCCGTCGTCGGAGGGATCCGAGGCCACGTCCGAGTCTACCCACGGACGCGAGCGCGGAGCGAAGTAACCAGCGGCGTTAGGAAATTTCTTGACCGGCTTGGAGGTTTGAACACTTCGCGACGCTGCGAATAGAAAGCCTCACCGATATATTCTCCGTCGCTATTCTTGCCCTTCTCCAGTGCACCGAGATTGCCCCTAGGAGTAATAAGATCAAACGCTTTGGCCGGCTTGTCCTCGCGCTTGTCTTCTGCGCTCTGGACAGAATCATCATCGCTGTCGTCCCCGTCGTCCGAGTCAGAGCCCGAACCGGACGTTTCGGAACCGGAGGAGGAAGAGGCGGAGCCGTCTGATCCGTCGGCGTAGGAGTCTTCGCTGTTGGACTTGGTAGCGATTGGCAGGGGCTTTGTAGGGGACCGCATAGGCTTCTTGGGCGACCGTCCAGCGGTGCTCACAGAAGAATCGGCCTTGTGCTTGCCGTCCGCTTTGCTCGCAGTTGGACTGCCCGCCGACATGGCCGTAGAAGCCGCTGGCGACGCTGCGGTCGCTTGTTGTGATGCGCGTGCTGGATTAAGGGGAGAGCCATGCACCGGCACGGAGGACGAGGCAACCGGGCCGGCAGATTGCGAAGATTTGGCCTGCCGGTGGGCCAAGTTCAGGAGGATATCGATTGGTCAGCCTGACGGGGCCTGCGTTGCTGGACAAGGTGTTTCTCACTCGTGACATGGGTGTGCCTTCCAAAACACCGGAGCCCGGGCCCTTTCCTGGCGGGGCTGAAAGCAGAAAACCGGAACCCGTGAGAGAATAGAACCAACCGGTGAGAGACAGACTTTGATGTGCACCACTTACTACTAGTTCCTGTTTTCATCTTCTTACTATTACTTGGAGAGCCCTTGGGACCACCCTCGCTCACCGAGGGACTCGGGGAAAGCGCTCTTTTGCCGTTAGCATTCAAACCGGTCGTTACAACAGAAGCTTTCTGTTCTGTAAAAGTGAAGAGCTGTCATCTTTAGCACTTCCACAAACTTTTTATACGGGACTCGTTCACTCACTTCGGCCCTTCTTCTTAGACCCCTCCTTTTCTCCGTCCTCCGCCTCGCTGAGCACATAAGGGGAAGCAGACCCCGAGCCACGATCGGAAGACGTGACCACTGGGGCAGCGGCAGACATGCGCGCCTTGGCGTTACGCGCGGTCGCACGGCGGTTGCCTGAGCGGTTCATGCAAGAGGAAAGGTGTGCGGCATAGCGGTTTGAAGACACCTGTGACGGAATGAAAAACATACGCCACGGTCAACGTGCGGCCGCCATATAAGACATGAACGATGTTGGAGAAATACTCGCCTGCCTGGAACATACGAGACATTCGTAAAGCGGGTTGTCTTTATAGTAGTCAGTCTTCGCAGCTTCGGTGCCCGAGGAGGCGGCTGTCGTGGATGAGTTTGAACTCGATACCCCATTGCCGGCTCCGCCTGACGTGGCACCTGAAGAGTTGGTCGGGGCAGTGGAATACAGATGTGCTGTAGACAAAGAAAAACCGGGTAAACCCTGTGTGGAAGGCGTGACAAGCTCGGAGGACACCCATGCCATGCTCACCTCGACACCTGGGCGAGAGGAGAGAGATCCGGCATGATCGAAATAAAAAAAAGCAATGAGGGAGACGCTCAAAGCTGTTGAAGGCTTCGCGCAAGCGCCCACTCCTTGATCCTATACGTCCGAACGGTCATGTCGTATGATCCTCACCGATTCCCACATGCAGCACAAATGCCTCGCGCCCTCTTAACTTCCCTGTGCGCCCGCATGGCCACCTCCATGATCACATCATCAACCAGTCCGTCCATCAGCCGGTTCGCCTGAAATGATAGTTGGAAAAGGCTTCATGTCAATGTATGGCCTTCAATCGACCACGGCGCGGACCAGGCCGCCGTGAAAGAAGGCAGGGCCACAACGGCGACGTTAGGCCTCCTACTGACCAGCCGCTTCTTCTCAGCCTCCAACTCGTTGGCCTCCTCCGTCATGTCGCCTAGAAGGTCCTGATAATCCCTGAAGAGAAAAAGAGCTGAAAGCTGAGTCTCTGCAGCTCGAGCCGGTCAAGTAGTGTGGAATGGTACCTTTGCGGTCCAAATGGTGCCGGCCGAGCCCCGATTGATCGGCTGCCGCGGATTTTGACTGCGGCGGTCTACAAGGTCACGTGCACGCAAGAAGAAGTCGGGATGGATCACATCGGCACGTGACCGATAACTTATAAGACCCAGACCTCTCTAACTGGGGCGCGCTCACGACAACCAGGTGCTCGAAAGGCTTCGAAAGCTCGTTTCCCAAGAGCATGCCCCCACGTCTGCCTCGTCTTCGCCTCTTCACCGGCACACACTGTCAGCTCTGTGAAGTTGCTGCATTGGAGCTGGCCGAGGTGCAGAAGCAGGTATGTGGTGAGGCCAAAGGAACGGCACATCGCGCAGATGGCCTGGCTCACTCGGCCTTTTTTCTCAGGTTCCTTTCGAGTTGTCCACATATAACATCCGTGAAGAATCTTTGAGAGACTCGAAGAAGTGGAGGAGAGCGTACCAGTGAGCTAAAAATTATTTGGCTCACCTTTCTTCCAATCTTTCCACTGATGTTCTTGCCCCTCGCCCATTTAGGTACGACATTCCGGTGTTGCACCTTGAGGACAGTGGTGAGCTATCCTGGCCTGCATTTCCTAGAGATCTGCCATTTACTTCTTGTACGTGGTTGTTTTGCAGAGGTGATGCGACATCGAATCGACAAAGCCAAACTCGTTGAACTCCTGAAGCAATGGAACGAGGCACAGAAGTGAACGAACAGAAGTCGGAGGAGGGAGAGCTGGTGGAGACCACGGAAATTGAATCGTATGGTGTGGACAGGAAAAGGAAGCGAAGCCTGCGAGAGGCAGATGGAGATTCTGCGCTAGCCTACCAAAACAAGCGAAGGGCTACAAACGGCGCCGAAGATCAGCTTGCGGAAGGGCCACCGGAGGCCGGCTCGCCGGTCGCCAAAGGTTCCCATTTCGAACAGGAACCATTCTTTGTCGTCGACACCAGACCGGATGACTTCTATGACGAGGAGCAGAGCTTCTCAGGTAACAGCTACTCTTTCTTGCGTGGTGCGGCTGCAGTGCTTGGGGAACGCTCTGATTCTCCAGATGAAGGAGAAGTTGCAGAGCCAGACCCCGAAGAGGTCGAGCAAGGACGGGTACCGCCCACATCGCGGTGCTTCAACTGCGGAGACCCAGGACACGCGGTCAGCAATTGTCCCAAACCCCACGACGTCGAGCTGATTCGTCTTTCGCGAAACATCTTCCAAGCGCTTAAGACCCGGCACGCCGCGTATCTCGTCTCTTTACGCCGGGCGACGGATGAGAAGGGCGACGATACGGAGGAAAGACATCGTGCGGCAGCCGTGGACGACGACAAGGCTACAGGTCTTTGTTTCCATGACTTGGCCGAAAGCAGGGCCAAGCGCTTCAGATGGCTGCAGAGTTTCCAACCTGGGCGGGTTCGCAGGGGCGGAGCGTTGTGGAAAGCTTTGGGCATGCCAACACCGCCAGATGGACGAAAGTACAAAGAGCGGGAAGGCCTGGGGAACGTTGAAAGGGCACGCCAGTGCGAGGGCGAAACCGATAAAGGTGATCAAAGGGGGACAACGGAGGAACCCGACTGGCCGTGGTTTAGGCAGATGATGGAATGGGGCTATCCACCGGGCTATCACTCTGCCTCAGGTGAATGAATTTCTGATCTATTCGCGTGATCTGCGTTCCTTCCATTTGCCTCCTCTCCGTTAATATGACGGCTCTGATCTTGTTTGCTTTTCCAATTTACTTCAGATCCACTGGAACGAGTTCGCGCTCGCATCGAAGCGAGTGACCCCATGAAGACGAGCCAAACTGACTGGGATGACGTGGAAGTTCTCTCCGGTCTCGACGACCGACTGGCACCATCGCCGGAGCATCCCGGTGTCGGCTCGTCGTTTACCGTGACCGACGCACCAGATGGCGATGCTCGACCGCTTCCCGAACAAGGGCATGATCCGAGCGGAATCCTTGGTAGTGAACCCGGTCACCCAGAAACGACTCAGAAACGTTGGGTCATCTATCCCACTACACTCTTCTCTTCAACCCTACTCCCGGTGTTCAACCCGAATGCGCCATTACCTCCGATGGAGGAATCTCCCGTTCGATCCGTTCCCGATTCATTCGGCCTTGTTTCCATGCGTCAGACCGATCCTTTTCTTCCAGATCGACCCCAAGTGCGAACAAGCGATGACATTGCTGCCAAGGCTTCCGACATCGATCTGGCCGCAGACAAGTACGCCTCTTGGTCAGCAATCAGGGCGGAGCGGGAAGAAGCGGCCCAGCGGGCTCGGGTTGGGAGATGGAACGCAGGAGTTGCCGTCAACGATGTCAATAATTCATGGGACAAGTCACGATGGCAACCTCCGGCGCCGCGCTTTCCATACCGACAACACCCGGACGAGACCTTGCCGTATTCCTTTCCCTTCACGCTTGACACCCGTGCATACCACCACGGACCGCCTCCGTGGCCACCGCCGGGTAGATTTCCACCGCCTCCTTCGCCCGGGCGTCCATCTGCACCGCCCCCGTGGCCGCCTCCGAGGCCGCCTCCGAGTAGATTTCCGCCACCTCCTTCGCCCGTGCATCCATCTGCACCGCCTCCACCGCCGCCTCCAACGTCGCCGCCTCCTCCGCTTCCTGATGGACCACCACCAGCCTTTCCCCAGGAAGGAGAAGAACGTGGCTAAGGAAATAGAATGGAGGAAAGAAAGTCGGCAGCTGGAACGCCATGGCGTCTTGTACTAATAAAGTCGGAGGGTGAGCTGGCTGTCATTCTCTAGTCTAGTCGAACACTGGGCAACCGTCGTACAGCGCTCGCCATTGCCTCGCTCGCCTGTCTACTCCAGCCTTGTGTTCCACTACGTGAGGGAGGTCTGAGAGAGAGCGTGGAATTGCATGCTGCACCAGGGAGGCTGATAGAAGAATCGGCAAACGGAGCCTTTGGCCGTCGACCAACCAAGCCGGCGTCTACTCCCGCGCCCCGCAGGGTCTAGTATTACCTTGATCACGCCAGGAGTGAGAGAGCTCGATTCCGACGAACCAGGACGCAACGAATGTCCAAGGAAAAAAATACGACGACAACGAGCTCTAGTAGCGTGTAACCTGGCAGCGGGCCAAGGGAAAAAAAGAAAAAAAAAAACCGTCCGCAGGCAATCAGCGAGCCGTTTGTCGGGTTCGCTGCTCGGTTTTGACCCCGGACGGGTGACGAGGGGGGGAAACCAAGGTGCCAGGTGAGAGCCTGCGTACGGTGTCAGAGTTTGAGCGCTTTGCCGTTTTACTAGAGGACCAGATCGCCCTGCCACTGAGACGGAATGGAGACGGAGGCCGCGACAGCGAACAGGCTTGCGCTTGAGTGTGACTTTGTCTGCGTCGTCCGTATCGACGTAGCGTTTGTAACAGTCACTGGACCAGCGACCCAGGAGCCGGACATCCCGACGGCAGAGGCCCATGTGGCCACACCACGACGGACGCAGTCGCGGAGGACACGGAGGAAGGCTGACCGCGAGCATGAGGGTGTTGCTGTTTGAGTGACAAAAGGCGGCGCCAGCGGTCTAAGCGGCTCGGAGAGAAAGGAGGTCGCGCAGGGAGGAAAAAAGGCAGGCGAGGGAGCTGGTTTTGGGGACGATGAGACAGCATCCCCGTCGGAACTGGTCGGTTTTGCTGGCCGGGAGCGTCATGAACGCGTGCTCGTCGCTAAGGGAGACATCGCCGACTTTGAAGGAGAACCGACCGTCGAACGGCGCCTCCAGGTGACCTCTCCGCACCGTAAGAAGCAAGCGAACGATAAGGAGAAAGCACAGCGGTAGGCGGCCTTGTCGCGGGCCCGTAACGACGTCGGGGAGACATCTGAGGACGTCGAGGAGGATCGGGAGCGTGATGGGAAGGCGGCGCCGAGTTTCCGGTTCTCCGTGCCACCGTATGATGCATTGTAGGATGCGCTCGAGCGACGGGGCGGTGAGGGCGGAGGCGTCGAGTCCGAGGTCAATGTGCCACGATCGGAGCGCAGCGAGGGAGGACTGAATGGAGCGCGTGGATTGGGATGGCGGCAGGGAGACGACCCATTGTTGAACGTGCTGAAGTTGGGTCGGGAAAACGGGGCCTCGGAAGCAGAGTTGCAGACGGACGAAGGAACTGTACGACGCACGCACTCTTATCGCTTCCGCGTCCCAGGGGACAGACCGTACTAAAGATACGTTCCGACAAGGCGGGGTTGACCAAGGTCTCCGAGCCAAGCAAATCGGCTAAGACGTTTGCTTGGCTCGTGACCCGGCCGCGAGGGATGACGGGAAGAGAGGGATATGAGGCCGAGGCAGACCTGCTCGTTGTCGACGTGCACTACCAAGTGGTGATAATGCCTCCACAGGTGACCGCGGAGGCGGATCGCAGGCGAAGACGAAAGTAGGGTTACTAGCGTCGCCGATGAAACCGCCGTCCTGAGGCGTCGTCCCAGGACGTCGGTGAGCGCTGCGGTTGCCCGATTGAGTTTGACGCGGACGCTATGATGGTTGGGGGAAGGACGACGTCCTTTCCCACGAAGCGGGCCAGAGTATCCAACCTGGATGCCATGACGCATGAAGCCGAGTAGCTGTGCGACGAACGACTGATTGGGGTACTCTGCGAGCAGGGCTTTCCAGACTGGGATACGGAATGTGCTACGCATGGCCGGTTTGGAGGATGAAAAGGGGGAAGGTAAAGGAGGTGTTGGGACGAGGGTTAATCGGCACCTACGAGGACGACGTCCCTGCGTATGTCCTCCCTCTCAGGAGTCTCGACCTCGTACTGGGCAGGCCGTGGATGAAGAAGAAGCGGGCCAGCGTAGACTTCCAGGAGGAGACGTGGACCGTCCATCACCTTCAGCAAGCCCACGTTCTCGAAACCCATCCGATACGGGCGGCGGGAGGTGACCGGAAGGCGGAAGAACCGGATCAGGTCCTTCTCCTTCTCTACGCTCGCCGCATGCAGCAGGACCTGATCCGAGTCTGGCGCCTTCCGTTCACCCCCCGCCGCCCGTACCGGATGGGTTGCAAGGACGTGGGCGTGCTGAAGGTGATGGACGGTCCACTCTCCCGGAAGTCTACGCCGGCCCGCTTCTTCTTCATCCACGGCCTGCCCAGTACGAGGTCGAGACTCCTGAGAGGGAAGACATACGCAGGGACGTCGTCCTCGTAGGTGCCGATCCGCAATGGCACCATGACGAGTCCTCCGTGTACGTCGTCTTCTCGCTATCCGCGACCCAGATGGCCTTGGGCTTCGTCGGGGTGACGTCGAGGCCGTGTCGCATGACGAAGTCGGCACTGACGAAGTTCGTATGGCGTCCGTGTCGGGAAGGATGGCGGCCTCCACGTTGTCGATCTTGCCCTTGAAGACGTGCATCGGTTGTTCGGGGACTTGTGCGAGTGCTGTGAAAGATCCCGTCTCGTACCCGTCCTCGTACCCGTCCTCGTACCCGTCCTCATCGTCGGCATCGTCGCCCAGCTCCTGCAACGCAGCGAAGCCGCCCGCGGCTCTCGCCACCCTCCTGTTCCCGCTCCCGTTGCCCTTCCTATCCGTCGGACCGGCGCGCTTCGGCTGGAGAGAGTCCCTCGCAAGGTGGCCCTTGCGCCCACAGTTGAAGCAGGCGCGGCTTTCCCGCTTGTCCACCGACATCGTGGGGAGGTCCATCGGCTCGGGCGAGGGAGGACGGGGCCGGGTCGGTTCTGGCGCAGCATGGCTGAAGAGTGGCAGCGGGGCGGGCCACTCGACCTTGCGTCGACCGGCCTGCTTCTCCCTCCTGTCGCCGCCCTTGTCGCCGCCCTTCTGCCCTATCGTCGTGGCCTGCTCGAAGATGATGGCGGCCTGGTAGGCCGCTTCAACGGTCGGGCTGCAGCACTAAGAGATGCGACTGGAGGTGGGGCGGAAGTCGCCGGAGGAACACGTTGAGCCGGAACTGGGGGCTCGCGTGCTCTGGGGGGATCTGCGCCTCCAATGTGCGGAAAGCGTGAACGTATCCCGCCACGCTCCCCTTGAACGGAACGTCTAGGACGTCCCGCTGAATCTGATTCTGGCGGAACGACGTGTTAAACCGAGCCACCATCTTGGACTTGAATTCCGTCCAGTCCGGCGCCCTCCCCAGCTCCCTCTTTATCGTCAGGTACCCCTTACGGGCCTCCCCTGTGAGGCTCTCCATCGCCGTCAGGACCCAGGCCGCTTTGTCCAGGCCAGAGGCGGTGAGGGCGTCCTCGAGGCACTCGAGCCAGCTGTTGACGTCCTCCTTCTTCGAGCCACTGAAGGGCTCGATCTGGACGTGGCCGAATGAGCGTCGTAGGGGAGGCTTCTCGCGCTCCTGCCCCCTGTTGCCCCCAGCCGTGGTGAGCGAGGCGATCATGGCCTGGCTGATCAACAGGAACTGCCTCTGCTCCTGTTGCGCCTGTTGCTGTTGTGTCGTTATCGTCGACATAAAGGCGTTCATCTGGGCCATCATGCTCATTCGCGCCTCCCAACGGTCGTCGGCGGTCTCTGTAGGAGCGGCTTGCTCCGGAACGGGAGCCGTTGCTGCCCGAGCGATCTGACCCTCCATCGTGTTCGCAAGCCGCGGGCTCTGACCCTCCATCGAGTCAGTGTCGTTATTGTCGGGGGGGTTCATCGTTGTTGCATGCCTGCTCGACCCGGTCCGAGGCGTTCTGTACTGTCGCCTATCGGCCGATCTTGATGTCTGCTAACATAAAAAAACTCATCTTTCGAAATCACGTATGCCCCGGACGCTTACGTGAGGAAGATCACTTGGATTGTTACATAGGGGGGCGAAAAAAAAAGCGCCACTTATACTCGCGAGCGGCTCGGCCCTCGAATGCGGAAGAGACAGAGAAGGGTCGGGAGCTAACGGAGTGAGGAATGCTCCAGCGTCCTTCTAGGGCCGGAGGCGGACACAAGCGGAGATGACCGAGTGGACTAGAATCCCACATTTATGACGTCACGTGCGACCACGTTCGATGCATTCCCGCCCCATAAATGGAGGAGAGTGCGGATCTTCGATTTCAGGCCCAAGTGGCGAATTAGTGGAAGGGCCGCCGGGTGCGGCGTGTTGTTGAGATAAAATTGACTGAGAAGAGTATGGGGGGCATCTACATCGGTAGACGTAGACCGCTCGTCGTCCTCCTTGCCATCGCCTCTTCTCTTCTTTCTTTTCTCTCCTCTTCTCGCCGCCTCCATCTTGCCATGGACCGGAGGGCGAAGTAATCCTTTAGACTTGTACATCCCTTCTCCTGCACGTCTCCCATCATTCCCTCCCTCTCCGGCGTCCACCACGACCCCCGATCCGGTGGATTTGATAATACGATAAGCTCTGCTCGCTGCCCCACGGGCAGACGTCAACCATGGCGCGCCTCATCCCGGGAGACTCGTCTATACTCTTTGCACGTAGCCTCGTCGCCGTCATCTGGGTCTCAACGTGAGTCGACGAGGAGCACCTGCCGCACCGGCTGGCATTCTCATTCTTCGCGCTGCTGTCTATTCATCGTACGCTGTTTGCTCCCATCCTCACAGACCGCTATCCATACTCTACGCCTTGCTCTCCGCCTTCGCCTTGCTCCCTCGTCTCCTCCTTTCCCCCCCAACCCGTGCCCTTCTCGAGCCCTACCTTGCCGTCGTCTCCCCCTCCTCCTATCTGCCGCAGCGAGCGCATCATGTTCTCTTCTTCTGGACGACTGTGGAGACTATCTTCGCATGTTATCACGCCCACCTCGTCCGCAAGGTTCAGGCCAGGGGTCCTCCTCCGCATTATGGGAGGAGGTTCCTGAGAGAGGTGTTTAGGAGGAGTCTCGAGACTGGAATGAAATCTCACATCGGGAGGAGCGGCGTTCGATCCGATGGACAGATGGTCCACGGGTCAGACTCCACCGCCGTGCACACGTCCCGGTCGGCTTCGCCTGGACAGTATGCCCTCCGTCCTCGCAAGAACCACCACTCCTCCGGCGCTCCCAACGGCCTGGGCATCACGTCCCCCGACATCGCCCACTCCACCCTTCCCTCTTCCCCGTCGCCGCTCAGGCCGGACGCCCCATCCGCGAGAACGCAAACGAAACGAAAGCGTTCCCGCCCGCCGCTCTCATTCATCGAGACCCCGTTAAAAGAGGATGACGAGAGGGCGGTGTCGTTCAGACAGCGGATATCGGCTTGGTTCAGAGGCGCTGTGAGTGGCGATTCGATAGATCTCACGACCAACCTCATGAGCTGAGTCGCCGTGTCGTGCTCGTCTCGTTTCGCCGTCCCCACTGACCACTTCTTCTCTCCGCTTATAGTCTCGCGACCGCATCACGCGCCCTCTCATGGAAGAATGGCTCTGCTGGTCGCTCTACGGCCAATACCGCCATGAGGTTCTGGACGAACGGCTCGATCGCGAGGCGCGCGGACATCCGAATGGAGGCAACCTGTCCGACAATCTCTTGGCTTGCTCTCTTGCTACGAGGGTCTCGCCTCTTGGCACCGAGAGTCCCATTCCGCCCGAAGGCTTGTTCGGCAGGGGGGATGGCGAAGAAGAAGACGGGGACGTGGAGGGAGACGATGAAGATGAGCCTATCGAGGGTGACAAGTGGACCTTCCTCCAGTACATCCTCGGACTCATCGAGGCTCGCTCCGGCCGGCCTTTCCCGCTCGCCGTGCCGGACCCCATCGGCTGTACCGACGATCCCAAGGCCGCCCTCAGCACTATCACTGGCGCCGGTGCCTCTGCTTCTTCTCATCCTTCTATCCGCCCGATCCGCCTCACTCTCGACCCCGTGCGCGTCATCTCCCGCCCTCTGACCTATTATCTTCTCGTCAACTTTATCTCCTTGATGACTTACTACTGGGCGAGATGGAAGGGATTCCGACACGAGCAGGAGGGAGATCTGGAGTATCTCGTCAGGATCCCGGAGGGATGGACTCTGGAGAAGAGCAGAAGGGGCGGCAAGGACGGGGAGTTGTTCAGGCCGATCGTCATCCTGCATGGCCTGGGCATCGGATTGGGTGAGTGGAAGCTTGGCGCCGTCGACACGCCACTTTCGCCCTGTCCGTCCGAATGCAAACGGGACCTACGTGTTCCGCATACCCCTTTCCGCTAATGTCTCCGCCTCGTCCTTTTTCCGATCGACAGCCCAGTACGCCCCTCTAATCCGCTATCTCCTCCGCTCGCCTCTAGCTAAGACGCATCCCATGCTCATCCTCCTCCAGCCACACATCTCCCAATCCTTCTTCCACCCTCGCTTCCTTCATCCTCCAAATAAGGCCTCGACGACGCGTGATCTCAAGCGCGCTCTGGAGAGGTTGGGGTGGGTCGAGCCGGAGGGGGAAGTGAGAAGGAAACGGGCAGGAAGAAACGAGAAGGGAGAGTCGGAGACTGAAGCGGGAGGCGTGAGCGTGTTGAGCCACAGCAATGGCACGGTGAGCACCGTTGGGCCCACTCCTTCTCTGGGTTCCTTTACAGGCCCTCGCTTCCCTGCCTCCTTACTCATTCTTACCCTCATTTTCCAACTCCTTCCCTCTCCTACCGTAGATCGTCCACGCCTGGCTCCTCAAATCGATACCGTCCATGATAAAACGCTCCTGCTTTGTCGACCCGGTGTGCTTCAGACTTTTCGATCCGGATGTGTGCTACAACTTCCTCTACAAGCGCGTCCAGACGCCCGTCGAGGTCATCATGCGTTACTTCGTCGCGAGGGAGTTGGGTACTGCAAATCTGCTTTCGGTGAGTCGGTCATCAGAGCGAGCGGATGGGGTCCGCTCGAACGACAACATTGACTTCACTCTTCTTTTTCCCTGCCCGCTTTCTTACCGATCGTAGAGGTATTTTGACTGGTGAGGCACGCCGCATCATGCTGTCCCCGTCCTGGTCGCTCCACCTTGCGTCTCGTGCATATCGTGCTCAACGGCGCATCCGCTTTTTTTCCCGCTCCACCCTCCCTGTCCAGGTCCTCCAACCTCCTATGGCCGATCCCTGAGATTCCGCGCCTGCGATCTCCCTACCATACGCGCTTTTTCCTCGCGGGGCAAGACGCAATCCTGAACGCGAAGATGGTGCGCGAGTACCTGCTCGAGCATGGCGTCGAGGAGGTGGAGCACGGCGGGGGCCTCAGGATGGACTGGGAGAAGGCGCATGGGGAGACACTGATCAGTGGGAACGAGGGGATGGATAGCATCATCAGCTGGTTGAACGCGTCTGAGGAACAGGACTAAAGATGTGTCGAATCCTCCCTGGATCATGGATAGACCGATGGTTAATTGTATGCAAAAAAAGGAATCGCATATTTCCCGGTCGCTGATTTAACTGTCTGTACACCCGTAGGTAAACCCTTCTGGGCAGCTGGCTGATCGTTGTTGGACGGCTGCGTGAGTGAGTGGTATGCATGCGCTGGAGTTGGTGGCCAGTCAGTCAGTCAGTCAGTCCATCGCCGGGCGATGGCGCGGTGCATCGTGACGGTCTAACAGAGTGCAAATGGAACGGCCAACTGGGCTCTTCGCACGTCGTCATCGAAGGGCGGAATTGAAACGAACGCGCGAAGGGGAGGGAGGACAAGGGAAGGGAAGAAAGAAAAAGGCGAACGGACGCCGCCCATAGTGATACAAGGAAACTGCAAGGCGACGATGGAAATGACATAGGCGCCGAGAGAGAAAGAGAGAGCGACGAGCGTCTAGTGGTAAAATTCATAAAATGATCATGAATAGGTAGCAGAGTCATAACGTAGGTGGGTATCAGCGGAGAAGGCAAAGAGACGGGAGAAGGGTGGCGGTGGCGATGAGACGGAGGAGAATGCTGTCCAACTATCGCTTCAAGGTCTCGAGCTGCTTTTCTAAAACGCTGTGAACACGCAAACATGGAACCGAAGAGGAGAGGGAAATACCGGTCAGTAAGCGATCGACGTAACCGGACCTTGCCTACCCCGACAAACGAAGCAAAAAAAAAAAAATTAAACGCACGCCACAGTTTCTTGCAACTCGACCACCCTCTCCTTCCCGCCCTGCCTCTCCCTCTTCACCCTCTCCTCCGCCGCCTTGTTCCTGATCTCCAGCTCCTTTATCCTAGCTTGCCACTTGCCCTCAGCGACGCTGAACTTCCTCTTGGTATCGTTCAACTGTTCCTCAGCCGACGACGCCTGGTTCTGCACCGTCATCAGACGCCTCTCCGCATTATTCGCTCGAGACGTCAAGGAGGTGATCTTGGAGTTTTCCGCCGGAGAGGCCAGGGCGGTGCGCGTTCTGAGGGAAGAGATTTGAGCGAGGAGCTCGGCGTTGGTGGACTTACAGGGATCAGAGGCCGATTCGGTGAGAGTCAGCGTGAGTGGCCGTACGAGCAATTTAGATGGAGGTTCCAAACTCACCTTGGCCGCCTCGAGCTCGCCCTGTTTTGTTATCAACCGCTGCCTCCACTGCCCCTGCTTATTCGTAGCGTTCTTGATGGCCGTCTCGAATCGATCGAGCTGACGCAGTCTAGACTCCTGCTGCCTCTTGAGCGTGGCGAACTGCTCGCCCAGCTTCGCCTCCACCTCCTTGACGCGCCGGTCGAAGCTCAGCTGGATCTGTGCCAGATTCTTCAGCCGGGACGTAAGGCTCTCGTGAAAGACGGCAAAGTTGGCGAACGGCTTTGGTTCCGATGAGCCGCCCTTGCCCTAGTGAATCAAGGAGGTTAAAGGGGGAACGCGGAAGAAGGCGAGTCATCAGCTGGGTATCCTTTCAGGAAAGCCAAGGTCGCACCATTGCCTCAACGCGTCCACTCCACTCACAGCCGGCTTTCCATCGCTGACGATCTTCGAGATGTACTGGTAAACAGTGAGAAGAAGCGTGTTTCTCTCGCTGAGCTGATCCCGGAACTCGCGTTCGCTCATCGTGATGGCACGCTGGTCCCTCGACATCCTGCCCTCGAGCTCCTGCACGCGGTCTCGCGCAGCGACCAGCTCGGCCTGCACGTCCCTGAGGGTCTGCTGCGTCGAGTCGAGCCGGTCAGAGAGTCCGAGGCGGGATTGGGTTTGGGAGGCCAGCTGGCTACTTAAGTCGCGGTTCTCGGCGTGCTGATGACAGAATGAACAACGACATGTCAGCCCAACCACATCCCTCACTTACAGCAGCTCGATCAGCTGGGCTTGCACTCACAAGTTTGCTGACGGTTTCGTCCTTCTCCCTGACCATCTCGTCCCTCCTCTCCACTTCCTTCCGCAGCCTCTCCACGTCCGCCTCACACCTCGCAAGGTCACGCTTGAGGCGATCGACCTCGAGCTCGAGCGAGAAGCGGTCGTTTGTAATGGACTCGCCCAGCCGCCGCGAATCGCTCTCCATCTGCCGTAGCGCCTTCTCCACTCGTTCGAGATCGGACGTGCGCGTTGCGACTCGGTCCTCGGAAGTGGCGAGCTCGACTTTCAGATCGGCAATGATCTGAGCGATCAAGCGACAAAGACGAGCGTAAGAGGATGAACAGCAGCGATTGTTTGCGAAGAGCGGTCCAACTTCGACTTGACAGGTCACGCACCTTCTCCTTCTCATCCACAATCTTGTTCCACTTCTCCAAGAGATCCGCCCTCTCGTTCTCCCACGTCTCGTGTGCGCGATCCTTCTCCTCCTCGACAGCCCTGAGATCAGCCTCAAGGTCCTCGAGCTGGTCTCTGAGCTTTTGCATCGTCTCCGCATCGGCTCGCCGCTTCTCCTCCGACACCTTAATGCGGTCCTCGAGGTCGCCGATACGGTCGAGCAGGGACTGGTGCTCGGATTCGAGCTCTTGCATGTCTTGAGCGAGCACGTCGTGATCGTACTCGAGGTTGGCGATTTTCTGCACGACAAGCGGTAGGATGAAGCGTGGGGGCCGTCAGGACGGTACTCAAACCGCCGACTGAGGCGCGGTCGGACTCACGTCTTTGAGTCGGGCCACAATCTCCTCATGCTTGACCTTGCTGCTCTCATGCTCGTCATGCAAGCTTTGATACGCCTGTGAAGTCTCTTCGAGCTCTTCCTCTGCGGCCTGAGCTTGCTCGGAGTACTGTTCACCATCCATCGTGGACACAGCGCATGTTAGTTTCGGTACTCGAATCATCAGAGCGAGGGTACAGGGCCACCACCCACCTTGGCCACCTCGGCGTTCAGTACGTCAATCTCTTCCCTCGCGGCTTCGAGCTCGGCTTCCTTCGTGTTCGCCTCCTCGGCGAGCTGGACGAGGGCGTCATGATATTCCTCGCTCTTCATCTGCAGCTGCGCCTTCTCGTCGGAGAGACGCGCGTGCTCTTCCTGAAGTGCCACAAAGTCGGCCGAGACGGCGTTGTGCTGATCGCGAACGTCCTCAAGCTCTTCCTGCTTCTCTGAGACGAGATTGCTCCACTTCCTCTCTTGCTCGTCCATCTCCTCGTTGTGCCGACGGAGCTGTTCGTCAAACTCTTCCTGCTGGTCGCGCACTTCGTCCAGCTCCTGCTCCTTTTCTTGTAGGACGAGCTGAGTTTCTGCGAGTTTGTCGCGTAGTACGCCGATGTTCTGCAGACAAGGAGGAACGACGGACGGAATCGAGTGAGATGCGTTGGTTGACCACACAGAAACAGCACGACAAAAAAAGAGAAGAACGCAAACGCTCACCTCTTCCAAGTCCTCCCTCTCTCTTACGTCTCCCTCCAGCCCCTCCTTCCTCGCCGCTTCTCTGTCCTCTAATTCGTCTAGCCTCTCCCGTAACCTCCGAAGGTCCATCTCTAGGTCCTCCTTTTCCCCCAACAACGCCTCTCTGTCCTCCTCTGAGCGCACCAACGCCCTGTCCTGCTCCTCTACTTGACTCTCCAGCGCCGCTTTGTCCTGCTCGAGCACCGCGATCTGACGGCGAAGCTTGGACACCTCCCTTCGCCCGCCGCCCTCTCCGACGCCAACACTGCCGCTCAAAGCAGACCGCCCACCGTCGTCGTCGGAAGAGTCCCCACCTCCCTCACCCTCGACGTCGACATGCCTCTTCCGCCGCCTTCTCTCCCTGCGCCTCTCCTCGTCCGCTTCGAGCAGCGTCTGGGTCGTCTCCTCCAAGTTGCGCCTCAGCTCGCTCACTTGACCCTCCAACTCGGCGACCTGCTGACGAAGCTCGTCGCGCTCCTGGATGGCCTCCTCCTTGCGCTCTCGTTCCGCTTCCAGATCCGAGCGGATATACGAGATTTCAGCTTGCGATGCCTGCGCAGCCCCCCAGAGGCGTGCAATAGAGAGGGAGTATGACAAGACTGAGCAATCCGATAGGCGAGCGAGAAACAGAACCCGAACCACAACACAAGCGGTCTCTCTCCCAACTCACGTTCGGATCTTCCTCCCAGCTGCCCTTCTCCTTGGCCTCCCTGAGCTCATTCTCCAACCTCTCCCTCTCTTCCCTCTCTCGCTGGCTTGATTCCTCTGCCTCCTGAGCCTTCCTCCGCGCCTCCTCAAGGTCGTCAACGAGCCTCTCCTTGTCCCTCCTTGCATCGCGCAAGGCCTTGTGCTGCTCCCTCAGCAGCCTCCGGTGCTCGCGCAGATCCATCTCAATACGCTCGTACCGCTCCATCGTCGCCCGCATCAGGCGCTTCTCCATCTCGTCGTACGCGTCCGGATCGAGCTTCATGAGCTTGTCCTTGAGCAGTTGCACCTCTAGCTTGAGGCTAAAGTTCTCTTTGCCCAGCTCGTCCACTTTCTGCAAGCCCCCAAAGTTGGTCGATAAGCAAGAAGAGACTGCGACGGGAAGAGCCGGCACGGCATCATCGCATCCCTTGAAGACTCACCAGCTGCTGCTCCCTCAACGTGGGCGCAGCCGTGCTCTTCCGCCCTGTCCGCCGACCAGGTCCAGGGGTGGCGTCGGCCGCATCTCCTCCGCGACCAAGCTCGGCAGGATCGAAAGACGTTTCCCCCGAAGCGTCCGCGACGGCCGCCCTGAGACTCAGGTCCAGCCTTCCCACATCGCCGATGGAGTCGTCGGTGGCCGTCCGAACGCCGTGGGGCCTCCCTGCATCGCTGCGACTGCGCGAGTTCCGCCCGCCCGTCGATAAACCCTCATCGTATGCCTCGAGAGCGGCGCGGGTGGGTTGGGGGGTCCACGGAGCGCTATGGGCGTCGTCTCTCCTTTCCGTGCGAGCCCCTGATCCTCCTGTTGCCGCTCCGCCTCGTCCTAGTCCGTCTCCCACACTGCCAGCGCCCCCGCTTCCGGTCATGGCGTCCGCATATCCCTCGCCGTCGTTAGCCTCGCTGAGGATTGAAAGATTGGGAAAGGCGGACGCGTTTCCGAGAGTGTGAGTCGCCGTCGGGTCGTCCTCGTCGTGCGCCATGCCGAGCGTCGCAGATGGGGCGGCCATGGCGGACGAGTTGGGGAGACGATCGTCGAAAGAGAGGTAAAAGAAAGATCTATCGGCGGTCCCGTCTGTCTTGAGGAGGGATATGGTGAATCGATCTTGAGCCGATGGACGGCCGACTGCGGCAATACTCTGTGTGGTCGCGTCCGTGCACGCGTCGCGAGGTCACCAACGTAGGGTTGCTCAGAATTGGTCACGTGAATATCGACTGCGGCGACAGGCGAGCGGCGCGATCGAAGGTGGACAGAGAAGGCGAAGATGAGGAAGGGAGGGCGGAAGACAGACATACATGGACGTTGGACAAGGACGTATAACTATCTAGAGCAGGCGACAACGGTGGCCACGATACCTTAGTGTGCCCTCGCGTCCTCCCATACACCCCTAGACGCAAGGCCTGAGACTCTGACGCAAAACGTAACCGCTGAGTGCACGCCCGATCAGTCCGGCAAACGGCACGACATGGACGAAATCATCCCCAGCCTCTACCTTGGCGACTTCCGTTCCGCCATGGACGAAGCGGCGCTGAAGGGGAATGGCATCACGCACGTGCTTAGCGTCATGAAGCAGAGGGTTGTCTTGGATCCTGTGAGTCGGTGAAGCACGCTGGTGGTCTCCGTTCACGATACCTCCCTAGCCGCTGCTGCCTACTAGAGTTCGCGCGTGCAGAAGAATCTAACTCGTCCACTTCCTCCGTCCCGGAAGACCCTCGCAGTCAAGCAAATCCGACTGGACGATGATGTTCAGGCGCTCGTGCTTACGTTGTTTGAGGATGCCAACCGATGGATCGAACAAGCGATCCGAGGCGGAGGCAAGGTGCTCGTGCATTGCCAGGTGGGTGCGGCCGAATAGGCGACGCAAGGTTCGAGGTCGCGCATGAGCCACAAGAACAGATGCTGAGCCAGAGGGTCATCTTGCAGGCTGGCGTCTCCCGCTCCCCGACCTTCTGCCTCGCCTTCCTGATGTGGTCTCCGTCTCATTCCCACACCCTCTCCTCTGCACTTACCCTCCTTCAATCCGTACGACCCAGCGTCGAACCTAACTCGGGGTTGATGGAGCAGCTGGAGATGTATGAGCGCGTGGGCTGTGTTGTAGACATGAGGGACCAGGATATCAGGAGGTGGTTGATGGGTAGGACGGCCGATATTTTGAGTGAGCATTCCGCCATTCTCAAGAATGTCCCGATTCGACGCGCCATCATCAGATCAATCCAAATTGTTTACTTTTCTTCTGTGTCTAGACGGCGACAACCCCTCCAACCTCCTCCTGTCCTATTACCCATCCCCGCATTCGTCTCCCGGCATCTACGATCACTCTTCCGACCTCGCCCCTCTCACCCCCATCTTTCAAACGGACGGGGCTCCAGACCTCGCCATGAGCAAAGTCGACGCTTCCGATTCCAGTGGCTCGTCGAGCCGAAGCAATGTGGGGCGTGGAAACGTTGGGACTAAGGTGACCATAGGCGGACACCGTGCGCTCGACGGCGTCAAGGGGAATCAGAAGCCAGGGGCTTCGGATGGCGGCTTAGGCGTCGTGCTCTCCAAACCTACATATTCGGGCAGGAAGTTGAGGTGCAAGATGTGTCGGTGAGTCCTTCGCGCTCACATTTGCCGATCATCTTTTCTCCTTTCTCCTTCTTTTCTCATTTTTCCAGCTTTTCCTGTTTTTCTTTTGGCATGGTGACAGCCGCGAGCTCGCTGCCCGGGAGCACATCATAACCCACGAACCAGGCATCGGACAGATGGCGTTCGCGCCCAAGAAGCGCGATCCGAACCGCTACCGGCAGGAGCGCCTTGAACGGGAGGTCCGCAGGAGCGAGGAGGAGGCTTCTGTTACTAGCGCGTCTAGAGCGGATATCACGAAGGACGAGGAGGGGGAGCAGACGCAGGCGAAGGAGGGAGCGAAGCAAACCGCGACGGACGGAACGACGGACAAAGCTGCGACCTCCTCCGGTGCTCACCAATCGAGCTCCATTCCACGTACGGCCGCTGCTAACGAGACGGTGCCCAAGAGTCCTCCGCCTGCCCATCCGCAGTTTCAAACGGCGGCAGCACTGACTTCCCAGCTCCCACCGCATTTAGCCGCACTCCGTCTTGGTCGTGCCGGCCCAGGTCAAGCCCAACCGATGCAGACGCAGACGCAACGTCACTCAGGGCCCGCTTCTTCTCGCCCAGGATCAAACAAAACGCCTTCCACTGCCGTCGGCTCCACCTCCAACTCCCCTGCCTGTGGCATATCCCCTTCCCCTCGCCCTTCGGAACCTATGCAGCAACAACCTCCACGATCCGCCTCGCCTCCCCTCCTCATCTCCCCACTCTGCCAGAGCTATTTCCTTGAACCGATGAGCTGGATGTCCGAAAAATTGGAGACGGGAGAACTGGCGGGACGTTTGGTTTGCCCAAACAAGAGGTGTGGTGCGAAGGTGTGTCTCTTCGTTCGGTCGTTGGTGGCGGTCCTTTTTGAGAGCCGGTCTTGGGTATTTTGCATTCCCTGGACACTGACAAGCGACGTCTCACTTCGGCCTCCTTCTCTTCCCTGTCCCACGCCGTCCTTGTTCACGCCACTTTCCGTTCAATTCGCACCTCGATTGACCGGTGTTCGTTCGCACAGCTCGGAACGTGGGACTGGGCGGGGAGCCAGTGCTCCTGCGGAGGATGGGTCGTACCGGCTTTCATGTTGCCCAAGTCCAAGGTAGATGAGGTGATGAACTGAGGGCTTTGCAAGCTGGGGTCCGCCGAGGGGCATGGACCTTGTCGCGCGCTCCGCGAGACGTTGCTTGTCTCGACGTCCTTGTCTTCCTGGTATGTAGATTAGACCTGAGGAGGCGCTGCGTGTCTCTCTCGCGTAAGTTGGCCAGCCAATGGACGAAGCCGCCGTCGGCTTAGTCCCGTGTATCCGACAAAGCTATAGTATTGGTTGCGACGACGGACGGGCGTCGATGTCGGTCAGACCGTCCCATCCCACACTTCAGCAACTTCAGCAGACAAAAAAGTCCAATGAAAGTGATGTAGTGTACTCGAGGCGGGTCGGGCTCGACCCGATCTTGCCAGGACGAGAGCACTCGTACTCGCATGGCCAAGACCGTGATGGGAGCAGTAGGGCGATAAGACGGGGATGCGTGACTAGAACCAAGGGGCAATCAAGGTCCTATTCTATCCTATCTTATATTTCCAGTTACATGGGAGTCCTCATGGCCGAGTGGGACTGGACGGTCGTCGAGTCGATTCTTGCCTGAGGAGTCTTACCGTCTTACCGTTTGTCCACGCACGTCGGAAAATTCCCTTCTATGACCCTACCAGCGAGGACATTCGTAGCGCGCACATTGCCGACCGGGTCCCGGACAAAATTGCAAAGGAGTGTCACATTGCGATCTAGATGACGAACGGTGCAGCTTCACATACGACACCATGCGACGGAGGATGTACGTACACTCGCTTTAAAGCTAAAATATGACCGAGGACAACCACGGTACGTTTTCAAGCAGAGAGCAGACCCGTTTTATAGTACTGTACTTCACTCGAGCGTGCTCTTCGAGTGCTTGAGCAGCGACACGGTGGTAACCTCATCTCCACAGCTGAGCTCCTTCAAGACCGGAGACGTTCCTCCATCTTCGCCCGCTGCGCCTTGAGCGCCTCGACCTTTTCTTCCTTGGTAGCGTTGTAGGCCACGGTAATCTGGTTGAACGGGTTGTCAGGGTGCGATTGGAACTGCGGGCACGAAGAGACGAGACCGAGACGGAAACAAGAGCGCCAGCAGGAGCGCCAAAACGAGGGAGATGATGAGAATAAAGCAGACAGGCAAACCGGAGATGGACATGAATGAGCGTCCCATCTCCGTCTTCTCTGGATAATTGAACGCATATATTCATGCGCCGGCACAAAGTATGCTGAGGCTCACCTCCTTGTAGAGCAGGTCTTGCATCTGGTTCATCCTCAGCCCAGGATGGTCCTGTTTGACCCTAGGTAGCTCGCGTTCCTTGAATGCCTCAAACGCTGCCTTGAACCTGCGCTCCGGATGGCGATCAATCGCGGCTGCCTTGGAGCCCATGGTGGCATTGTCGGTCTTCTCCGTCGCCAGCGTGAGTGCGTCCAGAGCTAGTAGTGGTGGTCGCAAAAGAAGAAATGGAAAATGGCGTCAGCGTCTGATTCGTACAAGCAGAATTAAGGAGTTTGGATATACGTAGAATGCGTCAAACGTAAAAGCGGAAACCTTACCATCATCGATATTGGACGCGCTGAACGCATCCAACGCGCTGTCGATCCCTCCGACCTTGGAGGACGCCGGAGACTTGCCCGCACCACCACCCTTGCTGGTCCCGGCACCCGCCTTGCCCGCCCCGCCCTTGTTCTTCGGCTTGGAAGGCAGGCTGACCTCCTCCTCAGCGAGCAGCCGCGCGTTTTCCGCCTTGCGTGCCGCTAGCTGTGCCGCCTTTTCTGCTTTCGACTCCTTGGTTGACCTGCCTTTCGCACCTTGTTCCCACTTCGTAGACTCTGTCGCTTCCTGTGGAAGACAAAAAAAGTTGGAAGGCAAGGTAAAATGTACGAAATAAAGACAGAGAACAAAATGAGCGAGTCAAGCTAAAAGTTGTATTGAGACCAATCTCCGATCACACTCACAGCCGCCGCCGTCGCCGCCGCCTTCTTCTTCTCCTCCTGCTCTGCCTTGCGCGCGCGGCCGGCCACGGCCTTTGAGTTGGTCTTTGGACCCATGGGTCGCGAAGGGAACCGTCTCCGAAATGAAAGGGTTGACCTCAAACGAAATACTAGGTGGCGTGGTGTAGGGAAGAGAGCCAAACACGACACGACGATGATGATCTGTCTGGGCGGAGGTGAGCGGCTATAGGCGGGTCATTCGCCGATCGCCCGCACGGGCCACTTCAGCACCACTTGCTCTAGGAACATTGGCTAAATGTATGCGCCAAAGGAGATGATGTCGACGACGAGCAGATAAGAGCTTGAGCCTCTTCCATTATGTCGGCTACCTCGATCAACTGCGCGTTTTCAGGAGGCAAAGATGTTGTATCGCGGAGCCGTGAAAAGGGGAAATGAGTATGGGAGCCTTACATTAGGGGGGCCAGATCCTTGGCAGGTGGTGACCTTGGCCTTTTTGCCCAACGATAGCGAGGCTTTCTGTCGCCCGCATGCGCTACTTTCCTTTTCGGTGAGCGAGAATGAGAGCGCGACAACGAGATGGGCACGAATAGGGCTGATCCGCTGTCCTCGCCGAAGGCAGCCATGATGATCGACGAAATACCTCCGCATTTCGCGGAGCAATAAAGGGAACCTCGTCAAGGAGCTTACACAACATAGTTCTGTTCAAGCCGCAAGCTTTTACTGGCCCGCCTTATACGCTGCGACGATGTTGGCGGGGGTTTGAATTGGAGATGGCCGACGTATGACGCGGCTTTGATAAGAGAGGCGGGGCGCCGATAGGAAGCGTTGTAAAGGCGCATACGTCTTCCACAGGCATGGGCGTTCCTTTCTCGCTCGCACGAGCGCTGACTTGTTCTCCCCGACCGTTCCTCGTTCTTCGGCGACATGGGATGAGGAGATGAGGAAACTGACGCGTACGTCGGATCGTGTCGACGTCACAGCACAGCTGATGGAATGGAAGTCACGTGGACGATGTTCGCTTCACACCCGGTTCATATATCCGGGTCGTCGACGACCAACAACCGTCCCCATCCACTTCACCCCCTGCGCGTTCCCAACGAGACCATCTTCGCCCCCGCATTATCATCGCTCATAGGCCTAGTGTATCACATAAGAGCCCAAGCCGTCAGCTGACGAGCGCCGACGCACACCAAAGTCTTCCCTGTCGGCACGAGCCTCTCCCTGTTCTCGAATCCATCCGCTGACCATGTCCGCCGCCGACGTCGTGCTGCAGGCGAAGGAGGATCACTACAAAGAGCTCGGCCGCGATGGGTCTGCGAAGCAGATGGCGGAGACCGACGGCCACCAAGACGCAGCTGTGAGCGAGGGCAGAGACGAGCAGTTACAACAGATGGCTTCGGCCGGGGAAGCGGCGCAAGCGCGGCGAGGTCGCGACGCCGGAGGCACGTCTCCAAGTCAAGCAACTCACCCCGGCCCGCGCTCGCCCCGCGCCGACATGGGCTCCGTCTCGGGAATAAGTCCCTTTGCTGCGCTCCACAATTTGCACGCGAACTCACGGCGGTCCGCGCAGGAGGCGACCACTAACGGCCACGCCGGCGATCATCTCGCGACCAGCGCGACACAGAATTCTGTACCACCCGCTCAACGCCCAGCCAGCGCCGGGGGCTCGCCGGAGCGATTGCAGCAAGATGACGGACGAGCAGAGCACGGGGCCGGTCAGCCGCCGAAAGGGTTGCCCTCCCATCCGTCCTCTCCCATGGCCGGACCGTCCGCCTCGCGACCACTTCCGAATGGGCTCCGTCGAAGATCGATGACGGTGGACAACTCCGGTCTGCGCTTGGTCATCGGATCCGAACAATCTGCCCTAGACAGCCCCGGGGCCCCACAACCCCGTAAGACGAGATTCGCTGAAGATCCGCGAGGTCTTCGAAGCGTGTTCGAAGACGGTGATGGTGAGAGCGACGGCGCCGGCGGCGGGACACGGCCACCTCTGATCTCGCCCAAGAGCTCTGGGCTGTGGCCGAAGAGCCCCACCTCGGCTGCGGCGGCCAAGTGGGGGAGCCTGAGCAGCAAGCTCTTGGGTGGAGGAGGGAGCAGTGATGGTCGACAGGGCAGCGGAGACGATGAAGGCGAAGCGGGGAGAGACGAGGATGGCAGAGATGTTTCCTCCCCAACTGGGAAGGGCAAAGGGCGCATTCTCGAGCGCGCTGCGAGCGCATTCATGTCTACCGGCAAGGCGACCGGAGGAGCCAGTGAGGTCGCTTCTCAGACGCCGGTGCGTGAAACCAGTGCAATGGGATCGAGTGAGCCTTCGCCGCTGCCGGCGGGCGCCGCCGCCTCGGCCAAGTGGAACGCTCTCAAACGTCGCCTCCAGGCGGGACGTCCGCGCGCAGAGACGGTACCGACGAAGTCGCGCGCGTCGCACATGGACCTTACCCGCGAGCTGCAGACCGGCATCCTCCCCGTCCTGCTACTCAAGCTTTCCTTTGAGCGGGACGAGCAGAATCACCGTCGGATCCCTGTGCTGCTCAACCACCTTAAGCTCCGTGTGTCCGACAGCATCAACCCACTCCACAACACCCACGCGGGCTTCCGCATCGAGCTCGAGTACGGAGACGGCCTCGTCAAGTGGGTCATTTACCGCGAACTAAGGGATTTCATCAACCTCCACGCCCACTACCGCGTCGCCGCGTTGTCCGGCTATCTCGGTCGTCGAAGCGGCGGCGGAGGGGAGGGAGAGGTGGCCCTGCCAGAGTTTCCAAAGACGAGTCTGCCATACTGGAACTTGCTCAAGAGGGAAGGAAGGGAGGTGGGCCGTGCCGAGTTCGCCAAGATGCAGAGGGACCAATTGGAAAACTACATTATTCAGCTCATTCGGACGACGGTGAGCAGGCATATGTCGACATGACTGCACACTCTCTCCATTTCATTAAGCGCGAGTCGTGGATCTGATGTCGTTTCACTCTCCTTCACAGATGTTCCGCGCCGAAGCGAACCGACTCTGCAAGTTTTTCGAGATTTCCGCGCTCTCCGTCGCGTTAGCCGCAAGAGGTGGGTACCAGGGCAAGCAAGGTTACCTCCGCATCCTGAGCCGAAGCTCGTACAAGAACCGTCAGCCTGGCATCATGAACTGGAAGAGGGCTAGGGATCCCAAGTGGTTTGTCGTCAGGGAAAGCTATATCGTCGCCGTCGACGAGGCGGACCAAGTGAGTTGGGACGGGCGTGTCAAAGGGTCATTGTGGTGATTGGAGTCATGGATTGATTTGCCAACGGGCCGTCATCCCTCATGTCATCTCGTAGCTTCAGATCCACGACGTCTTCTTGATGGACGGCGACTTCACCCTTGAGCGGCCGAAACGACTTCACAAGCAGGCTGGATCTCTTTTCCACTTCCACGAGCACAAGGGCTCAAGCGGCTCTGCCTCTGGGGAGGGCAAGTCCGATCTGAGTGGCGCACCGGAGAAGAGCGATGGGAGAGATCGCTCTCAGGGCGAAAAGAAGGGTATAGGCAACGATGACGGTCACGGGCACCGGAAGAGTGGCAGTGGTATCGATACCAGTTTTCTCACACAGGGCGCTTTGAGGGATCCACCGCTGGACGATAACAAGGCGACATCGGACGATCCCAACAAGCCTTCTTCCAACAAGGAAAAGGATAGGAAAAAGAAGAAAAAGCACGTTGCCAGGACGGGCGCGCCTTCGGGCCACTCCCCTCCGGAGCAGCGCCGGGATGTGTCGAGCCACACGTTCTACGTTAAGAACGCGGAGCGCAAGCTTAAACTGGTAGCCAGGAACGAGAGGCAGATGGACCAATTCATCGCCTCGATCGAGAGAGTGGCCGCGAGGAACATCTGGAGCGGCTCGAATAGGTTCGGCAGTTTTGCGCCCATCAGGCTCAATTGCGCCGCACAGTGGTTGGTCGATGGTGTGAGTAGATTGCTCTCTTGGCCAGACCGGAGCGCTTTTTCGGACCACCCGAGCATACGTTGCTGGGTGGCATTGGAGGTTCGAAACGGTTTCCTTCTCTGAACCCTGTGTTGATGCTTATTGCTGTGTCTGCCATCGATGAAGCGCGACTACTTCTGGAATCTGAGCAGAGCTCTGCTCATGGCCAAGGTGAGCGTCCGTCTCTCTCATTGAAGTCCTACACAAGATCCACATGCCGATTTCACTGACCCAGTGACCGTTTCCTTCTGTAACCTTTTAGGATCGCATCTACATCCATGACTGGTGAGTATATAGAGTTCCGGATGGACTTGGCGTCTCTCCATGTATGGCTGACGTCTTCGATGCATGTTTTCTGCCTCAGGTGGCTTTCTCCGGAACTGGTAAGAGGACATGCCGTCGTCAATCCTGTGCCTGGGACGCAATACACGTCGGAGTTGCTTAGTCGCTGGCACACTGTCTCGTCTGGACGCAGTATCTTCGTCGACCGGGCACGCCCAAATACCGCCTCGATAACATTCTTCAACAAAAGGCCTCGGAAGGCATCAAGATCTTCGTCATTATCGTGAGCATGCCTCATAACACCGTCGATGTTCCTTTCGCTTGCTCACCTTTTCCCTTCCGCACCGACACTGTCGGGCAGTATAACGAAGTCTCCAATAATTTTACGCCCACTGACTCAAACTATGCCAAACAGCGTCTTATCAATCTCCATCATAACATTTACGTGCAACGCTCGCCGTCCCACTTCCAGACGGGCACATTTTACTGGGCACACGTAAGTCCTCGACCGCCACATTCAGGTGGAGAGCCAAGTCGCTGCGTCCTGGTTGGGTTAACTGGGGTTATCGAGAGCTGAAGATATTTCCTTCTCTCACGTATGTCGTTGCCGGCTATTCAGCACGAGAAACTCTGCGTCATCGACGAGACTATCGCCTTCATGGGTGGGCTCGACTTGTGCTTCGGCCGGTGGGACACGTCTCAACACGTGCTCATCGATGACGAGGAGTTCGATCGCGAGGAGGGCAACCGGCAGCACGTCGACGTCCCCGCGGACGAGATCGGCGGGCAGGTCCTCGCCAGACCCAAGCACGGCAAGGAGAAGTTCATCTGGCCCGGGAAGGACTACGCTAACGAACGGGTGCTCGAATGGCACACGCTTCACAAGCCGGAGCAGGATCTCATGGACAGGAGCAAATATCCGAGAATGCCTTGGTGAGACGCTTTGGTCTATGTCACCTTGCGCCGCTGGCGACCTCCATCGGTTTTGGACTGTTTTCATGAACGGAATCCTTGATTTGTCGCAGGCACGACGTCGGTCTCCAACTCGTGGGCCAGCCAGCTCGAGATCTTTGTCGCCACTTCATCCAAAGGTAAGGCGACTGTGCAGCTACGCGGAGCGGACTTCTTTGAGATCTCACGCGAGAACTACGGCTCTTTCTGGATTTTCGCTCCATTAGATGGAATTACTTGCTGCGCATCAAGAATCACTCGCGCTTGATGCCCTTTCTACTACCGCCTCCAGACTTCAGTCCTCGCGATCTAGCTAACTTGGGCCTGACTGGAACGTGCGAAGCGCAGATCTGCCGCTCCGCCGGACCCTGGTCTATAGGCACCCAAAACAAGGTGGAGCGTTCGATCCAGAACGCCTACCTCAAAGCGATCCAACGGAGCGAGCACTTCGTGTACATTGGTGCGTCATATTGATGGCGTTCAAGCGGGATGGGAAGTTGCCTTTTGATCACCAATCTCGGTTTTACGTATTTGACAGAGAATCAATTCTTTGTGACGTCGACGGTGTGCGAGGGCGTAGTCATCGAGAACAAGATTGGCGAGGCACTTGTGGACCGCATCATCACTGCTCATCGGGAGGGTACGCCATGGAGGTAGGTTGAGGCACGCGTGCGCATCGGTCCACATGTCTTCATTCGCATGCTCATGGCTCGTTCTTTCAGGGCGATTATCGTCATCCCTTTGACCCCAGGGTTTCCCCTGCCAGTGGACCATCCAGATGCGAGCTCTGTGCGTTTGATCGTAGACCTTCAGAGCCGCTCCATCTGTCGAGGCGAGCACTCCATCTTTGCAAAGCTACGGCGCGAGGGTATCGACCCGGACGAGTACATCAACTTCTTCTCGCTCCGCAATTGGGGCAAGTTGAAAGGCAATGTGCTCACCACCGAGCAGGTATACGTTCACGGCAAGGTACGTTCGGCAGTCAGTCTCTTAATGCCGCTCTCTGCTCAGATCGGGGTTCAAATTTTCTGTACGAACGCTCAGACGATGGTCGTGGACGATCGGCTCGTCCTCATCGGCTCGGCCAATATCAACGAGCGCTCTCAACGTGGAGACCGCGACTCTGAGCTCGCATGCATCATTCGCGACACAGACATGATCGACAGCAGAATGGCGGGTCAGCCTTATCGGGTCGGTCGCTTCGCGCACACCCTTCGCGTACGGCTCATGCGCGAACATCTCGGTCTTGACGTGGATGTGCTAGAAGATGAGGAGGCCAATATGGACATGCTCAACAGGCATCCGGAGCAGCAGCTTGAGGAAGAGGCCGCTTGGGACCCTCTCGGTGAACAGTCCAAGTTGGAGGAGTCCGGCGATGGGATCACGCGCATCCATCATCGGAACGCCAACGCCGAAGCGCACCGCATGGTCGCCGACGGGGTTGGCCATGTCGTCAGAGGCGCCGGCAGAATCGTTGGCGACGGCGCTGAACGCAAGGCGCTTCAGATCGACGATGCGATCCATCAGCTCGGCTCCAACATCTCCAGTAAAGGCGATGATAATAACTCGGCAAGGGGACATGAAGACTCGGAAGCCGAAAGGATTCGTGCGACGAGCACTGACGGGAGCGGGAATCGAGAGGCTGGTTTCGATGGCACAGTAATCCGGACTCTGGAGGAGAAGGTCATTGGAGAAAACCGCCCGGTCAACCAGGCTGCCCCTCTCGGCACTAAGGCACGCGACATCGAATTGGACAAGAGGCAAGTTCCCAGTCCCAGGCCGGCTCATCAGAGCGAGTCGCACGACGGTGCAGACGCGGCTGGTCTCGACAAGCGGAGAGACATGGACGGCCTCGCAAAGACTGAGAACCGGACGACGACCCAAGGTAACGGCTCCAACGCCATCAACGAGAAGACGATGCGCTCCCTCGGCCCGGATGACGAAGCTGAATATCATCGACAAGCTGCAGCAACGGCTAGTGACAGGCCACCGAAAGGCAAGGTGGCTCATGTTAAGGATGAGGAACCGGAAGATGACGAGCGAAAGGGGAGCCACAGTACGCAGCAGAAGTCTTCCGTAGACGAGGTCGGCGATCTCGCCTCGTCGGCTACGACCCGGCGCATGGATAACGCGTCACACCAGAGGAATCGCAGCACGTCCAAAGCGACTCACATAAGCGGCAGCAACACGTCGCATGATGACTTACGGCGAAAGATGTCGAACAAAATGTCCATTAATCCGTGGGCGGCCCCTGCCGACGCACCGGTCATTGAACCTCACGCTTTTGCAGATCCGCTCGTAGACGAATTCTTCAAGGTGCGTACGTGGAGAAGGCGTAGAGTGTTCTCCCAAATTCAGGAGCATAGACGTTCAGCCGGCTCACACCACTGTCTCCCTTCAGGACATGTGGATGGCGTCTGCGGTGCACAATACCCAAATTTTCCGGAAAGTCTTCAAGTGCGTACCCGACGATACGGTGACGACTTGGCAAGAGTACAAAGTCTTTCAGGCATGGTCCGAGCGCCTGGCTCGCTCGGGCGCTCGAGACTCGTCAGAGCTCAGAAGCAGCCGTCGTCCTAGCAGGGCCGGTGGCCCGTCTGGGACTGGCGACGGCGTGGCTGGTGATACCGAGCACGTTAATGCGGAAGTTCAATCCGAATCGACCGGAGCGCGTGCCAGAAGGCCGAGTGAGGCTGCCACTCAAGCGCCCGGCGGTAACCTGAAGAACTCGGTAGCGCAGCCGCCGAAGCCGGGCCAAGATGACGGCTTTTCAGCCAACGAGCTTGACCAAATGGAGGCGCTTCTCTACGAGCTCAGAGGCAACCTCGTCATTCATCCTCTTCGCTTCCTCGAGGCCGAAGATTTTACTGGCAACTTCAAATACCCGCTGGATCGTATCCAGCCTATGCCGATCTACGACTAGAAGACATTCCTTGCCCTTCCGTATTTTTCGAGACCTGATTATCAACAGACACTTCCACTCCTTGACATGTCTTTATCTTTTTCTTCCTCCTGTGGTCATTCCTTTCTGTCATCTGCCACTGTGATTTATCGCTGTTCGAATATGTATACCAAAGCGGACGTCCTCGGATACCACTCTGGCTCAAGTTGCAATGGAGTGCTCCTGGGCCCAGCTATATAAAGACAGCAAGCAAGGATACGACATGGTGACCTCTGTTCAGCGTTCAAACAGTAAACAGAGACACAATGATCGAATTTCCCTAAATCTACCCATCTCGATAGTAGCGTCCCTCCGACCCGGTTGTCTGGTCGATGTCATTCCAATGAAACTCGAGCCGCCAGCGGACCCAAAAGACGTCCTCATTCTGGCAGTAACGAAAAGTGAGAGGAAGAGAGGTTGGATCAATGAAGGAGCGGAATGGAAAGCTGAAGGTAACAACTCACTCGTGAAGATGGATACCACGTCATCCTAGCGAAGCAGAAACGGCAAGAAACCGACGATGCGACCATGAGCCAAACAGTCAGCGGTGGGAATGTTTCTCCTGGCCCATAAATGAGACTTGACCTACGCTCGCGACGACATGGTTGAGGCCAACTTTTTGTGCTCCCGGAAACTTCGAGCTCTTTCCGTAGACGAGCGCATACTTAAACTGGTCCGCCAACGAGCGGTGGATGGAGTGGCACTGAGGACGGGCGGAGAAAAAAAAGAAATGCAAGTGAGATGAAGTGACGCGAGAACAGAAGACTTAAGAGGGACTGGCGGTAGCGGGGAAGGAAACGCACGACATGCTCGATGGTAGCTCCTTTGCGCACGACCAGCGGGTCATGTAAGTCGGGATGCTCCCCCCGCTTCTTTGTATATACGCGGTTCATGTCAAGCTCGGTCTGCAGAAGGGCAAGCACCAAGAAAGAAATTTTAAGTAATGATGACGTTATTCAAAGAGGACAGAACCTTCCGACTTGTCTCGTACCTACCCAGATACGTTCAAGCAAGTAGTCGAGGTTCAAGCTGAGCTCGCAGGAGATCACGACAGATTTGGGTTGTCGCGCCAGCTGGTCCACCTGCTCAAGACTGCACGACAGACAGCGCTTGCGATGTCAGTGGAGGGAATCGGACAGTCAAATAGTAAGATGCACGTCGGACGCGCACCTGATTGAGTCGATCTTATTGTAGCAGTAGAGCGCCGGGATGTATTTGCGATTACCTATGTGCGAGCGAAACAGTCAGAGAATGATCCTGACAGCACTGTGCGCTGACCGACGATAGAATATGAATTCAACACACCGATCAATACGTCGATGAACTGATCGACGGTCACATCCTCCCTTAGCATGACGTCGCAGCTAAGAGTAAGGAGCAACAGAGTGGACAAATGAGTCAAATCGCATTGGTATGAGTGATCCAGTGTGACACACTACCCACTTGTGGATCTTGTAATTCTGCAAGATTTGTCGGATCATCTTCTCGTCAATGTTCTTCAACGTCACGCCTTGACCCTTGGAAATGGTGATGCCTCCGGACACTTTCTTCTTGAACACGACTATGTAAGAAAAGGCGATTATACGGGACACACCCCATCAGAACAGCGCGAGAGGCGAATACCGCAGAAAACGGGTGACACTTTACCGTCCGGCCTTTCCTGGTTCAATCGAATGCCGACTTCCTCCAACTCGTGTTCCAAAAGCCCTCGCTGCTGCTCAGACTTTGTGGCGTCCATGAAGATCAATATCAAATCTGCCGTCTTGGCAACGGACACCACCTGTCTTCCTCGACCTCGGCCTTGCGAGGCGCCTTCGATGATTCCGGGCAAGTCGAGCAGCTAGCAAAGGTCAAGCGAGTCGAAATCAGCCGTAGATCCTTGAACGTCACGAAAAAGCTTCACCCGTACCTGTATGCGAGCACCTTCATATTCGAGGACTCCAGGAATGGCAGTCAACGTCGTGTACTCATATGCTGCCGTTGCACTAGCAGTGGCGGTGACCTGCGTGAGACAGAGGATACAAGTTCGCAAGCCTGCAGCGAGCGGTGGACAATAAGGAGGACGGCGTACATACCTTGTTCAGCAACGTCGATTTGCCGACCGACGGGAAGCCGATAAGCGCAACTCGAGCATCTGATGACGACAAAGAACAAGCGAACCGGGCAGTGAGCACAAAGGACGCCGCGCTCAATGGACTTTGTTATCTTCTCTTGATCACGCATACCCACCTCCACTTTTCATAACCTGACATCGATGGGGCAGAAGCTGGCCGTTAGCAGGGAGACCATCGACCACTCGCAAGCCGTGCCGGTGGCGGCTAAAAGTGACTATACCCCACCGTGACTTGGAACCCAAGGTAGTGTCGGAGAGGGGAGAGTAGGGAGAAGGCAGCAAAAAACTCACATCAAATCCCTCTCCTGGTTTGCCTCCTTTGGTCGTAGGCTCGAGCAGCTGAGCTCGTAGCTTTGCCATCTTCGCCTTCAGCAAACCGAGGTGATACCTAACGAAAAGCGAGCGAGGCGTGGAGGAGAGAAAGACGACAAATGGTAAGAGTCAAATGGGACGCCAAAAGTTCCAAAAAAGCACTTTCAGGTACGCACTCCGTCGCCTGAAGGAAAGCACAGGCATCGCACGCCGAAGGGAATGGATTGTGAGCGTCCAGAGAGCAAACCATCGTTCGATCGTCCAGGGGCAGTGGATGGCGGACTCGCCTTGTTCTTCTGCGTCCTCGCCATCTCCTCTGCAACCATTCGTACAGAAGGGAAAGACAATCACGAGTTCAATATGTAAATGGGCGACGGAGGCGAATGGACACCCACCCTCGATCTCTTTCTGCGCTCAACCGCCGGGACGTCGGACGAGGGGCACGGACAATGAGCTCGCAGATCTTCTCAACCGGAAAAAGACGCTCAAGGGACATTTAGCGCACCATCTTCTCCAAGACACCCATACTGGCAAGATTTCAAGCTGTGCGGTTTGCGACTTTCAAGATGTTTGGTGGGGATTTCTAGGTGATGGACAGGAACGACCTGCCGGCCTCGAGGGACAAGGGACGAGGTCGTGGTTGTTCTCGACACTTGCCGCAGCGATCACTGGACGAACCACCGTCGTTCCGGTCTTCGGACTTCCCATCTCAAGAGCAACAACACCAGGGAAAATCACATCGTTTCGACATGCAGCTGACTTTACAGAGGGCACGAGGAAGTAGATATCTAGCGATTTCATTGCACCACGATAAAACGACGGTAAAGGCACATTGGTAACGCAAACGCAGAAGACTGTCGGGCCATGACCGTGAAAACACCTAGTCAGCTGGGACCGCTGGGGCGGTTCGCAAACATGGCCAACGCGCACAGACGAGCACTCCGATAGCCGTTCTTAGTGTAATTGCTTTTCGGCATCGCCGTCAACGACGGCTCAGCATTAGCATGGTAATAAAGTAATCTTCATTGTGCTCGTCTGGACGTGCCCTGGGCCGTCCCGCCTGAAAGACAAATGCTCACCTCACCAGACCAACCCATCGCCAGTACAGCATATGCCAGCAGAAATCTAGACGGACCAACAGCAGAAATGGTCAGCACAAACTCGTCGCTCTTCCAATTACTGCGTGCGATCAGTCAGCAGTTGAATCATGTCCGCATCGCCGAGTCTCAAATCGGCGTGAAGGAATTTGATGGTATCTTGTTGACATCATTTCACCGTGCATACCAAGACTCCGACTATTGATGCTCACCCACTATGACCAGACGAGGCACTTGATGACTTGCTACCTGACTAAAATAGTGAAAGAGAAAGATACCAACACGTTCAGTTTATTGCCCGGCGGGACGGGCGCAATCAGAAGAACGAACGCGGCGACGGCTCAGTGAATATTTAGGTTTGGCATATTTTGGTCGATCATCAGAGCGCAGATAGGGGCGACACGTTGGTCTCATCGTAGCCGTCGCCGTGTGCTCACATCGAAGGCGGATCAAACACTCACAATATATTTATTCACCAAACGTCGACAGTACTGTGGCATTAAGCAGGTGGCGTAGAAAAGGTCGATATCAGCTCTTCCACTGCATGCCAAACAATACTCGATCAAAACACCGAAGGGGCATCATGGTTAAAAAGCTCGTTTGTCAAAGATAGGTTTCCCCAAGGAGTGCAGGTTGTCACGCCCGCGTCGGGTGAAGAAATTTTTGATAATCATCTGCCGGCAGAGAAAAAGACGATCGGGACTCACCATGCTCGGAACGGAAAGGGGATAATTAAGGTAAAAAGATCTCCCCGTGAAAAACGGGTTGAAAGTTGATCAGAGAGACGAGCAAGAGTAAGCCCCATTGTGTTACAGTCACGCTACGCTCTCGAGAGGCGTAGACGTGACCGCGAAGCGCATGACTGTCGGCTATGACGAACGTAAATATGCGCGCCCGCGGTTCCCTAGTCGTGAAGACCGGGATCCACCAGCATATCTGTCACCTCGGGAGGACTCCTATCTTCGTCGCTCAACCTTGGCTGCCCTCGAAAGACAAGACGGATACGTGGGCTCGGCAGGCGAGCGAAGGATGGGCACCGCTGGTGAGGCACGCGACTCGCCTGTGAAGGGGTGCCGAGCTAAAGTCGTCCCTCAAAACGAGGGCGCACAGCAGCAGCACAAAACCCAGAACCGTTTCACTCGCCTTCCACTCCCCTCGCACGACGACCCTGCCGCACTTGGCCTCATGCTTGACGCAAGCCGCTTTCCGGCGGGACAGGGAGCGACGTGGTCGACAGAGAGAGGTCGACGAGCGAGACGAACGGCGAGCGCAGATGTCCGGGGACTTTCCCTGCAGCTGAGCTGAAGTCGAGCGAGAGAGCGAGGACGCAAACCCGTCGACCTGTGTGGTGAGCTGCGAAAGCGCTCCTTTGCTCGTCTCTCTGATGGAGGGAAGAAAGAAGGAAGAAAGAGGAAGAAAGCGCGAGCAGAAATATTCGCGCACTCTCGACAAGCGTGGGAATTGTTCCTAAGCCAAGTCACGTGTACAAAATGTTTGTCACGTGGAGATTTAGCTGCGGCTCCAGATCTTGGCGAGTTCCAATGGTAAGCCGGTTCGTGTTGTCAAGGCTCTCTCGCCCACCTCACCATTATACTCCACCGCGCCCGCACCTCGGCGTCGCCTTCGCCTTTTCAACCCGTGCAACATACCCACGACGATTGAGCAGCACTGGACTGCCGCCACCCGCCATGTCCAACAGCAACTTTCTCGGCAGGGCGATCGAGATTGTCAAGAAGGCGATCGACGAGGATGAGAAGGGCAACTACCAGGAGGCGTCCAAGCTGTATCAAAACTCGCTTGATTACTTTATGATGGCCATGAAGTGTAAGTTTCTTTTTTTTCATTTCGGGCTCCTGGCGGTCACGGTGCGGATATTTTAATGTCTTGATTCACCTCTCTGCCCCTTCCTCCCCCTTCAATGCAGACGAAAAGAACGACAAGCTGAAGGAACTGATACGCAACAAGCTCACCGAATACCTTGACCGAGCGGAGAAATTGAAGGAGCACCTGAACAAGATGGATGAAAAGAGGGCTAGAAGAGCGATTGGGGCTAACGGAAGTGAGAGAGGAGGTGGCGGTGGTGCTGGGCAGAACAAGTGAGCGACTGCGCTTTGCCCGTCAGGACGTATGGGAGATCATGATTGTTCTTGATGGCTTCACGCATGTGCGGCTTTTGGGTAGTCGTTTATCGATATACCATTGCAAATGGTTCCCGCTTATGGCCATTATGCGTGCAGCCGCCAATAATGGTTATTTATCGACGAACTAACTAATTTTCTTTGGTTTATTAGGAAGGACGACGACGACGACCAAGACTTGGAGACGAAAAAGCTTCGATCAGGCTTGTCCAGTAAGCTATGGACAGTTCCGAATATCGTCGACGTTTCCCGACTCCTTCTTGCTTACCGAATGCTGCACGCTTGGCGTTTCTTACTATTCCGGCGATCAGGTGCTATCCTCTCCGAGACCCCCAATGTGAAATGGGATGACGTGGCGGGTCTCGAAGGCGCGAAAGAAGCTTTGAAGGAGGCAGTCATCTTGCCGATCAAGTTTCCTCAATTGTTCACTGGCAAACGTACGCCGTGGCGGGGAATTCTCATGTACGGGCCACCAGGGACGGGCAAGAGCTACCTCGCCAAGGCGGTGGCTACCGAGGCGAAGAGCACCTTTTTCTCCGTCAGCAGCTCGGACCTAGTCAGCAAATGGATGGGAGAGTCGGAGCGGTGAGTGGGATGAGCATACGACAAATAGGCTTCCTTCTTGATGGCTACGGTCGACTTGTTCCATGGCGAAGAGCGAGAGGCTCAAGTATCTTTCACTTTCCGTTCTTTCCTCGCCAGGCTCGTCAAGCAGTTGTTCACTATGGCACGAGAGAACAAGCCAGCGATCATCTTCATCGACGAGGTCGACTCACTGTGCGGCACCCGAGGTGAAGGCGAGAGCGAGGCTAGTCGAAGGATAAAGACGGAGGTGAGTAAGCGCCCAATCATTGGGCATGATGTTTGCTTTAGGACTGAGTGGGCTATGCTCACGATTGGATTCTGACTTCGTTTCGCGTCCTATGCGACGCAGTTCCTGGTGCAAATGAACGGCGTTGGCAACGATGACACCGGTGTGCTTGTCCTCGGTGCTACCAACATCCCATGGAGCCTGGACATCGCCATCAAGCGAAGGTGAATATTGTCGAAACGGGCATTGGGTGATGAGATTGAAAGGGCCAACTGATGTCCCTCTCATTTTCTCTTCCTGGTGGCAGATTCGAAAAGCGAATCTACATCCCTCTTCCAGACCTAGCTGCGCGGCAGCAAATGTTCGAGTTGAATGTTGGAACAACACCTTGCTCTTTGACGGCCAAGGACTACCGCGCTCTTGCAGAAAAGACGGAAGGGTATACCGGCTCAGATATCGCTGTCGTGGTCCGAGACGCCCTGATGCAGCCGGTTCGGAAGGTCCTAAGCGCGACACACTTCAAAGAGGCAAGTTTATTCATTCTTTCGGGGTCGAACGGGCCTGTGTTGGTTTCCACCAGGACGAGACGAGCTGACTGAGTTCTTCCTCACGTTCGCCCACGTCTGCAGGTCGTAGGCCCTGTGAAGCCGACAGAAGGCAACCCGACGCCGGCAGCAGGAGCGACGCGGACATATCTGACGCCTTGCTCTCCTGGCGACCCGGCGGCTGTCGAGAAGAGTTGGACGGACGTGGATGGCGACGAGCTGCAAGAGCCGCCGCTGATGTTCTCTGACTTTGTCAAGGCCATCTCTGTGGTGCGGCCGACGGTGACGCAGGATGACATCGGTAAGTGGCCCTATCCGGCATGCAATCTCCTGTGAATGCCTGCCGCGCAAGTGCCAAAAGCTGCCGTTTCCGCTGTCGCGTATGCTCAACGATTGCGGTCGCTCTCCCCGTGTCGGTCGCGTCACAGCAAAACATATAGCGTTTACGAGCGAGAGCGGCGCGGACTAAGGCCGCGAGGATCCTGAGGCGCCGCTGCGATCCGAGCACGGCGCGTTGCGCGAGTCCTTTATGTAGGAGTGGGTCGTGTCTGGCGTTTACAAGCCTGCGCATACGCTTCTTCCATGGTCATATATACCCCGGGCCCGAGCGCCCGAGCGGTGTCGCTGGGAATTTGTCATTTTCCCCTTCGGGCTTTGCATTGTGCGTTATTTCGGGTGTAAGTACGGGGATACTATAGCCATCCATCGCAGTTCAGGAGAAGGACTGAGTGGAATGTATGTACGCATCGTCTGAAGCAGTGAGGGAGGTGAGCGTCTACTGCAGACCTCGCTCACACGACCTGGCGTCGCGACCACTGTGGCTGTCCGCCACGTGCGCCGATCGAGCCACAGGACGATCGAGTCGGGCAACGAACGGATTTCTTTCCCCACACCGTCATCCTCTTGCATATCTTTCCCGCTGCTATGGGCGCTGAGAGCGACAAGTCTCTATCGGGCGAGAAGGTGGACTACGACGACGGTGGCGCTCGCGGCGTCACGCTGGTCGTCGTGCCCGGAACACAGGCACACCAGGTAGGACTCGCGAGGGGACCCGGGACAAGGGACGGCGGACATAGGGTAGGCACGATCCTCGCTGACCTGGTCGTCTCTCCTTCCTCGCCCTCGCACACAGCTCTCAGACGGAAGGCTAGTCGAGCTTGCTTGCGGAGACCTTCGCGTCGACGCCGTGTCCGTCGATCTCGAGTCGTCGTCGTCATCGTCGTCGTCATCGCCGTCATCGGCAGCAGCAGCAGCAGCAGCGCCCGGCGATGCACCGCCACCTTACACCTCCCCACCCTCGTCCGATCTCTGGCTGGTTCTTACGATAGGCCCTCCAGAAGAGAATTACACCTTCCCCTTGCCCCCCACTGCTTCGGTCAAATCATCCCAAGACGCGAGCGGTGCGAGAATGTACTTCTTCCCTACCGACGCGCAGGGAGCGCCGATGCGATTGACATTGCGCCGCCCGGATAGGTGCGGAGAGGAGTATGCAGATGCGGTGGACACGTTCGAATTGATGCTCAGCCAGTTTGCCACCTTGCACGACCCTGCGCGGCCGTCTGGTGAGACGGATGAGGAGGAGGGAGATCGAGGCACGGTGCTGTTGGTCGACGAGGCGGACGGGACGGTGATCGGCACCTTGGCGACGGATGACATTCGCGTCGAGGAAGACCCTTCTCTGTGGGCACCTGGTCGGGAGAAGGACCCCGTGGCATTGGACCTGTCCACTCCCAGCAGACCTACGACGCCTACTCCGTTCACCGGTGGCGGTCGCGGCGGAACCCGTTTGAGGGTGGCACCGCTGGACGTTTCTCAGTACCAGAACGACCGCCTCCTCACGGCTTCAGCATACGTATCCCGCGGCGTCGTCGCCGGCGCTTCGTTGATTGGCTCGTCGATGAAGTCGGCCGCCCGAGCGATCAACGGGCGATCCATGCCCGCCAGCACAGGGTCCACGCATGTGACCGCTCCGGACGGCGAGGACGGCAAAGGCAAAGACAACGGCAAAGGCAAAGGCAAAGACGACGACGGAATCCGCGACACGGACGGACCTTCTGCTCCTTCTACGTCCGGGCGAACGGCGCTTCGCTTCAAGCCGTCGACGCGAGCCCGCGTTCGACAAGTGCATCAATTCTCGGGACAGGCCGTGAAAGTGTCGGCTTCGACCACGCAGGCAATCTTATCCCTGGCTTCTCGACTTGGCTCGACGGTCGGTCAAAAGGCGGGAATTCAGCGGCCCGCCGGGGAGCAGCCAAAGGGCTTGCGACGACATGTGAACCGCGGTCTGATCGCCTTCAACGTGTTGGCAGAAGGGGTGGAGCAGGGCGTAGCGACGCTAGTCAATGATGGCGCGGACGCCATCGGCTCCGTCGTGGAACATAGGTACGGCACGGAGGCGAGGAATATGAGCGAGGCCGTCACGGGCATTGGCAGGAGCTGCGTGCTGATCTACAAAGACTTTGTGAGTCGTTCCCGTCCATCCTCCGTCACGGGCTGTCGTCGGGACGAGGCTCACTCCGCCCACTATGTCCACCATATTCCCATTCGGATCTCATCCCTCTCTTCTTCCTGTCTATGCCATCTATCTATTCTGACCCAGATGGGCGTGAGACGCCGGGCGCTGCTGAAAGTTGCCGGAGGGACGGTCAAAGCTCGGCTGGACGACGGAAGGGTGGTGACGCTCGGTTCCGTCGACCCCGCCGCGTCGACGGTCATGGTGGGCGCTACGGGGGCGGGAGCGTCAGCGGCTGGGTCATCGTCGTCGTCGTCGACCTCGTTGGGGGAGAAGACCACGCCCGACGGTCCTCCGGCATTGCCCCCACGCAAGCGTAATTGACTTTGTCTGCATCGCTGAGCACGAGAAGGGCGAGTGTGGGTAGAACAGCGAGCGGCCCCTCGAAGCTCGTCGACGTCTTCCTTTGTTTGGACCGATGCGTGGGCGGAACTGCATGGACGGGACACGTGCGATACTGTATCATGCCTGCATCATCCATGACGAGGTGACGGAATTTCAGTTTAGCGCGGTCGGTAGGGATCGAACCGTTGTCGTTCTCGTTCCCCTGCTCGGACGAGGACGGGTTGAAAGACATTGCTCTCGTTTGTGTTTCGCTACGTTCAGAGCTACTCGTACATCGTACGGCAGAGAGTATCTACTACCATGGCGCTCACGCACCGAGCGCCAACTCGACAAGTGGAGACGGGTCTGGAGTTTCACTGCTTCATCTTCTGCGCCGCCTCGTCCGCTTTCTCGCTCGCCTTTTCCTTGGACTTGTCCGCCTGGGCCCTACCCTCGGCGGCAGTCTGGCGTGCGCCCTCCTTGGTCTTGGCGGCGGCTTCCTTTGTCTTGGCGGTGGCTTCCTCGCCTTTGTCGATCGCCGACGCGATCGTCTGACCTACTTTCTTGTTCACCTGAGGAATTGGACAGGGCGCGCGGGGAGGGGCAAAGCAGGGCAGGGGAGGGCGAGGAGGGGGCCATTGGAAGGGGAGAGCGGGGTTTGAATCATCAGCGATCAGGGACGTTCCTGCTCCGTTGCATGCCAACGAGCGAGCGAGCTCCCCAGAAACAAGTCATCTGCCATCCTCGGTCTCCAGTGATCAACCACCGATCGACCGACCGGCCGGCCGACGAGGCTTGAACGCGCGGGCTGGACTCACCGAATCAGCCGTGTCCTTGACGCTCTGGGTCATCGTCTTGCTCCTGTTCGCGCTCGCCGAGAACGCCCGCACGGAGACGGAGGCGCGGCTCGGGGCGGCGGAGCGGAGATGGAGGGAGGCGATGGCCGCGGTGCGTGATGCGGCGGCGAGGCGAGCAAAGAACATGGTGGGCAGGTTGGGGGTTGGTAGGCGGTTGGTGATTCGAGCTCGAGCTGGTGACGAATGAACGGATTGAGGGGGAAGGGGACGAAGACGGAGGACGCCGACGATCTTAAGCAGCAGTCGCCGGGCCATTGTCGTCGACGTCGTGCGTCATCATGGTCGACATCGATCGATGTCGATCGTCCAATGGATGAGCAGCGGCTGGATCGCGATACCGTCCGTGGCTTAGGCCGTATCCGTGGCCGTGGCCGTGGCCGTGTATCGCAACTGGACTTTATTGTGTCACCGTAGCATCTCTCCCTCTGCACCGTGCATGGCGTTCGACGTCACACACGTACGCACTCCCCCCATGTCCGCCGTTTCCCTCGTCTCATCCATCCCACCTCGACCGTCGGTCGTCATCCCGGCGTTTTTCTCGATCACATGCATCGACCGAAACAACCGTCGGTGTTCGGTTCCTCCGCAAGCTGATCGGCACGTGATGCCAAGGATTGCTGCGGCGAGCGAGAATCAGCTCAGCAAGAACGATGCGAAAGCGGCGTGGGCAGGAAAATGAGGTTACGCCTGTTGAGCGAAAGCGTCCCTGCCTTCGCAAGCTTGGTCAACACTCGCCGGAAGCTCGATGGGCCGGTGGGACAAGCATTGGGTGGTACGCAGAGCCGCACGTGCCGTAGACCAGGTTGCTCGGCCTCTGTTCTATACGTCCTCCACGGTCCACGCCTCTTCGTTTCCCTATCCCTTTGCCCGCGCCTTCTCTCCTTGTCCATGTTTTCACGCCTCGCGCGTTGACCGGCACGTCGACCGGCGCCTCTCCTCCACCTCTGCTCACGCCACCTCCCGCGCCCGGCCCAGCTCCCCGTCGTCCGTGTCTCGCGGAACGACGTACGAGCACCACGCCCTCCGCTTCCTCTCCTCTTTCTTGCACATGGATCTGGAGCACGTCGGAGGGAAACACGACAGGGGCGTCGATCTCAGAGGGTGGTGGTGGGTGCCTCTGCCCTTGCGACAGGGAACGGCCGTGCCGGACGGAAAGGACCGGGTCTCCTCCTCGGAGCCCACGTCGCCATCTAGCGCCCCATCATCGCCGCAAACCGAACGCCCGTCGTTTGCGACGCCCACCCCACCACCATGGTCCCGCATCCGCGTCATCGCTCAGTGCAAGGCGGAGCGCAAGCCAGTCGGCCCGGCGTACGTACGCGAATGGGAGGGCGTGCTCCACCGTCATCAGTCCGCCTCCGGCGGCGACGGAGCAGTGAGAATGTCGGTCATGGCGCCGTCGACGACTTTGGCCGGCGTCATGCTCTCCTCTTCCGGGTTCTCCAAGGCCGCGCTCTTGCACGCTCGCAGCTCTCCGCTGCCCATGATGCTCGTGCATTTGGAGTATCCTTATGATCTCGACGGCCTTGCGGCGGAGGGCGAGGAGGAGGAGGAGCGGCGGAGGGAGGATGTAGGCTCCTCCTCCCTGGCTGCGGAGGGCGAGCGCGAACCGGGCGACTCTGCGGCTCCACCGATGCATATGGCCGGGGCGATATGGAATGATGCGCTGGCGGGGAAGAGGGGAGTGTTTGGGGGCAGGGCGGAGCTGTGCTGGGAGAGAGCTCTGTCCTCTCCGTCTCCTTCTCCTTCTCCTTCTCCTTCCTCGCCTCGGGAAAGCGACGGGGGCGGAGCGGGAGCCGGTGGGATACGTCGAGACAGACCAGTGATGTACTTTGATGGGAAGAGGTTGCAAGCCAGAAAGAGTAGCCCCTGATCTGGCGGGCCGTCGTGTGATTTGTTTTTCCGCCATCGCCTCCTCCTCGTCGATCTTCAGACGTCAGTCAGTGCGCACGGACTCGCTCAGCGCATCATTGCCGCAGCAGGAATAAATAGTCCGAGGTGCCCCTATCCTCGTCCACCTCGTTCCTACTCGCCTCTCCTCCCTCCTTCTCACCACTTGGCCCCCTCCCCCCTTTGCCCATTTTGTCCGTCCCCTTCTCTTTTGCTTCTCACTTGCATCTCTGCTGCTCACGACCTTCTGACGACTTGGTGAGCAGGTTGTCGTTTATGTGCGTCGCTTGCCCATCGCTGCCAACTGATCGGACGTCGTCCTTGGTGTTTTTGGGGGGCGTTCTTGTCTCCTCTTCCCTCGTCGCTCGCTTACTACCCCAGACGACCCTTCTGACGATATTCGATACCACAGAGACTGGAACCCATTCTCGCGTCTTATATATCTCATACTTCCGACATTCTCAGCTCGTTCCTAGCCATCTTTGACGACCCCTCACGACCGTGACGAACAGAACCGCCTCGCCGGCTCCTGCGAAACCAGAAGCAGCAATCCGCCAGATCGTCAGAAAAGAAAAAAAAAAGCACAGAGTCGAACCCGACCCCGACCGAGCAAAAGGTATGACCTCACCCTATCCCCCTTCGCCCGACGCGGACGCTGCAGCCGCCTGGCGACCCACCACCCTGCACGCAATCCGCGAGAGCAGCGGCAGCATCGGCGACGACGAGTCATCCGAGTTTCGACCCCGTCCTCCGCGCAAGGCCTCGCACGGCCCTCATCACCGTCGTACCTCCAGCCTCTTGGCCGCTCAAGGAGATGACGGGGAGGGGTCGCTTGCCATACAGAAGGAGCTGCAGCATCAGCAGTCCCCTACCACTCAAGCCTGCGAGCCCCGTTTGGACGATTTCGGCTCGGTCAAAGACGCCGATTGGCTCGGTCACGTTGGTCACGGCAACTGCAGCAGGGAAGGCTCGAGCGGTAGCAACGCGTCGACGCTAGCCTCAGCCTCGGAGCTCGAATCGCCATCGACACCCGCCGACGCATCACCCGTATTCTTCCCGACCTCAGTCCTTGGCTCGACCTTGAAAGCCGAGCCGGAGACGGTGGGCACTGCACAGACACAGACGCCGTTCAAGCTGAAGCGCATGTCGGCGCCTGTGCCCCTCGTCCGGCCTCCTTCGAGCACGCCAGCCGCGACCGCTCCTGCGCTCCCTTCGCGCTCCTTCGACGACCTCTCCTCGCCTGTTTCCGCGCCAGACTCGCCCGTCTCTACGCCCTCGCGCACGTGGAACAACACTTATCTTTCACGTTCATCGTCCATGATCACTCCTTCGCGCCGTCAGCCGGTGACCGGCCTCCAACAGTCCCCGAGTTCAGCCTCCTCTTTCCCTGGCCTTCCCTCTCCAGCAAAGCAACCCTCCGGCGATGGCACGAAGGAAGAGGGCAGCGAGAAGAGGCAAAAGGTAAAGATGCAGAGGAGCAGCACCTTGCCGACTTTCCCGCCCCATCCGAGCGTGATGGACGAGAGGGAGGAGAGGGGAAGAAAATTGAGGGAGAAGGTCGCCCAGTTACCTGTGAGTGTGTCGCCGTCCGTCCGGATGGAATTGGGGTTCGGTGGGAGAGTCGCGTGCCGAGAGGGAGAAGTTCTTAGCTTTCACCCCTCTCCGCTCGGCCATCGTCGATGATCGCAGTCCAATCCCAAGGCATGGACGCCGTCCCAAGTGGCCCTCTATCTCACTGCCGTGCTCAACCTAGTGCCCCAGCCGATTATCGACGATGTGACCCGCTTCGTACGCTCCTCCGTCATGGGCGGTCGCACCTTTCTCCGCCTCCGCGAAGAGGATCTCGTGGATCACGGTCTCAACTCCAAGTGGCGCAAGCTTATGATGGACGCCGTGCGTAGGTTGCGCAAGGACTGTCTCCAGGGCCGCTTGTGGGGTTTCGGCGGCGGGGAGTGGCAGCCTCGTCGTTCCGGTCCGGATGCAAACGATGGCGTGGAAGGCGACGTCCTCCCGGAAACTACCGGGGAGAGCGAGGGGGAGCGCAGGTCGGAAGCCAAATCCCGCGTGCAGGCAGACAAGGAGAGGCGCGTCCGCAGGATGGTCCACGCCATCGAGCGGGCCGAGGTGCACGGCGCGGCGGGCGTGGACGTGCGCGAGCGCGAGGACGAGGTGATCGTTAGCTTTGGCCCCATCTATGGCGACGGCTTCGTCCGTCGTCGCGCAATGAGCTTCAGCGCAAGCGAGAACGAGAGCGAGAGCGAGGCCGGATCCCAGGTCGGCACACCACGCCGCCGTCATCGACGCGCGGACAGTGAGAGCGGCGGCGGGCACGCGAGCGACGTTAGCAGCTTGTGCGAGTCGGACCTGCTAGGCTTCGGCGATGACGACTATTCGAGTGCCAGCGCCAGCGACGCTCTGACGGACGACGACGGCGACGACGATGCCGCCTTGTCTACCTCGCACACCCGTTCCGAGAGCCTGGACAGCAGCCTCGCCGACGTTACGATTGGCGAAGAGCCTTCGATGCTCCCTCACGGCCAGATCGATCTGCTCGACTACCGTGGAGGGGCTGGGATTAGGCTCGGCCGTCACGGTCGCCATGCGTCGAATAGCAGTTCCTCCTCGTCAGCCGATTTCGACCCTTTCGGTCCTCAACCTTCATACAACGTCATCGCCGACTTCCACTCGTCGGTGGTGGAGAAGGAGGAGGTTGGCGAAGAAGATCGGTTCGGCACAGCCCGTCGTCGTCGGAAGAACGCTACGAATGCTTCTGCTGGCAGCCAGGAAGCGGGAGCGGCAGCAGCCGCTGAGACGGCCGCAGAGGCAGACGACGAGGCGCATACGACGCTCAAGGCCCGCGAGCCCCCGCGTCCTTCCGCCTCTTCCATCTTCAACGCTCCGCCGGAGCGCGTCGTCGCCGGTATCGGAAATGGCGAATTGTCCGCACAGAAGATTTCGTCGAGGTCCAGAGAAGCGGTGGAGGAAAACTGGGAGAGCGTGATCATGGAGCGTCCCGAAGCGGAGAGTCTTGATCTCTATGGGACGTTGAGGGGGAGCGGGGTCGTTTCCAACAACAACAGCAAGAGCCCGTCCCTGCTTGAGTCGCGCGCTCAGGATAAGAAAGGTGGTTCCGTCGGAACGATGGGTAAGCGCAAGGGCGGTGGTGGCCTCGCGGCGGCCTCTCGCTCCGTAGGACCCTCGTTTGCGGCTTCGAAGGAGGTCGAGGTGGAGCTCAACCCGGACCGGCCGTTCGGCACGATCAGCAAGGGCAGCCTGCGCCACATGCGCGAGGGACGTCGCAAGGCCGTGCTGGCCGTGTTCGAGCACCTCGACAAGCGGCAGGCGGAGAGCGCGGAGGAGGAGAAGAGGGAGAGGGAGGCGAGGCTGCGAAGGGTGAGGGAAGAGGAGGAGAAGGAGAGGATGGAGGTAACGGCGGAGGAGGATGCGCTCGTGAAGGAGACCGAGACAGAGTCGGGTGATGTCGCTGGGAAGAGTGGGGGAGGCGAGGAGGAAGGTGGGAGGAGTGAACGAGGCGAGGAGGGTGGTGGGAAGGACGAGGAGCAGGACGAGGAACAGGAAGCCATCGCAGCCCTCGCATCCGCTCTGGGCAACTCGTCGTCGCCGTCGTCGTCTGTCCGCCTGCGCCGCTCGCTCGGCCGCAAAGACACGTCGTCGCCTTCGCCAGACCTGTCCGACATGACGCTCGTCTCCCGCTCCCGGCTCATGGCTCTTCAGGCCCGGATGCGCGAGATCGAGACCCGCTTGGCTGATATGGAGGCGGCCGCCGAGCGCCGTGAGGCGATGAGGCGTGAACACGATCGCAACGCCGTTGGTGCCCACGAGGAGGAAGAGAAACGGGAGAAGGTGAGGCTGGAGAAGGAAGCGGTGGAGGTAGCGGCCGAGGCGAGGCAGATCGTCGTCAGCGAGAAGAAGACAGGTTCGTTGAGGATGCGTAGGACCAAGGCCGACTCGGCCACCCAGACAGAGCCGTCGGCCTCGTCGACGACCGCCACCGACGTCCGGGTCGACACGGCAGCGAAGGTCGACGCGGCGGACTGGGACGCGGAGAGTGCGGACACCGACTCCATGCTCGAAAGTCTTGGCTTCGGCTTCGGCGTCCCGCGGCTGCGCGACATGCCGTTCTACTTGGCCGGCGTCGGTCTCGGCGTGGGCCTGTTGGTCTGCGAGATTCTTATATCCAGGGCCGCGAGTTTGGCGCGGCATTGACCTTGCGAGGGCTGAGCTGTGCCGCGCTGCGCTGGGTTGAAGAAGAAGGATGTAGCGATACCCCTCGTCTTTTTCTATCCTTTCATCGTGTTGCACCCGCCCCCTTTCATTTTCTCTCTCATGGCGTAGGTGCTCCCCTGCGCCTTAGCAACGGCTGTCTTCTCACGACGTCAACCGCCGCCGTCGCCAGCCTGTATTTCCAATATCGTTTATATATCCTTCGAGCTCAACCGACGTCTTCTCCGGGCACCAGACCTTCCCAGGGAGGCCACCTCCGCCGTCCGCTTGTCTCAGGCGGACGTCCTCCGTGTCCTTTCCGCTTCGTTCCTTGTATTTTTTTTCCCCTCATGCGGTCCTCGTCTCAGTTCATCACCACCCTCGCGACGGCAAATCGCGGTAGCCATTCGAGGCCCGTCACGTCACATCTTACATCCGAGGAGGAGCCCGACGGGCGCTTTCATTTGCGCAGCGACGGCGGAGCTTCCAACTTTGATTTCTGCCGCAATGGACCGGACCGGTCGCCTTTGTCCCAGTGACGTTCTCCCTCAACCTCTCTACAGCTCGGTAAAGGACGGTCGGGGGCGGAGAGAGGTGGTGGGCGAACGCGGCTTTGAGGTCTCTTGGGTTTTAAGACATCGCCATCCCCACGCAGCCAGCAGGCAGTGTCAGAGAGACGTCACCGTCGACGAATCAATTAGGGTCTAGAAATACAGCTGGAGCGGGAGCCCGAGCACCGTGCACGTCTCCAAGCGTTCCGAAGGGACTCCTTCGCGTCCTGTCCTGTCCTATCCAAGCCAAGCCAAGTCACTGCTATACATCGTCGTCGTCCCTCTCCCTCTCGTCGTCCTTCTCCTCCTCCTCCTTTTCATCCACCCAGGCGCCCGCGAGGTCCGGCGGGAGCTCCTCCATCTGCACGCTCGGCGCTCCGTGCATGTACCTGAGCCGCTCGAGGATGGCGATACGCACGCGCTCCAGATCGGAACGATCGTTCATGTTGTCCACCCGGCCCGTCAAGGGCGGGTGCAGGCGGTTGGTTGGGGCAAAGAAAGCGTCGTATGGCGTGTGAGGCAGGGGGTCGGGCACCTGCGTCTCGGTGACGATGGACGTCTCGTACGTCCAACAGCGAGCGACGTTGCGGATCGTGTAGCCACCTCCGCCGAGGACGAGGAGGGGGATACCAAACGCCTTGACGAACGACACGCACTCGCCGTGGGCGGCAATGCTCAAGTTGAACGCGCCCAACCTGTCATAGCCGAGACTATCGGCACCACACTGGAGCACGATGGCTGAGGGCCGGAAGGTGGTGATGACGGGCTCCATGACGCTCTTGAACAGGCTCACGTAACTCTCGTTATCGATACCGTCCTTGAGTGGCACGTTGAGACAAAAGTGCTTGCCCAGCTGGTTACCGACCTCATCGATGCTGCCCGTGCCAGGAAAGAAGTCACCGGTGTACTTGTGGAAAGAGACGGTGAGTACGCGGTTTGAATTGTAAAAGGCCTCTTGGACGCCGTCACCGTGGTGGATGTCGATGTCGATGTACAATACGCGGGGGTGATATCTACGAGAAAGGAAAACCGAAACATGAGCGCGACTACAGCGACAAAATCTCATCGGACGCTGACCTACCTAAGCAGCTCGAGAATGGCAAGCACGATATCGTTGACATAGCAAAACCCGCTGGCCTCAAATTTTTTCGCATGATGCAACCCGCCGCTCCAGTTGACGGCGATGTCTACGCTCCCGGTGGCAAGCTTTCGAGCGGCAGCCAAAGAGCCTCCGGCGTACTTGCGACAGAACTCGTACAGTCCGTCAAAGACGGGACAGTCATCGCCAAAGTTAAAGCGCCCAAACTGGGAGGAGAGCTGTGGTGGCGGATCGGGCGTTACCCTGCATGGAGAGGTAATCAAGGTGACCATCAGCAACGCGATGCGACCAACCCCGAACCCGGAAGCGACCGACCCCGAACCCGGAAAAGATGCCTCACTTCTCAAGAAAGTCAACATAGTCAGAGTCATGAAAGGCCTCGAGCTCCTCCTTAGTAGCCGGTCGAGGCCGGAATACGTCCATGTGCTTCTGTAAACCGTAGCCCATCACGAGATGGTTCGTGAGGGTGAGCCTATGCGGCTTCATCGGATGTCGCTCCTGTGAAGGGAGGAGCATTGTGAGCGATCGATGGAAATCCCACGTCAGCTAGAAGAGGCACAGAGCATGGATGCTCACTCCATAATGGTATTCGCCCGCTCCTACGGGCATGTAGTATGCCACGCGTTGCTTGGAATGAGGCTTGTGCGTCGTCCGGACGAAAGAGGGGGTAGCGCAAGTCAGCCCAAAGCGAAATCTAAACGCATGGGTCAACGCACATACAAAAAGGCAAAAGGAGGACGCGCGCTCACCCTCACGCTCTTGGCATCGGTTTCCCTGGCTTTGAAGTTGTCGCCACTCCTATCGAAGAAGAAGGCACTGTCGCTGAACGTCGGCTCGTCCAGCGCGACAGGGGCCATTGTCTGCTCGCAGGTGTGGCAAGGCACTGCGGGGCGACAATATCATAGTACAGGGTGGGAGAGGCGGTGTGATGCGCCCGTGTGTGGGCGAGGGATACGAAGGGCGCCGGCCAGCTGGTGGGTGGTCGTCTTCGTCGTCGCCGTCGTCGTCGTCGAAAGCAAAGGACAGGCAGGGCTTGGCGGTATTCCATGTCGGACTGGTGCCGCAGTCAGGATCACGTGCCGGCAACTTGATGACGCACACCGCCCCGCTTGAGCGACTGCCACAGCCATCAAGGCAGACGGTCTCGTCGACGGTCACTGTCTCCGTCCTCTTCTGTCCTCCTCGCCAGCACGTCGATCCCGTAGACACAACACGCAAGCATGCCTTCGCTCAGCGACTTGGAGGAGTGGATCGAGGACGTGGTTCCGCAGAACTTGGTGAGTCGAAGGACGACGAGTGATGAGGTGATTGCGTGCTGACGCAGAGGTGCCGGCCGTGCTCTCTCATCGCACTGGTTTTTTTTTCCGTTGTGAAGCATGAGTTGCCAGCCAAGGTGCGGTGCGAGCGCCTTTTTGTAAATGACTGACTGAACTATGTGAAAGTTCTGACGGACGGACGGATGGTCAAAGGGGAATGCTGATTTGGACTGGCGACTTGCGTTCCAACAGATCGCTGTCACTGTCTCTGTCTATTCCGAAGCGCTCTATTCCCAGCTCACGCGCTTCGGCCCGCCAATCGAGCTTCCCTCGTTCAGCCAAGCGACAGAGTCAATCTCCGAAGCGCTCAACCCCGCGCCGCCTCCACCGCCGGCGGCTTCGCCCACGTTCCTTGAGCGCCTGTCGAACTATGCGCGCGAGCGGCGCACTCAGTTGATCGTCGCTGCCTTTGTCGGCAGTGGAGCGCTGGTCTGGTGGGCGCCTGGGCTCTTGCCGCCGTCGACGCGGCGCAGGCTCGGCCTCGGTGCGGTACGGGACAAGAAGGGCCGGCGGGAGGTCAGGATCAGCAATGGGACTCGTCGGGAGGCTGTCGGTGAGCCCGATCTCGCCCTCTCTTCCATTTCCTTGCTATTAGATTTTCTGACGTTGTCCTTTCGTCTGCAGTGGTGCTCGGAGCGGACACGCCTCATGGACACTCGTTGGCTCTTTCGCTGCTCTCCGCCGGCTTTGTCGTCTTCGCCACCGTCTCGTCGCCTCCTTCGACCGGCGTGCTGACGTCTGCGGTGCCGGCTTCGTCTGCCGACGCGGGCTATATCAAGCCTTTGCTCCTCGATCCGACGTCGCCCACGACGTCGCTGCCGCTGTTCATGCGGTCGCTCTCGGCGGCGCTGTCGCTGCGGTACCCGCTCACGTCGGCGGGAGACCCGTACGCGAGCCCTTCCGAGTCGGTGAGCGTGACGGCGGTGGTGAACTGTCTGAGCCTGACGACGAGCGTGAACCCGTCGCCGCTGGAGACGTTCTCGCCCTCGCACCTGTCCGAGCTCATCACGTCGCACGTGACGGCGCCTCTGGCGGCGATCAACGCACTGATGCCGGTGCTGCGAAGCTCGGGAAGGAACCCGCGGGCGGAGCCAGCAACGGTGATCAGTCTGGTGGAGGCGCCTTCGAAGAACACGAACCTGCCGTGGTGCGCGCCGAAGACGGCGGTGGCGAATGCGGTCGCGGCGGCGAATGAGAGTTTGCGTAGGGAGGTGGAAGCGGTGGGACGGTCGAAGGGGACGAGGACGGTGCGGGTGACGACGCTCGAGGTCGGATTCGTCGCGACGGGCGGTGGAGGCGCGACGACGACGACGACGGCGGCGGCGGCGATCGGAGGGGCGGAAAGCGCGAGGGAGGAGGAGCGACGGGTGTCCGAGGTCATCTCGTCGTGGCCTTCGTTCTTGCGTTCCGTCTACGGGCCTTCGTTCTCCCAGGGCTCGCCCATGCTTTCTCGCCCGAGCATCGACGGGGCCGGTGGCGAGGTGGCGTCGCGGTGGTCATCCTCGTCGTGGTGGCCGTCGTGGTCATTGTCGTCGGCGTACGGCAAAGCGCGCGAGCCGTCGTCAGCAAGCAAGCTGCACGACGCGGTGCTGGACGTCATCCTATCCTCGCATCCGCGCGCAAGTCGGTCGCAATGCGTTGGCGCGGGCGCGGGGACGTACGCGCTGGCCGGACTGCTTCCCGCGGCGTTGTTGGACGTTGTGCTGAAAGCGCGCAGCGCGCTGGGCGGGAGGGTGTACCCCGTATCGCTGCCGCGTTTCGACGCCGAGGCTCAGGCGGGGAGGCTGTCCGGGGCCGGGGCCGGGGTTGGCGCTGCAGGCGCGAGCGCGGCGGCGGGGACGACGACGACGACGACGGCGCATCAAGGCCAGCCTGGCTCGACGTCGGTGTCGTCGCTGCCATCGTCGCTGCCGTCGAGCGCGTACGCGTCGTCGGCGCCTTCGACGTCGTCCAAGGCGGGGAGCGCTGCGGAGGTGTCACCGCCGCCGTCGTCTGGATCGGGAGAGGAGGAAGGAGAAGGAGAGGGAGAAGGAGAGGCGGCTGCGTCGTCGTCGACGGCGGCGGGACCGGCGAGGGGGACGGGCGGCGCGGAGAGCTTGTCGGGCAGCAGCGGCGTTTGGGAGGCCGGAGGTCGGTCGCAGGGGAGCCTGATGGGGGAGAGCTGGGTGGCTTTGGACGACCGCCGAGAGTAGTGACGGACGGCGGGCCGGTCGGATGGTTGTGATTGACGGTGTGCGTTGTGTTTCTCCGGCGGACGTCGAAGATCGTCCCCGGGTGTCTTGTCACCGTTTCTGTTTCCCGTTTCATCGAGTGTGTGTTTTTTGTGCGTGTCTTTTTGTCTTTTTGTCTGTCTGTCTGTCTGTCTGCCTGCCTGTCTATCTGTTTGTCTGTCTTTCGTCGTCGTCGTCGTCTCGAACAGAGTCTCTTGGCCCGTGCGGCGAGAGTGGGATCGGCGAGGTGCAGTGCATGCTTGTCGGCCCAACCAGTGGGTGTGCGCCCGCGCCTGTATGGCTTGTCACGTGACTCTACCACGTGGACTGGGCGGGTTTGGCTGCAATGCTCGGATTGCGATTGCCGGTGGAGGAGGGAAAGACAAAGTGGGTTGACGTTATCGGCGGTGGTGGTGGCGGTGGCAGACGGTGGGCGGTGAGAGGGGGAGTCGGGCGTCGTGAGCACTGACGTTGTGGCTCGCTCGCTCGCCAAGGCCAAGCAGGGCCAAGCAAGCAAGCAAGCCAAGGTATCGTCGGCCGTCGGTTTGCGCCGTTCGAGCGTCGTTGGTCCGAGCGCGGGCGCGGTCGGGAGAGGGAAACCGGGGAAGGGATGGGCCGAGGGAGGGAGTCGGGTGCAGTGCAGAGGAGCGATAGGAGTGGGCGAGAGAGAGAGAAGGAGCGAGAGCGAGACTAGGGACGGACGGACGCTGATGACCGACTGACGAACGAACGAACGAACGAACGAACGAACGTCGAAGGAGGACCGACGACGACCGACGACAACGTCCGACTAACCGTCGTTGCAATTTATCATCCTTTTTCTTTCTTTCTTTCTTCTTTCTTTCTTTCTTTCTTTCTTTCTTTCTTGCCTCCCTCCCTCCCTCCACCACATTCCTCCAAGACCACCGTCCCCCTCCCTCCCTCCCTCCTCTCCACCACCACCACCACCATCAACCGCCTCCCCCACGGCGCTCGCTCGCCTCCCCTCCCACCCCATGGCGTCCCTCTTCTTCCCCTCCCGCCTCAACGGCTCGGCCGCCGCCATGCCCGCCTCCTTCCACTCCGACGACGCCCTCCACGCCTTGCTCCCCACCCTCAACCGCCGCCTCGCAGAGCTCTCCCCCGCCACGCTCGCCGCTACCCTCCTCGCCGTCATCCTCTCCCTCCTCGCCCTCGAGCAGGCCGTCTACAGATACAGAAAGGCCCATCTGCCCGGCCCCAAGTGGACCATCCCCATCATCGGAAAGTTCGCCGATAGCCTCAACCCGTCCCTGGAGAACTACATGAAGGGCTGGAACTCGGGCCCGCTCAGCGCCGCCAGCGTCTTCCACATGTGCGTTCCGGAGGGACGGCTTTATCGCACTGACATGCATGACAGACGGACGGAAGGATGGACTGACATGGCTTTTCGAACACCCCCCTCAGCTTCATCGTCATAGCCTCCTCCACCGAGCACACCCGTAAAATCCTCAACAGCCCCAACTATGCAGAGCCTTGCCTCGTCGCCTCGGCCAAAAAGGTCCTCTGCCCTGATAACTGGTGAGTCTCGCTGGCCAGCACAGCACTCGCACCCCATCGCTTATTCCTTTCCTTTTCCCGCGTCCCTCCAAGGGTCTTCCTCAACGGCAAGGTCCACGTCGACTACCGCAGGGGCCTCAACACGCTTTTCACCCGCCAAGCGCTCAGGTGTGTGTGCGGTCGGTCGATGCTTCCTGAAAGAACGTCGGCCAAGCTGACTTCCTCCCGCACTCATCTCCCCCGCAGCATGTACCTCGGCATCCAGGAGAACATCTATCGCAAGTGCTTCCGCGCCTGGCTCGCTGACTCCAGCTCCAAGCCGCGCGAGCACATGATGCACTTCCGAGACCTCAACATGGAGACCTCGCTCCGCGTCTTCTGTGGCAACTACATCCCCGACGAGGCCGCCGAAGAGGTGTCGAAGAACTACTGGCTCATCACAGTCGCCCTCGAGCTCGTCAACTTTCCTTTCGCCTTCCCCGGCACCAAGGTGTACAACGCGATCCAGGCTCGCAAGGTGGCCATGAAGTGGTTCGAGCACACGGCAAGCGAGAGCAAGAAGCGCATGGAGCGCGGTGAGGAGGTGACGTGCCTCACCGATGCATGGATCAAGAGCATGATCGACGCGAGGAAGGGCAAGGACGAGAATGACAGCGAGACGAGGAGGGTGCTGGTCAGAGAGTACTCCGATCGCGAGATCGCCATGGTCCTCCTGAGCTTCTTGTTCGCCTCTCAGGACGCCATGTCCTCCGCTCTTACTTATCTCTTCCAGCACATGGCCGACCGGCCGGACGTGCTGGCCAAGCTCCGCGAGGAGCAGTACGCGGTGCGCGGCAACGACGTCGACTCGCCGCTCACGATCGACAAGCTCGACGCGATGCCTTACACCCGCGCCGTCGTCCGCGAGTCCCTCCGTCTCAAGCCGCCAGTGATCATGGTGCCTTACTCGACCAAGAAGCCGTTCCCGATCGACGAAAACTACACGGTGCCCAAGGGAGCCATGGTGGTGCCTAGCTTTTGGAACGCACTCCACGACGAGAACGTCTACCCGCGTCCGGACGAGCTCATCCCCGAGAGGTGGCTCGAGCCAAAGGAGACGAATTTGGCAGAGCAGAACCCGAAGAACTGGCTCGTGTTCGGCAATGGCCCTCAGTGAGCGCCTTTTCGCTTTTTTTTTTTTTTTTTTTTTTTTTTTTTTTTTTTTTTTTTTTTTTTTTTTTTTT